>OY728135.1:1397546920-1398001920 GCA_963277665.1 Viscum album | reverse complement strand
AGGTACTTGGATTCCCCCCTGCACATGGGTTAGATACTCCCATTCCCGAGCTCATTACCAAGGCCTAAAACATCCTAGTATCCCACCTACATTTCCCAAATAATATATAATAGAAAATAAAAACCCTCTGATACCAATTTATAACATCCCGACCTGGGTGACACTAATCTAGTGCCCGGTGCCGGTTCTCCACACGACCAAAGGTGCACCTCCCCATACACCAGAGGCTTCCAACTAGTAGTGAGGGTCTAATAGAACATGTGGGGATACTATAACCTCTTTAACAGAGTAATACACAATAGATAAAATAATAAATAATGGAAATAATATAAACAATAATCATTCATCCCAAAACAATTCCCCATAATCAGGTACATGCCCACAACCAAACAGTAAATATGTCATGTCATGTAATACAATGACAAGTGTAAAGGAAAACCCAAAATAAAGAAACATTGAAGAATCCACAATATGGGTTATAACATAAGGTTTAGTCCCCTCATATATGCACATCCCTAAGCTCCAAATCTACCATATAGCATATGGCCTTTTCCCTTATCCTGACCTACAACCATAAAGTCTACTCAGGTACCCAAGGGAGTCCCGAGCAGGGTGTGAGTAAAAATTAGTATGCCACCACTAATGGTGTCTACAAAATATCCAGTCTAATATAGTGTATATAAAAGTAAAAATAATAATGAAAAAAAATAAACCCAGTTCCATCATTTAACATTGTTTAAATCAATCACTTCTATTCTTAGTTCCATGTTTTACCCATATTCATCAAATCTGCTTCATCCCATGCTAGTCGCCCAAACCATGTATCAAAGGGTCATAGGTTTGAAAACAAGGATCCTAAATCCATGTATCCAATCAAAATTCAGAACTCCATGTTTGAACATCCCAACCATGATATGGAACTCCATGTCCAACCATCCCAATAACGATATGGAACTCCATGTCCACACCCTTGGAGTTGGAGCATCAATCCTTCCTCTGAAAACTACTAAAACTACTATGCATAGGGGCACTTGGAACATCAATCTAGCCCACCCAATGGAGTGGAGCATCATTCAAACATCCCACCAACCATTATTTTACAATTTCAAATATTCATAATCATTAAACTTCTTAACAAGAAAAGACATCACTGGTGAACTATCTTATTTATCACATTTCCATGGTTCATTCCATTAATCACATTTAACCCATTTCAATAACATACCAATTTACCATTATTTATAACATGAATATTTAAAATACTTTAACCAAACAACATCATGGTTAATACCACATTAACATTCATCAATATTACCCATAATATTTTAAAGAAAAATCCTTTACGACTTGATAAATTTTGAACCAATGAAGCATTGAAAGAAAAAACATTGAAATGATTTGTAAAAAATTTAATTTATATAGAATAATGATAAAATAAATCCACAAGGAATTTTATACCAAAAAAAACATTTGGTGAAAATAGATTAATTCTCAAATAAATGTAATTGAGACTATAAATCCCTTACAATGAGTCCAGACTTTCTATATATTTCCTTTAAATATTTATCCTCAAACAACCTCTTTAGCTTAAACATTAAGAATTATAGGTTTAGTATTTTAGTGAGACCATGAAATTTAATACATGGGTAGGGAATTTGGGGAGAGATTTGGGAAAGTATTGGCTGAACTAGAGTTCTCAAAAGGTGTGAGGAAGAGAAGAGAGGAGGTGCCCTTTTATAAGTTAGGGGAGGTACACCCTTCAAATTTATTAAAATATTAAATTAATATAAATTAATTTTCATGGAAATGTGAATTTTTTTTATATATTTCAAGGATAATATTTGGATAAGTCTAAATCATATCATACAATAAAGTTTAGACAAGTTTATGTGATGTTTTAACCCTTGTCTCTTAGTTTTAACCCCCAATTAATCCTTTTAATGATTACTGTGATAGCAAAGTTTTTTACTCTTTAGGGGTCAAGAAAGTTACTATAAAAGAACAAGTGACACATAAATGGACCATGTTTAATATCATAGACCATATCCCATTCAATTGGATAAATATAATATTTTTATGAATTTTAAATCACTAAATAAAATATTGTTTAACATAATATACCATTATAGTCATTTTTAGGACTATTCATATAGTTTGACTTTAATAAAATCAATATAATAATTTAATTTAAATATAAACTTTTAAAACATCACTAATATGTTATATTTATCTAAAAAATTCATGTAAAACTATAAATCACCCAAAAAATATTACTTTTATAGTTTTTAAAATCATTCATTTGATTTTTCTACATCTTGCACATGCATTGTGTTGGCGTTGCGTAAGTATCTAAAGTAATTATTTCATCTCTAAAAATTGAAAATAAATTACCATGATTAAAAAAATTAATCTATATTTCAAATAATCATTTATAACCAAAGATAATTTTTTTATCCCGATCTTAAAATATTATAGATATTAAAATAAAAAGAGTGATGTTTTTGACTTTGTCCTTTACTTAAAATAATATAAATGTTATAATCAAATTAAAGTGGAAATAAATTGTAAAATTTTAAAATAAAGGATGTTAATGGTATAAAAACACTTATAAAATAAAATAAATACAAGTTTTAAGGAAAATTTTAGGCCTTATCTCATAGTTTTAACCATATTTTACCCATTTTACCCTTACCGAGGTGACAAATGTTTACTACGATTACTATTCACAATGAAAAAAAAATAAAAAGGACATATTTAAAAAATTTGAACCACATGATTCAAAATATGGAATAAATTATTCAATATTAAATCTCTATAAGTGGTATAAATCAATTTTATTATAAATAAGTAAAATACAATGAAAAACAGTTTTTAGAAAAATGTGTTTTAAGCCTAAAAATGAACTTATACCATAATAAAGTATAATATTGATTACTATGTAATTAATTATATAATATATAATTAAATTATAATTATGTTAATTTAATATAAAATAATAATTTTAAAATACTTTATTTAATGAAAATGAATGACAGTTTTACAAAAATTGGTATTTTTCATTATTCACTGAAAATTAAATATTTTTAGAAAAATACCAAAAAATACCATCCTAATACAATTTTGATATGATGATTCCAAATATTATATCCTTTTTATTAAATACCATTTCTAAAATTGTTAGAAATTAATTATAATATTTACTCACAAAAAGTAATAAAAACCATTTTTAAAGAAAACATATTTTTGAAGACTAAAATCACTTTACTAAAAATCTAGTTCTTATTTCATAAGAATAAATTTTTTTTTTATTGAGTAGTACCTTTATATATATATTTCATATTTCAGTTACTCCTACTCATATCCGCCAATTCAATGACTAGTTTATAATGGTTATATTAAAATAATAATATTTATTGGTTTGTTTAAGATCATGTTGTGTGTTATGTACATTATTAAACATAATATTATTTTTTAAAATCTAGGGGTATTAAACCTGAAGGAGGAACTAGGGGGTCCCCTGGTTTAGGTTATCAGGTGGCTAGTAAAGGTGTATTGAGTACTCGGTAGACACAATTTGTATTTTTTTAATGATGGTAGAATGATCATTCTACCCTCCTACATCATGTACCCCATTTAGGAGTAGGGGGTTTCCAATGGTTTTGAGAGGAGAGAGAGGTCCTCATTTTCTCTTTACCCCATCCCTTTTTCCTCTTGATCCATGGGGTTTTAGTGTGAGTTTATTCATCCTTTAAGGTAAGGTTATCTCCCTTTATTTCCTATATTCCCTTCTTCCCCACTCTTATTTAATTTGGAAGGATGTATTTAGGGATTTTGAAATGATTCCACTAGATCATGGTGGAATCATGTTGAAACCAATGGGTTTTTTATATATGGATGATAGAGGAGGATGGGGGGAAATGAGAATATACCATTTCTCATCATGTTCACGAAGGTATATTGTTAATGAGTTTGATTTTATTTTTTAATTAAATTGGATAAATTGGTCAATAAAATAACCAAATGATTAAAAGTGTTAAATCGAGGATTTTATGTGGGATAGGTCTAAATGAATTTTTAGAGCATTCTGCACTCCTTTATGCAAGGTTTAAACCCTAAAAGGATGACATGTGAGTTTTCATTGATTATTACTACGTGAATAATTATGTATTAATTAATTATAAATGTTTTATAATTAATTAAAGTGATTCCTAGATAAATATTAGGTATTGTGATCATGGTCGAAGACTAGTGTGGGATTGATCATGCTTCGATAGATTAGTTAAATTTGGGTAAAAGGGGGATAAATTTGAAATGAGGCAGGTGGTTCCTAATATTACCATCCTTATATGTAATTCCATTTATTATCTAATTTGGAAGCATGGGGTAAGCAGGTGTGAATGAATCAATAGAGAACCATAGTTAGGTTTCTTTATGTGAGGTGAATCTAGTGAGTTCCATTAGACTCATTTTAGTCCTCCAATTATTATTCTTGATCAAATAACCATTAATGGTTATATTACCCAAGTGAGAGTATAGGATAGAATGCAATGGGAATATAGAGGGTGTTTGAACCTGAGCTAAGGGAATGTGATAGAGTATGAATTTTACCTTGAGTATTGAGCTAGGGATAAGTCTGGTATTAAGTTCTTTGAGCGGACCCCTTGAGGTTTTAGTTACCAAAATGGGTAACCTTTGGGAGGGTTCTATAATCATTAGAAAATTACTTTATAGGTTTAGTGTGATGGTTTAGAGAAATATTCCAAGTGGGATTAGTGAGTTAGCTACATAATGTACAATTTATCTTGGGGGTTATTATTTGACATGTTCTAGTGGCAAGACTTTTTTACTAAGTTACCAAGTGAGGGGTGACTAGTGATTTGGGAGTGATATAATGGAAAGTGTGATGATGACAGGTAAGGTGAGTCATGCGTACGAGGGCCTCCTACTTACACAATGGACTTTTAACATGGGTTTCCTGGGTGTATTTTAGAGGATTGAGTGATAATTACTCATCAACCCCAATTAAACAGTTTGGTGCCCCTTGGATGGATTTAAAGGCCAAGTGGGTAGTGCCGATGGTGAGGCTATATTAAAAAAGCTAGTTGGTTATAGACAATAGAGTTTCACCATACGACAACAGGTGGTTTTGGACCAAGTATGCCCATAGATTGCTCTAGGGATGTTTCAAAAATTCCCATGGTTTTCTATCTATATTTTATTTTTTAATTTCTACTGATTTTTTTTCCTTTTTGTATTACCCCTTTAATTGAAAAATAGTTTGGATTTTGGATTGGGATTTGGGTTTAAAATGGAAATCTGTTTTGAAAATAGAAATGTTGTGCATATTGCTTTTGATAAAGGAAGAGCTATGTTTGTTTCTTATAAAATAAGAAAAACCTATTTTTATATATGTATTCCAAACTAGTGTTTGTGGATTTCTTCGGGAAAGGAAACATATGGATTATTTGGAGGTTGCTTAATGAGTTGTTTATCTCACACCCTACTTATACCATTCAGTGTCGGTAGACCAGAGTTTTGAAAATTCAGGTTCTCTGGTTCAAGTGCTCATTGTGGGAGCAGGTTGCCCTCGTGGATGGTCATTTTGTGTATGGTGCTGACCATGAGGTCACATGGAGACTGTGTTAGTGGTAGTTTGGTTTTGTATTTAGTTTTCATTTTGTTCAGTTGTACTTTATACCTGGATCAGTTAGAGTATTTATTTTTGATATGTTGTTGGTTGTTTCTACGTGATCAGTTTTTTTATTTTATTCATTTTATCCTGGTTTAATGGGATGAAACCATTTCCACTTGGATTATACATGATGTTTGACACTAGTTTCCAGCCCGTGGGGATCGATAATTCCCTTCGTGCCATACTGTAGATCGGGTCAGGTGTCGGGTTGGATGGAATCCCCACCTGGTTCATGAAAAAATGGTATCAGGGTGGAAACTTGTTATTTGAGGTGTTAGGTAGTTGGATATTAGGACTATGGGACTTAGGAGGTAGGTACAGGAAGAGAATCATGAACTATTTTTCATTCTGATCCTGGATTTTATAGGGTTAGTCCAAGTTTTGAGTCTTTATCTTGGATTTAGTCTGTTTGGATGAGGAATGACAATGGAGGTGAATCGGTGTTATGTCATTATCTCACATAGAGTAGTATCCCATGTGAAGCCCGAGTATATGGTTTAATATCCTCGTCGTTTTTTATTCTTACTTGGGGTATGGACCACTACCATGTCACTGAGTTAGTCATGGACATTAGTTCCTCATTCTAGTGGTTTGGTGCGAGTTGTTTTCTGTTTGGTTTTAATTTATGAGAGTGTGTTTTTAAAATAAAAGAATTTTTTTTGAAAGTGAAAATATTTTCTCTCAAATGTTTTTAGATTGAAAAGTTAAATGGGTCTTTAAAGAGAAAGTGATTTAAATTATTAATTTGGTAAATTCTTGGGTTTAATGAGGAAATTTCTTGGGTGACCCTCAACGTTCCTTATAAATGATTGCATATGTATGGGTATGTGTGGAATGTTCATGTGAGAACGTATGTATGGATGTTATGAATGGAAGTGGAATGAATGCATATGATAGGTTTCAATGGATGTCATGGGAGGGTTTTTGAAAAGAAAGTTTTGTTTTGTGGAAATGGGTTTTTATTTTTAGAAAATATCCTTAAAAGGAGGCAATTTTGAAAATTGAAATGAAATAGAGGTTTTAAAAAGAGTATTTTTGGTGGTGCTTGTATGTGTTTTTCTTGTGAGCCTATTTTGTTGGTCTGAGATTAATTTTTCTACTGTGTTTTGGGTTGATGTTGATTATGGTTTTGTGTTTCTCATGTTGATCATAATATGCCTCCCAGAAAGGTCCCCAAAGCTTCTAATGAGTCATGCCCAATTTCTAATTCTTCTCTAGTATTGCCTATAATTCGTGGTGATTGAGGTTCGTTAGTGGTGGTGGAGTATCTTGAATAGGTTGAGTGTGTCTTCAGATTTTTGGTAACTCCTAACATTGTTAGAGTTCAAGTTGTTTCGGGTTTATTTGAAGGTCTAACCTTGGAAGAAAGGGAGTTGTTTACCCCACCTTTGATGCAAGTTGGTATGAAATGGAAAGTGTTTAAGTCCGTCTTTATCAGATAGTTTAAACATGAGGAGGTGAAGATGAAGAAAAGGGAAGATCTCATGAGTATTCAACAAGTCCAATGGATAGTGAAGGCCTATGTTGACAACTTTAAGGAGATAGTTTCATTTTCTCTGGAGGTGGTATCATAGGATCTATTAATGTATTCTCTTTTAATTGGGGGTCTTTTTCCTGAGATCAAGGAGTGAGTCCTTTCCTCTAAGGATATTCATTTTGAGAAGTTGATGGATGAAGCATTTTTAGTTGAGTTTGTTTTCGGAGTGCAGACAGTTGGAAATCCAGTGTCTCTTATTGATCATGAGGGTTCACCATCTGGCAATAGGGATGTGCTAGAGGAACCTGTTCATAAAGAGTCTCCTCCATTGGTTCTGATTTCCAATTCTTTAGGTTGATTGGTTATATGCCACCAGTGTGTCCAATTCGGGCATTCAAATCCATCTTGTTGCATCCTTTTGAATACCTTCCATCATTGTGTCCATTTGGGTCATCTTGAGAAGTTTTGTAGGAAGCATTTCTCAAATAAGTAGTTTTGATCAGAGGTTGTCAGTGACTAACTATGAGGCAGGAGATGCTCCAGTCATCAGGGCTCCAACCACATGCCTCAGAGTGAAGCTCTCGCACAGTCAGGAGTTACTGGGGGTGTGTTAAACCTTGGACTAGGTATGGAGACATTTAAATTTTCCTTATTGTGGTTTTTACTATCATTGTGAGTTCATATTTCTGTTATAATAGTGTGACAAACTTGTTCTATTGAAATATGAAAAATTGTGTTTATGTAAATGTGGCCTCTAGAATTGTTCATTTTTATTTGAGTGTGTTTAACCCTTGTGTGGGTTGGTTTTGGTTTTCATGGTGCTCATTTTAATATGTCTGAGTTTTGTGGGGATTAATGGATCATGTTTCTTGTAGTGTGCTTAGCCCTTTGGTTTCAGTTATTTTCACGGGTTTCCACTAGTGTTGGGGTTTCAGTTTGTGTTGGAAGTTCCCTAGTCCCCGATTGTGGTAAGGGTGTTGTTTGGTTATTGTGGAGAATTTGAGTTAGTTCTGTGGGTCCCAATTTACCAGATCGCTCCAGATTGGGTTTCTTGTTTAAGTTTTGGTAGTATTTTTCAGTTTTGAAGTTTTCGGGTTAGTTGAGTTGTTGTGGTGGGGAGAACCACCTTGTGTTATCCCCTCATTCTTATGCTGTGGTTTTTTATTGATCGGTCGGGTGTGACTTGTGGAGTGAATGGTCACCTCAAGGTTCATGGGTTCTCTCGGTTTTGATCGGGCATGAATTCATGTTTTGTCTATCTCTTATCTAGGTGACTTTTTGGGGACAAAAAGTGTTGTGGTGGGAATAATTGTCACACCCCGACTACGAGTTTATTTTATTTTTATTTATTTTTCAATTTTGGATATTTTGGTTGAGGTTTGAGTTGAGTGTTTGATAGTAGTATTTGATTTTGGTGGTTTCATTGTGCTTATAGCCTGGTGCATGGTTATTGTGAAAGGTATTAGGAGAAAGTGGCATGGTGGGAGAGTTTGTGGAACCCATGGTGTCCCTAAATTGTGTTTGATCTTTGGGTGGATTCTCCTAGTATTTGGGGTATCATATGAGGGTTTTGGCCAATTTTTTTTTATGTCACATGATTTGAGAATGGTTTTCCCAAATTTTTCAATCCAAACCTACAAGTTTAAAAAATTTTCCAGTAGTATTCACATGGTTTTCACACGGTTTACAATACCATATAGCCCATTACGACCTAAATAACTTTTATTTTAAAAGCCCGATTTAATTTATTCCACCGTCCATTTGAAGCCCTACCAATTGGGTATCAACCAGAGGTACCCCCTTGTTCTCCTTCATCTTGGGACACTTTTTGGGCGATTTCTCACCAAATGTTAGTGATTCTTCATGATTTCTTCATCAAATCATTCCCTTTCATCTTCTCCTCTCTTACCTCTCTTGATTCCTTAGATTATCTTGGTGGGGTTTCATCTTGGCTGAACCCTAGAAGCTAGGTTTGATGTTTGGGTCATTTTTCTTGGTTTTTAGGGTGTGCGGATTGGCTCTTGGGGTGTATTCTTCCTCCTTCTAAAGTCTCATCACATTCACACACCATTGAGTTAGGTGATTCCATTATTTTCCTTTCCGGAACAATCCATTGACACTTTCATGTTTCCAATTAATTTATAAATATGATTCTAATGCCTATGAAGTATTGTTGTTAATTATTGTGGTGTTTTGGAATTAGTATAATTTTTTAAAAATAGTTTTTCAAAGTGATTCTTGAAATATGCCTAATTATATGTGCACTTAAGGTGTTTGTTGTAATTCCATGGGTTCTTTTAAAATGAAATTGGATGTTTGGGAAGTGTTTATCCTTATTTATATTATTATGACATTGTTGGATTGTGATATTTGTATTGTTCATGAGAATTGGTGATTTTTATAGCATGATGTTTATTTATGAATTGTTGTGTTAGTTGGAAAACTTGTGGTGTGTCTTTAGAATTGGTTTTGGGAAATGTCATGGATATTTATTATGTGTTATTGGATGTGGGAATATCCATGTGGGATTGGGATACATACATGGATGGAAACACAAATGATAATTTCCTTTCCTAACTTAAAAACCTAGTTTTCAAAACCCTTGTGTGTCCTTTTTTTCTAAACTCTTCATGTTTAACTAAACTCCCTTTATTTCCAAATAACTCAAGTGTATTTTCAAATTCTATATTTAATATTATGGTCTATTTGGAATTTCTAGAATATGATTTTTTTATAAATGATATGGAATCCCATTTGGCATCTTAAAGTGTGTTGTGTGTTTTCACTTTAATATAAGGTGGTGTTTGAAAACGAAATTGGATTTAGTATAAAGGTTCGTTTGGCATGGGATGAATGGAAGTGGTGTTTTATGTTATTTCAGAAATGGTTTGGAAATTTTTTGTAAATGTGTTTGGAATTGATAGCCTTTAAGGTCCGGTTTTCAATTTATATATTTTTTATAAATGAAGGAGGTTTTGGAAATACAATTGCCCGATTGGAATCTTAGAATGTTTTGAAAAATGTTTCGAAAGATTATTTGATGTGAAGACATGGTTTTCACCTATGAATAACTTATTTTATGATGGGAACCCCTATAGAGGGATTTTCCTATATGTGTTATCATATAGGTGGTGTCAGTGTTTGGGGTAGACAAGTGCGGTGATGGCAGGTAAGGTGAGTCACGCGTGTGAGAGCCTCCTACTTACACAATGTACCTTTACCATGAGTTTCTTGGGAGTCTTTTAAAGGATTGAGTGATGTTTTTTTTATCAATATTGATTATACAGTTTTTTACCTATTAGATGGATTTAAAGGCTAGGTGGGTAGTTCCACTGGTGAGGCTAGATTAGAGCATCCAGTTGGTTATAGACCATAGAGTTTCACCATACACCGGTAGGTGGTTCCGAATCGAGTATGTCCAAGGATCACTCTAGGGATGTTAAAGAAATTCCCATAGTTTTCTATCTATATTTTCTTGTTTAATTTCTGCTACACTTTTTTTTCATTTTTGTATTTACCTTTTATTTTCAGCATAGTTTGGTATTTCCTTGTTTGGATTTTGGATTGGGATTGATATTTAAAATGGAAATCTGTTTTGAAAATAGAAATGTGGTGTGTATTGTTTTTGACAAAAGAAGAGCTATGTTTTTTCTTTTTAAATGAGGAAAAACTATTTTTATATATTTATTCCAAATTAGTGTTTGTGGATTGCTTCAGGAAAGGAAATGTATGGATTCTTTGGTGGTTTCCAACTGAGCTGTTTAGCTCACTCCTTAATTGTACCATTTGATGTTGGTTGACCCGAGCTGTTTTGGATATTCAAGTTCTATGGTTTGAGCGCTCATCATGGGAGTAGGTTGGCCTTATGGATGGTCGGTTTATGGATAGTGGTGACCATGATTTCACATGGAGATTATGTCAGTGGTGGTTTGTCTTTGTATTTAGTTTTCAGTTTTTTTAGTGTTACTTTGTAGCTGGATCAGTTAGTGTATTTATTTTCAACCACTTGTTGGTTGTTATTGTGTGTTTAGTTTTTTTATTTTATTCATTTGATACTGGTTTAATGGGATGAAATCATTCCCACTTGGATTATATGTGATGC
This sequence comes from Viscum album, assembly GCA_963277665.1. Taxonomy (NCBI): domain Eukaryota; kingdom Viridiplantae; phylum Streptophyta; class Magnoliopsida; order Santalales; family Viscaceae; genus Viscum; species Viscum album. The sequence continues at coordinate 1,397,990,649 of OY728135.1, read as the reverse complement.
CCGACACTAGTTTCTAGCCCATGGGGATCAGGAATGCCCTTCGGGCCATGCTGCGGACCGGGTCGGGTGTCGGGTTAGATGGAATCCCATCCAAGTTCATGAAAAAATGATTTCAGAGCAGACCCTTATTATTTGGGGTGTTATGTAGTTGGATATTAGGACTATGGGGACTTAGTAGGTAGGTATGGGAATAATGATGTAAACTCTTGCTCGTTTTGATCCTTGAGTTTCTAGGGGAAGTATAGGTTTTGAGTCTTTGTCTTGGATTCAGTCTGTTTGGGAGAGGAGTGACAATGGAGGTGAGTCAGTGTTATATCATGATCTCACATGGAGTAGTGACCCATGTGGAGTATGATTACATGGTTAAACATCCTCATAATTTTTGATTCTTACTTAGGGAATGGACCACTACCATGTTGTTGAGTTAGTCATGGACACTAGTTCCTCATTCCAGTGGTTTAGTGTGAGTTTTTTTTTCTGTTTGGTTTTTATTTTTGAGAGTTGGTTTTTAAAATAATAGATTTTTTTTGAAAGTGAAAAGGTTTTCTCTCAAATGGGTTCAAATTGAAAAGTGAAATGGGTATTTAAAGAGAAAGTTATTTAAATCATTAATTTGGTACATGCTTGGGTTTAATGAGGAAATTGTTTGTGTGACCCTCAGCGTTCGTTGTGAATGATCACATATGTATGGGTATGTATGGAATTTTCATGTGGGAATGTGTGCATGGATGGTATGAATAGAAGTGGAATGAAAAAATATGTGATGGTTTAAAGGATGTCATGGGTGGATTTTTTAAAAGTGAGTTTTGTTTTATGGAAATGGGTTTCGGTTTTTGGAAAATAGACTTAGAAGGAGGCAGTTTTGAAAATTGAAATGAAATGGAGTTTTTAAAAAAGGATTTTTGGTGGTGCTTGTCTGTGTTTGGATTGTGAGCCTATTGTGTTGGTTTGAGATGTACTTTTCTATCATGTTTGAGGTTAATGTTGATTTTGATTTTGTGTTTCTCATATTGATCATAATATTCCACCCATAAAGGTCCCAAAAGTTTCTAATGAGTCATGCCAATTTTTTGATTCTTATTGAGTATTTCCTATCCTTTGTGATGATAGAGGTTCATTAGATGCAATGGAGTGGCTTGAAGAGGTCGAGTGTGTCTTCAGATTATTGGGAACTACTGAATCTATTAGAGTTCTAGCTGTTTTGGGTTTATTTCAAGGTTCATCCTTAGATGAATGAAAGTTTTTTTTCCTGCCTTCGATTCAAGTTTGGATGACGTGGGAAATGTTTATATCTGTATTCACCCGATGTTTTATACCCGAGGAGGCGAAGATGAAGAAAAGGGAAGAAGATCAAAAATTGCATTATTATTATTATTATTCAAAAAGAAAACAAGACCCCTCCCTAAAGGGATCAGGGAGGTCTAAAGTGATGCAGACCCAGGGCATCCCCTTGTACAAAATTCTTACATACCTGAGGTAGAGATCCCACATTCATGAACACCCTTCAGGGTTCCTCCAGACTACTCTCTATAGAAAGAGCGTCCGCTGCAAAGTTAACTTCTCTTGGGATATGAAATATAGAGGAATAATTTGGAATCATAGTGGCACATATACGAACAATGTATGTTAAGGCCCACGACACCTTCACTTTACCCTGTAAAGCCCGAATCAAGATATCAGATTCTGATTCCACTTTTTCACACTTCAAAGAGAACTTGGTACAGAGATCAATGCCTGTGTGTAACTCATGCACTTCCACACCCAGCGAGTTTCCCGTTCCATGAAATCTAATGAAGACCATAATGACCGAACCATTCCCATCACGCACCAAACCACCCCATGCATCATCCCATCCCCGAACGGGCCATCAACGTTAATCTTGAATCCCATTCCCGAAGGTTGTCACCTTACCCAACAATCCTGCATCCTAGTACATGTCATTAGACTATTTATAAAATTACAGAGGGTTAGAGAGTGCTGTCCTCATTTAAGTAGAGACCCGAGTTCATGCATCATCCCTTTCATTTTCACCATCATTAAAAAAGGGGACCACCGGACCTTTAAGCGAGCCTTGTTCCGCACCTCCCAGATCATCCAGAAAACTACTGTAAGAACAATGCAATGGATTTTAAACTCCATCTCATTTTGGACCGTGCCCGAGAACTAGTTGACGAAGAAATCCTGCATGGAGGAGCAGGCTGTGTTGTAACTATCCCGTAAATCCACACTTGACCAAAGAAAAATATCCCAGTCGCTCTTAAGAAATAAGTGAAACACTGACTCGGCCTGCGAATGAGAGCAACAAAGACATCTTAAAGCTATTTTATTCCCTTCTTCTGAATATTTTCATCTGTAAACAGGGCTTGGTTTCTCACTCTCCAAACTAGAAAGGAAATCTTAGTGGGGAGTTCTCTACACCATAATCATGATTCATACTCGTTTTGGATGCCCCCTGATGAATCAGATGATGATAATCCTATTCGTTGAAGTTCCCAGAACTAGCCTCTATGAAACAGAGTTTTTCAACCTCCTCCAAGAACATCACTTCTTTAAAATCTTCCATCTATTCCAAGATAAGAATTGCTTCAAGCAACCTGATATGGTGGTTGGACTCTTTAACAAAAAAATTCAGAACTAGGAAGTACGGGAAAAAGAGCTTTTCCCCAGCCCAATTGTCTCTCCATAAGTTGATATCCCTATATCCCACAACCCATAGAGTAGCCTCTTGTAGGATATACATATAATGTCTTACCATTTCCCCCTAGTCTGGAAAGCTTCCTAAACTCCCACTTCTCACAATTTGAACCATATTTAATCCTCAGAGTTTTGTACCACAATGAACGGACCTCCAAAAAATCCCATGCTAATCGGGCCTGCATGGATTGCATTGAGACTGAAATATCCCTAAGACCGACTCCACCTTCCTCCACTGGTTTTTCCAACTGAGACCAGGTGGCCCAGTGAGTTATTCTAGAAATGCTGGCATCCCAAAGGAACTTGTTCATCAGCTTCTCCATAGCATAAACGATCCCCTTAGGCGGACTGATAACTGACAAGATGTGCATCAGAATAGAGGAGACCACGCTATTAATCAAAGTCACCCTTCTGCCGAAGGATAGGAACCTATTTTTCCAATTGAGCACCCTCCCATACATTCTTCTCAATATGTCCTAAAAAATACCCTTTTCACCCTGTCGTTCGAAATAGGATCCCCAAGATATATCATAGGCAACTTCCTCCTTTGAATTCCCAATATGTATTGAATGATATGGGCCTTCCATCTTGATCATTTATTGGAAATGAACACACTGATCTTACTATCATTGACCTGTTGGCCATTAAGGCTGCTTTAAATCAACATAAGACACATAAATTATGCAAAGACGACCTCCTTCCATTCATAAAGATGATAATATCGTCATCAAACATAATATGGGAGAAAGAACCATCCGAGGCTTGGGACTGATATGGCCAGATCTTCTGATCCCTCAAGCATCTAAGCAAGTTACAAGAAAGAGCCTCCTGGCCAATTAGAAAAAGAGTAGGAGATAGGGGATCCTCTTGTCACAACCTACGAACACTCTTGAAAAAATTGAATCCCTTCCACATTAGTGATATAGTTAGCCACAGAGAAGAGAAGCACCAGAATCATAATTCAAAAATCCATTCATGGAAACCCATTCTTCTCATCACCCAGATTAAAAAACTCCATTCGAGTTTGTCATATGCCTTATCCATATCAACCTGAACAATCAAGTTGGAACTAACCACCTTATTATTCAAATCCTTCATCAGTTCTTGGGCTACTCCCACTACCCCTTGAATTCCTCTACCCTAGATGAAGTCACATTGCTCTTGGGAAATTATTCTTGGGATCACCTTATTGAGCCTCTTATCCAGAAGAATAGCCATGATCTTGTATGATACATTACAAAGATAAATAGGTCTATAATGGATAACTGAGTAAGGATCTTTCACTTTTGATACCAGCACCACCTGGGAGGCACACGATCCCCTATTGATGGCACCCCCCCTGAAAAAAATCCTAAATCACCTTAATGACCTGAGGTCTCACAAAATCCCACACTTCCAGATAAAAAGATATCCCGAAAAACCATCTGAACCGGGTGCACTCTCCAACGACATTGAGCAAACAACTTCCCAGATCTCTTCCCCTGATGGCAGAGACCTTAAGGAATCATTCTCCAGAAAATCAATACTCTGAGGTATACTACCCATAAAAATATCCTGATCAGGCAGTAAGTTATCCTTATTTGAAGACTCTGGTCGATCACCCCCCAGTAGATGCTCGAAGTGTTCCAAAGACATCCTTCCAGCAACATTCACATAAGAATAAAAGGAACCGTCCTCTAGCCTAATGTTCACTTTTGAGTTTTTTCACTCCTTCAAGAAAGTGTGGAAAAACTATTGTTTCTGTCTCCTTTATTAAGCCACCTGACACTCGATCTCTGCCTTAAACTTTTCTACACTTCCAGTAGCCTTTGAGCCAGCAATGATCTCTTATCACATAAAAGGATGAAGGAGGGTTCATTCCACCTGTGCTCAATAAACTCTTCCAAGTGGTCGATCTCCTTCTAAAGTGACTCCACCGAGTCCGCCACCATTTGGGTACCAGCAAACCATCTTCCAATATCACACTTGAGACGTTTGAGGCTTCTGGACAACGCGACCCAAGATCTTCCCTCCACCTCCTGGACCCATTAATCCTTCATCATTTGCATGAAAACCTCTATGAAATTTCAATCCTCTGAATATAAGAAAGCTTTACCCTCTATATTTCTCTGCTTAAGGTTGATAAGCAGTGGCACATGGTCCAAAAGAGCGCGTGATAAGTGGCTGACTGTGGCCCAGGAGAAGGATTCAAGGCCTTGTAAGTTTGACATACATATTTCCAACCTACACCAGATGCGATTTATACCACGACAATTATTACACTAGGTGAATTTCCCCCCCAAAAAACCCATATCCAAGAGACCCTTACTCAAAATGCAGTTATTAAAATTCATCATACCATTATTGTATAGCATGGATCCTCCTATCTTCTCAGATATGTCGACAATGGTGTTAAAATCACCACCAATGAACCCGAGTAATCCTCCCGCATCAAAGGAGTCAAGAGACTCCCACAGATTCCTCCTAACCATAACATCAGTGTTGGAATAAATGAAAGAGAAAAATATCATAGAACCTCTGAATTCGAGATTGACCAAAATGCACTGATCCGAAACCTGCACCAACTCAACCTGAATAAAACTATTACAAAAAAATTCATACATGTTTATTAACTGTATTTCCATGCATGTGGTTAGTAAACCCCTTCTTCTTGGAAAAGAAGCTTATTCTACCTGGGTACTACTTAGGATCCAAGATGACTGCCAAGGAAGCCCCATGTTTACTACACTCAGATGCTAAGAAGGAACATTTTTCCTGCCCCCCAATACCTCAAGCATTCCAGATAACCAAGTAATATATTACAAAAGGGAGGGATTAGCCTTTTGGCCAAAGCTACCTGCTTTCGGGAAGAATAGGTCCCTACAACACTCCTCCTTAGCCATCGATTGATTCACCGGTCTCAAATATCCTTTAGTGGAACAAACCTTATTTGAGAGTAGCACATTCTTCTTTAAGGGGCTGTCAGATTCCTCTAATAAAGAAAACCTTTTACCCACCGAAGCAGTAGAGGGCTTTGGGAATGCCTCCTCCTGGATCAGGGAGGGCAACATCAACCGAGGAGGAGAGTTACGGGTCGAAGATAGTTCCTTCACCACTTCCTCCAGGAAGCCCTTATGAGAATCCTTCATATGAGAGTCGATAACACATCTTACCGAGTCCAGCACAAAAAGATTCATCAACCCTATAAACACCAAGGAGGAAATTCGAACCTCACCAATAGGAGGTTCCAACCCTCTTGGGATGGCTGGAAAAACTGAAGAGAAGGCCATGGATTTCCCTTTAGCATGCATAAAAGAAAGCAATAGATCACAAATATCTAGAGAAAATCCATCAGCATTTATCTATGCTGGCATACCTGACCCCAATAGACCCTCAGCTAAAAATAATTCCACCAGAGCCTTTTCAAAAAAAGATGCCCATTTTGGGGACCTGTGTCTGACAACATTTGGAATTTCAAAAATAGTTTTCGGACCATTGACCTTGTCCAACCCCACCGAGGAAGATGAAGCATGGTCGCCCTCTAACTCCACCCCACTGGCTCTGATGTGATCTCCCATATTAATAGTCAAATCAGGCACTAGGTTTAGTGATGATGTCAACGGATGGCCACTCTTCGGAATTGTGTCCCCCTGACTTCACACTCTCTTTTTTCCCTTCCTACATAATTTCACCACATGACCTGGAAAGATACAAGTGGAGTAGAACCTGAGGGGGAGACAGAAACACCAGCTGCCATAACCACCTAAACCCTTCCGGAGAACAAATTAGAAAGAAAGAAGGAAACTTCACTGACAAATCCATATCCACACAGATCTATGGGTTAGATGTGTCCATCAAGCTCTTTGTCGTCTCATTGATACACAGGAACTTCCCCAGGGCATATCCCACCGCCTTCAGAATCAAGGGGTTATGGAAAGAAAGGGGAAGACTCAGAATCTTGATCCACACCGTGCCTATAAGAGATTATTTCCCATAATGGCACTCCCAAGCCCACCGTGACAGAGTGAAGTGATGAGGACCACACTACTTTTCCTCCCTTGACCAGGCATGCACGAAGTCCTCCCTATCAAAGAGATGAACACAGAAGGTGAACTTCGATAACTCTGAGACCAATGATGGGTTTTGAAGACCCCAGGATTGCATGAAACCCCTGAAATACTCCACTGATGGTTTCACCAGACCAAACCTAGCCACCAGGGTAAGGTTATGAACCTTCACAACACTCTCCATTTCCTTTTCAAATATCACCACCACTGGGTGCCCATAAAAAAAATCCGACTGGCGTTGCTCAAACTGGATCAGAGGGATACTAAACAATGCACCCTTAGAGGCTCCCCCACAAATGGCCTCCTTGAAGGTAAACACCCCGGATCCTCCATCCTTGTTGACAACCATCTTCCCAAAATGAGAACCCTCCCCACCTGCACGCCATACTCCAAACGCCCCCGCCGATGAACTCACCCCCACCGCTGCACTTTCCCCAGTCACTGACTCCATTCCCTACCCCATATTCAGAATAAAAGATCATGAGTATTTATCAAGGCCAACAGATAGTGAAGGCTTATATTGACAACTTTAAGGAGTTGGTTTACTTTTATCTAGAGGTGGTATCACATGATTTGTTAAAGGCTTATATTTTTATTGGGGATATTTTTATTGAGATCAAGGAGAGAGTCCTTTCCTCCAAGGATCTTTATTTTGAGAGGTTAGTGGACAAAGAATTTTTAGCTGAGTTGGTTTCTGGAGCATAGGCAGTTGGAAATCTGGCGTCTCTTGTTTCTCATGAGGGTTCCCCATTTGGCGAGAGGGGTGTGCCAGAGGAACCTATTTCTAAAGAGTCTCCTATATTGGTTCTGATTTCCAGTTCTTTAGGCTATTCGATTGTATGCCACCAGTGTGGCTAGTTTGGGAATTTGAAGCCATCTTGTTGCATCATTCTGAAGATCTTCCATCATTGTGGCCATTTGGGTAATCTGAAGAAGATTTCTAGGAAGCATTGATCAAAGAAGGAGTTTTAATCAAACGATGTCAGCACCTAACTATGAGGAAGGATATTCTTTAGTCATAAGGGATCCATCCACAAGACTTAGAGTGAAGCTCGCACATAGTCAGGAGTTTTTGGGGGTGTGTTAAACCTTGGCTTGAGTTTTTTTCCCATGTTAGGATGGAAACATTTAATGTTTTCTTGTTGTATTTTTTCCTGCCATTGTGAGTTCATATTTCCATTATAAGAGTGTGATGAACTTGTTCTATTGTAATTTGAGAAATTTTGTTTATATAAATGTGGCCTTTGGAATCATTCATTTTTATTTGAGTGTGTTTAACATTTGTGGGGATTGGTTTCAGTTTTTGTGGTGCTCATTTGTAGATGTCTGAGTTTTGTTGAGATTAATGGATGGTGTTTATGGTAGTGCACTTAGCCCTTTGGTTTTAGTTCTTTTCATGGGTTTATTCTAGTTTTGGGGGTTTAATTTGTGTTAGAAGTTCCCTAGTCCCTAATTTTAGTAAGGGTGTTGTTTGGTTAGTGTGGAGAATTTGAGTTAGTTCTCGGGGTCTTGGTTTACCAGATCACTCCATAGTGGGTTTATTGTTTAATTTTTGGTGTTTTTGTTTTGTTTTTAAGTTTTCAGGTTAGTTGAGTTCTTATCATGGGGAGAATCCCCTCGTGTTCTCCCCTCATTATTATTCTATGGTTTCTTTCTGATCGGTCGGGTGTGACTTGTGATGTGAATGGCCAACTCAAGGTTCATGGTTTCTCTTGGTTTTGATCAAGCATGAATTAAAGTTTTGTCTATCTCTCAACTAGGTGAATTTCTGGGGGCAGTAAGTGTTTGTGGTGGGGGGAATTTTCACATTCCAACCACAATTTTCTTTTATTTTTATTTATTTCTCAATGTTATATATTTTGGTTGAGGTTTGGGTTGAGTGTCTGACCATAGTATTTGATTTTGGTGGTTTCATTATGCTTCTAGCCCGGTGCAAGGTTATTGTGAAAGGTATTGTGATAAAGTGGCATGGTGGGGAGTTTGTGGCACCCATGGTGTCACTAAATTGTGTTTAAATATTTTAAGGATCTTTGGGCGGTCTCTCATAGTGTTTGGGGTGTCATTTGAGGGTTTTGGCCATTTTTTAGGTCACATGGTCTGAGCATGGTTTTCCCAAACCTTGCAACCTAAACCTGCAAGTTGCAGAACTTTTCTAGAAGCATTCCCATGGTTTGTGGATTATTTACAAAACTATGTAGCAAAACTATTCATTCCATTACGACCTAAATAACTTTTATTTTAAAAACCTTATTTAAGTGATTACACTTCCCATTTGAATCCCTACCAGTTGGGTATTGACTAGAGGGATCCCCCCTTCGTTATCCTTTGTATTGGGCCACTTTTTGGGAGATTTATCACCATAGGTTAGTGATTCTTCATTATTTATTCATCAAATACTTCCCTTTTCTCTTCTCCTCTCTTCCTTAACTTAATTCCTTGGAGTATCTTGGTGGGGTTTCAACTTAGACAAACCCTAGAAGCTAGGGTTGATGTGTGAGTCATTTTTATTGGTTTTTAGGGTGTGAGGATTGGATCTTGGTGTAATGAATTATATTTTCCTAGTTTTTTTAGAAAATTATTGGGAAAATTCCGAGACCATGTGCTGAAACAACGTGCGATTCTGAGGCCAGGTGTTCCTGGAATGGTTCGACAAAAAATGTTAAGTTTTTAATAGTGCGTGTGAGTGGTTTTCATGAAAAAGTGGAATAACTCTTAAATGGGCACCCATATCAAAAATATGAGGGCACAATTGCATTCAGGATGAAAGGTTTACCCTAAGCGCGACTTAACTTTAGTCGACACAGATCTCTAGTGATAAAGCCTGAAAAGGACATAACCATAAATAAAATAATTAAATAAAATAATTTTATTTTAAAATCTTAATAACTCATTAAAGGTGACTTATATTGGAAATCCAAGACCACCGTTGAGTTCATAAGGTTTCATTTTCCTTAGGCGGGGCCTAACATCGACCGACGCGGGTCGACTGTGAATATTAATTTTTGGATGTTTTAAAGAAGAATAAAATAAACTTAAAGAAGTTATTTTTATTTATTTTTAAACATTTCTCAGCAATGTAGAGACACAACAATGATTCAACCCATTTTGTTTCTTAAATGAAACAACATGGCGATGCTATAATATTACCACATGCTGACATGTTTTCTTTTCTCCCTAATTAAATAGGTCAAGGGTTAACACATAACCCTATAATTCCTTGGAAAATCTGGAGAAAGGCATTGGCGGTTCCCTCCCTTTGGTTAATGATAAATGATGATGAATTCCGGTGGATCCCAGATCATGGATCTTGGATCGAGGATCAATGAATGACGACACTGCAACTCTATTATTCACTAACAATAGATCCAAACCTCAAGGTAGGGGGTTTATTTCTTTGTGAAAATTTTCCCCCATTCTTTAATCCAACGATGAACATGGACCAACCCATGAATAGGTTGATCCATGGTTCGGTCATTCTTGCGGAGTGGTTAATTTGTGGGATTTAAGGGATTAAATATTAGTGATTTATCCTTATTGTTTCATCCCCCTTTTCCAACGGTATTAACGAAGTCCGAAACGAACAAGTTTGGCGTTCGTTCTAAGGTCATTCTTGTGCCTTTTCATCTATCCTCATTATTCATTCTTTTTTGGTAGACCCTCATGGCCACGACATGTTTTTCTGTGTGGTTCTGAATGTGGACGAACTCCATGAGTGATGGCAAGACGATTTGGAGCCTATAGTAGTGATGGTGGAAACCCAACAATCTCAAGAGTGTCCCCGCTTCGAAAAACGGGACACCGGAAGAAACATGGCATTCCATAGAGCAGAGGCTTCTAGCAGGGCGGTGACGTGGAAAGCTGGTAGGGTGGTGATGATAGGGTGCGGTCTGGGACCACGTTAATGGAGGAAACCATGGAGGCTAGCTGTGGGTGGAAACATGGGCCGTTGTAGGGAGGTGGTGATAAACACGACTAGGACATGTCACACTATCAGGAACCACTATGTAGGTGGGACTCACGCTAAAGACCACGAGTGGGACATGCGGTGGCCAATTGTGTCGACCAGGCGGGGAAGCAGCATTGGACGCATCTGGTGGACCAAGCCGGTCTGAACCATTTGGATCGGGTTGGCCAGCTTGGCCAAGTGGTATGGGATGGAGCGAGGTGGTCCAGGTCAACCCGACAGGTTGATTCAGACCCAACAGATTGGGTCGGCTGGACTTGGGTCATCTTAGTATGACCGGGTTGGGTTGGGTTGGACCCAGACCCAACCAAACCCTTTTTACTAAATTACCCATGAATCTCAAACTATGAATCTGTTTGATGAGAATTTTTAGCTTTTGGACCCTCACAATAAGGTAGCTCTTTTGAGATAATCTACGTGAGTTTTCATGGAGGTTGAAGTATGACCTATTGGCTCAAGGAGTAGGTGTTACCAGAACGAGTGTTCTAAGAGAGGAATCCTGTGGTTGAGACCTACACGGAGTAATTATCCTATGAACTATGACATAAACGGATTAGGTCTCCTGAAAAGATGCAGAGTAGGTCTCCTATGAAGATATAGAGTGAGTATCCTGTAGAGACTTTATGTCTCATTGGATTTTAATTTGCTTGGAATTTCTTAAGTATTTTAATGCTATAGATATGTACCAGTGTGAGAAGACTCTAGTGAATATATTGGATATGATATTGATAATCCTTGTCTTAGTGAGACTAGATGTATTAGGTAAACTTCATGATTTACTGAGACTAGGTGTTGTCTCGAATACTTTTGGTAGACTAGTTCTACATTCAAACTATCAAATATCTCAAGAAGTGAGATCTCCCAGATTGAGCATGCTACGAACGGGACCATATGGATGGTAGTGGATGAGACCTTGAGTCTTGGAATACTTTATGAGTATACCTGGATGTTCCTATTATACGTGTTGTTGACACATACTTGTGTTGAGTTGACTGTATCTTCTTAGTGGAGTTTCCTTTGTGGTATTTTACTTTGTGTTTCGGGTGCCCTACTAAGTATTGTTTTACTCACCCATGCAAAGGCTTAGTCTGCATGTGTCAGGTCTTGTGCAGACAATCTATGATTTGATGGAGTCCTTGGTGGACCAGGGCCAGGTGGTTCTTAGAGTGACCTGACAGACGAGGTGTGCTTCTATGGCTTCAGACAACTATTTCTGTACCTACCCTTTAGGTAGGGTTTTCTACAGAGGAGTTATAGAGACTTATAATTTTAATTTTACTTTTTGTTAGGCCTATATTCTAGCCCCATTTACCTTTAGTTTTCTACTGTCATACCTTATGTTTGTTTACTTAGTGTTTCCACTTTCTAGCATCTATGTCTTGGAGTTGTGTGCATGTATACAGGTACTTAGGAAAATGCCTCAAATTTTTTTTTGGATATTCCTACTCAGCACTAGTCGCTAGCCCCTGGCCTATGGGTGGAAGACTTGGGGTAGTCACGAAACAGGCCTAGGGGATGGGTCATGATAGAGTGGTATCAAAGGGGTTTGGTTCTACCTTAAGAATCTAGAGTCTATGAGTTTTCTTTGGGAAAACAGTGTTAAGTGTTTTGAGTTCGGCTTTCAGGCTAGGGAATCCAGTGTTGGTGTGGTGACCGATATATCCATACACTAGGATCCTAAATTATGATTTTTGAATTGGTAATGAAAACACTAGTTGTAGGGGAAAACGATGGTACATGCATCGTATAGGAATGGGTTTTGTTTTACATGTCATTCTTGAGTCATTTCACTAGGTATGCTCTATTGACCATGGTACATATTGTTTTGATTCAAGATGATTCCATGTAGATAGTTAGTTGAGATTCCACCACGTGGTCATGAGGATGATCCGTGGGGTGATGATATATGGGTATGGGGATTTGTACTAGAGACAACACCTCCAAGTGGTGCACCAGTTATACCACCACCTGTAGAGTAGCACATGGTACTCGTAGTACCAGTGGATGAGATGCGCATAATGAACACACTAGTTCTGATGACAGAGACCCCTCAGGTTCTAAGGTGAACCCGAATTTCTAGTGTATGTGAACTGACTTGAGGTGGTGACCAAGTTTTCTATCCATTTAGGACACCATTAGATTACATGGTGGTCCTAGTGGTGATCCTTCTATGTGGCTCAGCAGGGCGATGGAAGGGTTTATATTACTTGATCTTACGATGAGGTGACTCTTCCATAGACAGAGTTTGAGAACATTTCTTAGAGAATGGGATTTCACCATAAAATCTAAGGGATATACATTCCCAAGAGCTTATACAGCTTCGGAAGGACGACATGTCAGTATCTGAGTATTCATTGAGGAATATCAACATTCATAGGTACTCAATGGATATGATACAAGAATAATGATTCAGGGCTCAAACATGTGAGAAATTTGTTCTTAGGGACATAAGAGCCAGCGTTATTCCTCTGTGAATTCCTACTTATGATAGGGTGCTAGAGAGAGCCCTTTTGGTTGAAAGTACTTTGGCTGAACAGATACAACTGGTGGATGCCAACAGTGGAAAAGTAGGAACAAATACCTTGGGAGCAGTAAGCTGACATGAGTCTCAAATACTAGGACATGTGAGACATTCTAAGAGGAGGTCCTAGGATAGGGGATCTATAGATTAGGGCTCATAGGGTGATTCCAGTCGGCCTAGACAGAGTCAATGATTTTCATGATATGGTAGGGTACATATTTATAGATATTGTCCATCCCATCATGCTACTGACAGAGAAATGGTGGATGGGCCATTGAGGAAGAGATAGTGACTAGAATAGATGGATCTGTAGGGAGTCAGACATGGAAGAGGAGTTGGGAGAGCAGTAGGAGGTGGTATACATTTTGACATGTTACCACCACCACCCCATGTGGTCCACACCATGATTAGGGAGCTGGAGGATAGGGGAAGGGGTAGCTGTATACAGTCAAGGAATATGACCCAAGGGCTCCAAGAATTATTTGAGGTATGATATGTGTCTACTCTTAGATGCCTTATTAATAGACACAGGTGATAATCCTTCTTCCTTGCCACCAATTTTGTTCGATACCTAGAGTTTCTGGTTAAACCATTGACTTGACCCTTACATATGTATATACCTATGGGAGGAGACTCAATAATCACACTTATGCCGACAACATGATCTGACTCTTAAGGTGAGAGTTTCAGTTGGAACCTCTTGGTGGTAGTGTCAAGGCCTTATGACGTCATTCTTGGTATGAATTAGTTTTTGATAGTCCATGACCAGATTGAATGTTTTAGGAAAAAGGGTACGGTATATCCGTAGCAATGTAATGGGGTTTGAATTGGTTGGAGAAAAAGAAAACCCATGCAACACGGAATAAACTCATGCATAAAAGGGTGTAGCCGATCACTCTTGAGTCAGCTAGCCTTACCCTTGGGGCAGTGGATGTTATGAGTTTTTAATTCCCAGTAGTAGTGGAAGAGTACGAGGAAGTCATTATATGAGATGTTTCTAGTTTTAACTCTCCATAGGGAGATATAATTCTGCATTGTTCTACACCCTGATATGGTAGTGATATCAACATCATTATATCAGATGGATTTCATAAAGCTTTGTGAGCTGAGGGTGCAGGTGGAGGACTTGTAGAGGAAGGTATTAGTAAGACCCAGTGTTCGAGGTCATGTGTGGATTACCCGAACTTTAACCAAGTGACCATGGAGAATGACTATCCACTACCAAAGGGTTGATGAACTCTTTGATTAGTTGAAATGTGTAGCCTTTCATGTGGATAAAAAGGTGCCCGCAGGATTTTTAGCAGTTAAAGAAAGATTTTGACGAGCGCCCCAATCTTTAGTTTTCTAGAGGAGGGAGTCAAGTATGTAGTGTTTTGAGATGTATCAGGGACTAGAATTGGTTGTTTCCTAATATAAAGGAAATCAGTGATTGCCTATGGTTCACATCAGTTAAGACCACATGAGAATAACTACACGACCCATGATCTTGAGTTGGCAACAATAGTCTTTGGATTGAAGATGTGGAGACACTACCTGATGGGTGGGCGGTTTATCATCTACTCAGACCACAAGAGTATCAAGTATATCATATCTCATTTGGTTCTGAACTTGAGACAAATGAATTGGAAAGAGTTCCTCTATGACTATGACTTGGAGAGAGTTTATACTTATAGTAATGGAAATGTGGTAGTAGATTCTCTTAGCAGAAGATCCAATTTGTAGTTTCTGAATGAAGAAATAGAGTATTTGTCCTCGTTATGGTTATATTTCATGGATATAGATGATATAGCTTACCTCTAGTCGGTGGCTGTTACCCCTCCACTCTTATAGTGAGTCAGGGAGGCATGTCTCAATGATACTGATGGTGAGAATTCACATGCTCAGTTTTCCACAGGTAATGCCCCTGATGGATATTCGAAAGGTGAGGATCACATTGTTACTTTCATAGGACACATAGTAGTAGCAGTGGATGAATAGAGTGTCTAGATGCATCGAGATACACATGTGGATGTCAAGGCGGACACTGGGGATGATGGAAAAAGTTGAAGTTGGGATTAGCTCTTAATATAAAAGATGATCTCTTGTTTGAATCATTTTTTATTTTTGTCAACTCACCACATTGATCCCCTGTGCTTGGAAGGGGTTTTTATTTTCTTCCTTGGGGTTCTAAGAAGGGAGCGAGAAAGGATATCTATGGAATTCATTACAGTTTTACCACGTACATCCAGGGGACATGATACCATTTGGGTGATCGTTGTATGACTCATGAAGTCATCCACTTCTTAGCTTTTTAGGAGTATAGTTCAGTAGAGAGCTTGGGATGCCTCTACGTGTAGGAGATAGCTCGACTCCATGGAATCCCATAGATGATAGTTTTTGATCAGGATGCTTTCTTTTCATCCTGGCCGTAGAGATTGAGGATTAGTAGTAGAGGAACCTTTGTGGGTAGTTGATTCCTTTAGTGCGTGCTCAAAGGAATCATGAGAATATTTGGAAGAGAACATGGGAGTGGGGGGCTCAGGTTCGTGCTCGTACCCTCATCTTTTTGGGTATCCCTTGTTTTGGCTTTTGGGGACATAAACCCTTAAGGTGGAGAGAATGTAATGACTCAGATTTTCCCAGTTTTATTTTTATAAAATTACTAGGAAAATTCCGAGAATAGATGCTGAGACGACGTGCGATTCTGAGGCCCGGTGTGCCCGAAATGGTTCGAAAAAATGTTATATTTTTAATATCATGTGTGATTGGTTTTACTAAAAAAGTGGAATAACTATTAAATGGGTTCCCAGATCAAAAATCTGAGGGAACCGTTGCATTCAAGATGGAGGGTTTACTCTAGACGTGACTTAACTTTAGTTGGTGCAGGTCTCCATTGAGAAAACCAGAAAATGATATAACTATAAATAAAATAATTAAATAAAATTATTTTATTTTAAAATATTAATAAATCATGAATAATGACTCAAATTTGAAATCTGATACCACTTTTGAGTTTGTAATGTGGAGTTTTCCTTATATGGGGCCTAACATTGACCGACACGGGTTGACTGTGAAAGTTAATTTTTGGAAGTTTTAAAGAAGAATAAAATAAACTTAAAGAAGTTTATTTTATTTCTTTTTAAAAATTTCACTATTATGCAGCGATGATTCATCCCATTTTGTTTCTTAAATGAAACAGCGTGGCGATGCTGCAACATTTCAACGTGCCAACACATTTTCTTTTCTCCCTAATTAAATAGGAATTCAGGATTAATGCATAACCCTATAATTCCCTCAAAACTCTGGAGAAAGGAATTGGCAGTTCCCTCATGTTGGAGAATGAAAAATGATGAAGAATGCTGGAATATCATGGATCACGGATCATGGATCGAGGATCAAGGATCAACGAATGACAGTGGTGTATCTCCGTTCTTCACCAACAAAAAATCCAAACCTCGAGGTAGGGGATTTATTTCTTCATGAATTTATTTCCCCATTATTGAATACAATGATGAATGTGGACCAACCCATGAACATGTTGATCCACAGTTCGGTCATTCTTGCGAGATGATTAATTTTCAGGATTTAAGGGATTAAAGTTTAGTGATTAATCCTTATTGTTTTGTCCCCCTTTTTTAACAGGATGAACGAAGGCCAAAACAAACAAGGTTGAAGTTCATTCTAAGTATGTTCTTGTGCATTTTCATCTATCCCCATTCTTCGTTCTTCATCGGCAGACCCTCATGGCCGTGGTATGTTTTTCCGGGTGGTTCTAAATGTGACCGGACCCTTGGAGTGATGACAAGATGATTTAGAGTCCATGATAGTGATGGTGGAAACCTGACAATTACAAGAGTATCACCACTTTGAAAAATGGGGAACCGGAGGAAACATGGTGGTCCATGGAGAAGAGGCCATCGAAGATGTGGCACGCCGGCAGGGCGGTGGCGATGGGGCATAGTCCGGGATCGCACTGGTGGAGGACCCCATAATGACTAGTAGTGGGGGGAAATAGGGGCACCGTAGGGCGGCGTCCGCGACTAGGATGCGTCATGTGACCGGGAACCACAGTCTAGGTGAGACCATGGTGGGTCCCATGACAACAGGCACGGGTGGGACATGCAGCGGTCGGCCACGTTGACTAGGTGGGGACACGATGCTGGCTAAATCCAGTGGACCAAGCTGGTCTGCACCATGAGGACCGGGCAGGCCAGCTTGGCCAGGTAGGCCGGGCTGACGACCGACCAGGTCGACCCACTAGGTCGGGTCATACCCAGAGGATTGGGTCGGCCAGACCGGGTTGGGTCGGTCCGATCAGGTTGGGTCGGATCCAGACCCACCTGACCCCTTTTTACTAAATTATTTATAAATATCAAACCATGCATCCATTTGATGATCTGTTTATGGAATTGGGACTCTCGCGATGTGGTGGTACTTTTGAGATACTCTAAGTGAGTTTTCATGGAGGTTGGAGTATGAACTATTGGATTAAGGAGTAGGTGCTCATGAAACGAGCGTGCTAAGAGAGGAATCCTGTGGCTGAGACCTACGTGAAGTAAGTATCCTACGAACTGTGACATATGTGGAGTAGGTATCCTATGAAGATACAGTGTAGGTCTTCTACAAATAAGCATAGTAGGTATCCTATGAATAGGTGGAGTAGGTCTCCTGAGAAGACACATGGTAGGTCTCCTGTGAAGACGCAAAGTAGGTCTACTATGAAGATATGGAGTGAGTCTACTTTAGAGACTGTATGTCTCATTAGATTTGAATATTCCTAGAATTTCTTAAGTATTTTCATGCTATATACATGTACCTACGTGAGCAGACTTTAGTGACTCTATTGGATGTGATATCGAGACTCCTTTTCTTAGCAAGATAGGATGTCTCAAGGAAACTTCATGACATACCAAGACCAGGTGTTGTCTCGTATACTTTTTGTAGAGTAGTTCTATGTCCTTGGTGGACCAAGGCCAGGTGGTACTTAGAGTGACCTGACAGATGAGGTGTTCTTCTACATCTCTAGACAGCTATTTCTGTACCTACCCTTCAGGTAGGGTTTTCTGTAGAGGAGTTCTAGAGACTTATAATTTTACTTTTTCTTCTTGTTGGGCTTGTATTTTGGCCTCATTTACCTTCAGTTTTCTACTGTCATACCGTGTGTTTTTTTACTTAGTGTTTTCACTTTCCAGCATTTGTGGCTTGGAGTTGTGTTCCTATATACATGTATGTAGAAAAATTTATCTCATTTATTTGGGATATTCCTACTTAGCTCTAGTCTCCAACCCCTGGCCTATGGGAGGAAAGCTTTGTGTAGTCACGGAATGGGCCTCGTGGGAGGGTTCGTGACACTTGGGGTGTATTCTTACTCCTTCCGAAGTCTCGTCGTATTCGCACACCATTGATGTAGGTATTTCCATTATTTTCCTTTCCAGCACAATCCATTGATGCTGTCATGTTTCCAATTAATTTATAAATATAATTTTCATTCCTATGAAGTTTTGGTGTTAATTATTTCGGTGTTTTGGCATTAGTATAATTTGTTAAAAATAGGTTTTCAAAGTCATTATTGAAATATTCCTAAGTATATGTGCACTTAAGGTGTTTGTTGAAATGCCATGAGTTCTTTTAAAATAAAATTGGGTGTTTGGGAAGTTTTTAGCCTTATTTATATTATTATGACATTTTTGTATTGTGATATTTGTATTATGCATGGGAATGGGTGATTTTTATAGTATGAAATTCATTTAGTGCTTGTTGTGTTAGTTGGAAAACTTGTGGTGTATCTTTATAATTGGTTTTGGGAAATTTTATAGATAGTTATTGTGTTTCATTGAACGTGGGAACATCCATGTGGGCTTGGGATGCACACATTTATGGGCACACAAATGATAATAACCTTTCTTAACTTAAAAACCTGGTTTTCAAAACACTTGTGTGTTCTTTTTTTCCCTAAAATCTTAATGTTTAACTAAACTCCCTTTGTTTCTAAATGACTCAAATGTGTTTTCAAATTTTATATTTAATATTATGGCCCATTTGGTATTTATAAAATATAAATGATTTCTAAATGATATGGAATCTTGTTTGGAATCTTAAAGTGTGTTGTGTGTTTTCACTTTGATATGATGTGGTGTTTGAAAATGAAATTGGATTTGGTATAAAGGCCTATTTGGAATGGGATACATTAAAGTGGTGTTTTATGTTATTTTATAAATGGTTTGGAAATGGTTTTTAAATGTGTTTGGAATTGATATAGTTTAAGGGCTGGTTGGAACTTTATATTGTTTTTTAAATGGAGGTTTTGGAAATACAATTTCCCGGTTGGCATCTTAGAATGTTTTGAGAAATTTTTTGAAAGCTTATATGATGTGACAACCTAGTTGGCACCTATAAATGAATTGTTTTATTACGGGAACAATTAAGAGGGATTTCACTATATGGGTTATCTTATAGGTTGTGTCAGTGTTTGGGGTAGGCATGTGTGGTGATGGTAGGTAAGGTGAGTCACGCATGTGGGGGCCTCCTACTTACACAATGTACTTTTTTCATGGGTTTTTGGGAATCTTTTAGAGGATTGAGTGATGGTTTATTATCAACCCTGATTAGATGGGTTGGCATCCCTTGTACAAATTTAAAGGCCCGGTGGGTAGTTCCATTGGTGAGGCTAGATTAGAGCAGCTAGTTGGTTATAAACCATGGAGTTTCACCATACCTCAACAGGTGGTTCCGAACCGAGTACGTTCAGAGATTTATCTAGGGATGTTTAGTAAATGACCATGGTTTTCTATCTATATTTTCTTATTTAATTTCTATTTCACTTTATTTTATTTTTTTATTTCCCCTTTACTTTTATCATAGTTTAGTATTTCCTTGTTTGGATTTTGGATTGGGATTTGGGTTTAAAATGGTAATCCGTTTTGAAAATAGAAATGTGGTGCATATTTTTTTTGACAAAGGAAGAGTTATGTTTGTTTCTTTTTAAATGAGAAGAACCTATTTTTATATATGTATTCCAAACTAGTGTTTTTGGATTGCTTCGAGGATGGAAATCTATGGATTATTTGGTGGTTGACTACTGAGCCATTTAGATCATACCCTACTCATACCATTCGGTGTCGGTAGACCCAAGCTACTTTTTAGATTTAGGTTATTTGGTTCAAGTACTCATCGTGGGAGTAGGATGGACTTGTGGATAGTCAGTTTGTGGATGGTGGTGACCAAGAGGTCACATGGATACTATGTCAGTGGTAGTTTGGTTTTGTATTTAGTTTTCAGTTTATTCAGTTGTACTTTGTACCTGGATCAGTTAGTGTATTTATTTTTGATCAGTTATTGTTTTTTGTTGCGTGATCAGTTGGTTTATTTTATTTTTTCATTCTAGGTTTAATGGGATGAAATCATTCCCACTTTAATTATATGTGATTATCGATACTAGTTTCCATCCTGTGGGGATTGGAAATGATCTTCGAGCCATGCCGCGGACTGGGTCAGGTGTCTAGTTAGATAGAATCCTGACCTGGTTCATGACATACCCACTAGAAATAAAGAGAAACATAGATTCATTAACTGTTCAAAGATTTAATGAATCCTATATGAACTCACCTAGTATCATGGTTCAATTCCAATTCATGTTCCAATTCTAAGAGTGATACAAGTTAGATTGAGTGGAATTAAGACCTTAACAAAAAGTGCCTTCAATTTTCACTTTCTCCTAGGTTCCCAAAATGTTTATTATTATTTTTTGAATCACTTTATTAACTCAATAAAATTGATTTTTAATTAAGTCAATTTCTATCTTCTTCATTTGGGTTCAAAATTCACCTCATGCAAATGAGCTCATTTTTGACAGGGCACTTTATTTTAATTTTTCCCAGCCATATTTATTTTACAGATCATTTTTCATAAAAATTATTCAAATTTAAAAAGGATTGTATTTATTAACATAAATTCACCCAGTGTTGTTATCTCGGAGACTCACCCTGGGATCCCATTTTCCCATTTTACTCCAATTACAAAGGACTTAAATAATTATCATTTGAGTTGGCTTCCTAAAATGATCATTTTTTAATTAAAAGACAAGTCTCCTAGGATCCAGTTCAAAAATTCAATTTCCTGAAGTCATGATCCTAATTACATAAAAAACTATCCTATCTCACTCCTTAAATTAGTTCCTAAACAAAAAATATATAAGTAAAGTGTACCAATACACTCAGTAATCATACATACTCAACAACTTTAGACTAAGTGAAACCCTCAACAACCAGCATGTGTTATCCATTTGTAAAGAAATAATTGATGTGTATAATGACTCCAAGAGAGAATATATTTAGAGGTGGGATGGACAATGGTGAGAAAGTGGTGGTGGCGGTGAGACACGAGTCACTGCTAAAAAGAACTGGCGGTGAGAAGGTAATTGGGAAGTGATGATGGTAGGGGAACATGAATCCCCGTTAGAGGAGGGAGTGGTAGTGTGAAACTGTGATGATGAGAAAAGTGGCGGTGGGAAAATGAAAAAAGGAGTGAGGAAATGGTGATACATGACTCAATATTATATTTTCTAGCGATGAGTCATTTTTTTGACAAAGGATGGAAGGGGGGAATCTGGCGGTGATTTGAGATTACAAGTTGGCGGTGGATAGAAAAAATTGAAAATGGGTGGAGAGAAATAGGTGGTAAATTTTGAAAAAATTTGAGCATTTTTTTGACCCATTTTTTTACCATTTTGAAGGGAGAATTTGAAGTGACCAGAATGACCCCTCTCCCATACTTAATACTCAACATTGTCCCCAATGTTGATTCTTAATGTGGGAGATAGAATTAAAAAGTTGGAACAGATGTTGAGTGGTCACAGGGAAGTTCAAAAAGATGTTTTCCACACAAAAAAGAAAAGAAACAAAAAAGATAAATAAAAAATAAAACCCACCGACAACCAATAAAAACAAGTGATTTTTTTATATTTTTTTTAAATTTCAGTAGTAGCATGACATGTAATGAATATACACTAGCAGTTTAATCAAAGTGAAAACAAGAGTACATGAAAGTTTAACAATTTAGTTCATAAAAATTTGTAACTCACTAGTAACTAAGAATATAGAACCCAACATTACTTAAGAAATCAAGGGGACAACCCCATAGTTAAGTCCTATCAACATGCTATAAAGTATGAGTAGAGAAATCAAAAATGAAAAAAATAACAACACTTCCCTAACTATATGATATTTTCCATTAGTTTTTACTGAAAGGATCCTCTTCTGTAACACTAAGTGAAGTGCTTGGGTTAATCCTCTCCATTTATTTCAAGTTTAGAAAAATAATCACAGGAATCTAGAATTTAAGGTATAACATAAATTCAATCAAATATTGAGTTGAAGAATTTTTATCCATATGATGTAGTGTGATTCTCCTTTGGTTTTCCTTTTTCAAGTTTCTGGCAGTAGTAACACTCTAGCAGCAGAAAGTCTTGAGACACCATCAGACAGACACAACATTAAAATGTATAAATAGGCAACAAGAGTTATCTTTATTGAAAAAAAGAAAATAGTACAACAAAAATGGGTTAGTTCCTATGAAATATTGAGTTTATGGTCCTTAGTTAGAATAGAGACAACTTCATTATTCCAATAGATAAATGGAAGCTAAGCCCTTTGTATTCCATTAAAAAAATGTTTTATCTTTTTTCTATTAATAAAAATGGTCTTTTTTCCTCTTCTACTAGCTCCACAACTCAATTTACCAAAACTATAAAAATGGTGAATGGTCCTGACCACTTGGTATTTAGGTTACCTGTAAAAAGTTTTGGTTTAGAGTTAAAGAACAGGACCCTCTAAACTACTTTGAAATCCCTATTCTGAATGATTGAATCATGAAAATCCTTTGTTCTATGTTTATGAATTTCAAAATTCTCATAAGACTCCCTCATTATCTCCTCAAGCTTACTCAGTTCTAACAACCTTCTATCACCATCTAACTTGAAATTGAAGTTTAGCGCCTTTACTACCCAATAATATTTTTATACAATTCTACAAGTAGATGAAAAGGTTTACCAAAGAGTATTCTGTATGGTGATTTCCCTATAGGATTCTTGTAATAAGTTCTATAGGCCCATAAATCCTCATCTAACTTTACTGACCAAACTTTCCTATTTGACACATCAGCTTTCCCACTAGACTGTGAGTGATAAGTGGTACATTTCCTATTTGATAATCCATACTTCTCCATAAAAATATTGAATTTATTATTCTTGAAGTGAGTATAATTATCTTCAATGAATTCTCTAGGCACTCCAAACCTGGAAAAAATATTTTTCTTGATAAATTTTACAACACTAGCAGCAGGATTGTTGGACAGAGCCACTGCCTCAACCCACTTGGACACATAGTACACATCAACCAAAATTTACTCATTCCCATAAGTGGATGGGAATGGTCCCATAAAATCCAACCCCAGAAAACAAAAAATTCTACCTTCAGAATTACTTTTTGAGGAATCTCCTGCCTTCTTCCTACATTACCCAACATTTGACATTTTTCACACCCAATGAACAAAATTCTAGTATCTTTGAATGAAGTAGGCCAATAAAAACTAGCATGTAGAAACTTATGATCTATCCTCTCTCCTCCATGGTGGCCACTCTAAGGTGATGAATGAAAGATATTAATTATGGGTAAAATTTCTTCATCAACAACACATATAATCAACATACCATCAACAAACCTCCTAAAGAGAAGATGTTCATCACAAAAATAATATTTCAATTCCGAAATGAACCTATTTCTTTGGTTGTGTGAGAGGTACTTCAGCATGAAATAAACTACTAGAAATTTGGAAAAAGTCTGAAAACCAATAAGACTGCTACACATAGGCCTGGTAATTTTAGAGAAATCCTTAATGAATCTCCTGTAGAACCCAACATGACCCAAAAAACTTCTAATCCCCTTAAAATTTTCAGGTGGGGAAACTTTTGGATGACCTTGAACTTGGAATTATCAACCTCTATATCCTTCTTAGAAACCTTATGTCCCAACACAATTCCCTCAGTATCCATGAGTTGGCACTTTTTCTAGTTAAGAACCAAATTTGTCTCCTGACATCTCTCCAGCATAACTTCCAAATTTTCTAAGCAGTTCTCAAAATTAATTCCCACTATTGAAAAATCATCCATGAAAACTTAAATTGTCCCTTCAATCATATTAGAGAAAATGACCATCACGTATCTCTAAAAACTGGTTGTCACACCACACAAGGCAAAGTGCATCCACCTGTAGAAAAATATCCCAAATTAACAAGTGAATGTGGCTTTCTATTGATCCTCAGGTGAAATGGGAATTTGGTTTTAAATAGAGTAAACATCAAGAATGTATAAAAATTCATTGCCAGCCATCCTTTACAAATGACATGGGAAAATGGTCTTTTCTTGTGTCGGTATTAAGTTTCCTATAATCAATACAAACCCTCCCTTTATTCATGGATCTTGTTTGAATTTTCTTATTCCTCTCATTTTGGACCACTATTACACCACTTTTTTGGGGAAAACCTATATAGAACTTACCCAGGGTAGTAAAAAATGGAAAAAATTATCCCATCATCAAGAAATTAGATAACTTACTCTAGGAACACTTCCTTCATGTTTGGGTTAAGTCTCCTTTGGGATTCCACTCTTAGATTACACTTAGGTTCTGTTGATATTTTTTGCATATAGAATGATGAAATTATCCCCTTAATATATTCAATTGACCAACCTATGATAGATTTATATTTCCTCAAAATAGTTAACAAGTTTTCCTCTTGGGTTACCTCTATATTGAATGAGATGATCACATGAAGTGTGGAACTCTCCCCTAAAAAGGAATATTTCGGATGGGAAGGGAGAAGTTTTAGCTCTATAATGGGTAGTTCTTGACTTGAGGGAAGAAACTTAGGCCTGGTTGGACCAAGTTATTTATACTGATTTTTGAAGAAGGTAATATAAAAGGTATCCTCCTTATCACTATTACTTCCAAAAAAAATTTCCTCACACTTAGACTCTTCTATTAGGGAAAAAATATTATCCAAAGATAAATCTTCTAGGTGTTCTAGAAAATCCCCCTAAAAATCATCAATAAGCTCCCTCTCCTCACATGATCTAATCCCTATGAAATTGGAAGTAGGGATCTCATGTTCACCATTAATATCCTCTAACATCCTTAGAAACTCATCTTCCTCCTCATCAACAGAAATTTCAGCAATTAAAAAATCATCTTTGGGAAAGATTGGGTTGGTGGGTTCTTTGATTTTCTTGAAAACATTTAATTATTCTTTTTGTTCAACCAAGTTGAAAATCAATTTTCCCTTGGAGACATCAATCACAACTCCCAATATTTCTAGAAATGGCCTACCATGGATGATAGGTACCTACTGGTCACACTACATATTAAGATCATAAATTTAGTAGGAAGAAAGAGTCTACCTACTCCCACCAGCAAATAATCTACCCTACCCACTGGATGAGTGATTTATCGATCAGTAAGCTATAACACAATAATGGTGGGCTGAGGAAATTCTAGTCTCAAGTGTTTTAAAAGTGATATATGTATCAAGTTGATGGTATCTCCTAAATCAAAAAAATCATTTGAACTTACCACCCCTATCCCCAAAAGTACAGGGGATGGCAAAGCTTCCTATGTCCTAGCGTTTAGGAGGTATCCTATCCTATAACACTCCACTACACTCCTCTGTTAGGATATAGAATTAAAACTATTACATGGTCTTTTTGTTTGATCAGATTATCTTGAGTAATTTTAACTATGATGGACTTTGAATTAAGGCTTCAAGGAATGAAATTTCAATGTTCATTTTTTTAACCACTTTTAAAAACTTCAGCAGCTTATAATCATGAGTCGGTTTTTTTATTCTTTGTGGGAGATTACTGGGGAAAAGTTTTTAACAATTAGGGAATCCCTAAAACTTCCTTTTCAATATTTTCCCCTTTATTATCTTTGTGTTTTAAAGACATTTTCTTTTGGATTTTTAGCCAGAACAACAGGAACCAGAGGGTTCCCAGTACTAATATCCAAATTTCTAGTTTTATCTTTTTCTAGATTAGAATTTTCAGATTCTTCTAGTTTTTGATTTTCAGTATTTTGGAAACTTTTATAGTATATTGGTGTGTTTGGAGACCACTTATAGTGGTCACAACCATGAAATTTTCCCTGGGTTTGGCTTCAGTGGTACTTGGAATCTTTCCTTTGTCTTTACTTCCCACACCCCTAGCCAACTGCCTCATTTGAATTTCTAAAATTTTCATTCTTATGTCCATTTTTACCTTTTCAAAATTATTTTTTGTCTTTTTTTAATCAAATATTCATATCAAATGTTGGAAAATACACCTCACCTCATCTTTTGAATTGGATGAATCAACTTTGGGTTGGGGTTGGGGTTGAAACTCTTTCCTAGGAGGATTCTAGAAACAACGAGGGTAGCAGGTTGAAGGGATCCCTGATGTCTCCAAGAGAGGTTTAAGTAGTCCTATACCATAGGGGATTATAGGTGTTTGAAAAAGGGTCTTCCCTAGGCTATACCCTATGACCATATCCATCAAAACTGACACTCTTAGGAGAATGACCAAGAATTTAAATATTTGGACAATAAGTCTGTGAGTTCCCATACATCCCACAGTGGTGGAATTTCTCCCTAAGTGTGTTGTGAGTGTTCTTATTGAAAAAACTAGAATATTGGTCTTCATATTAAGGATCAAAGGTGGTTTTATTTCCCACTCTATTTCTTCTCCTAGAGAACTTGTGTTGAGAGTTTTGTGCCAGTGTGTCAAAAATCTATTTAAAATCCTCAATTGTCCTATCACAAAAGTAACCTCCAGTAGACTGATCCAAAAATGTTTTGTGGTAAGGGGTGAGGCTATTATAGAAGGTATCCATGAGGAACTACTAGGGGTACATTGGTGGTTTATAAATTTCCCAGGTAATCCCCTAAATCTACCCTAGGCTTCATGAAAATCCCCCCTCATCTTATAATAACCTAGTGATATTGTGCCTAATATCGGATGTCATTCTCCTAGGATATAATTTCATGGTTAAGTAATTGTATACTTGATCCCAGGTGAAAAATATTTCTACCCCTAATTATTGGAACCAGGACCTAGCATTTCCCTTTAGACAGAAAGGGAACACTCTCAGTTTTAGCTCTTCCTAACTAAGCCCCCTCAGTGGAAGCTACTGGACACTATAATAAAAATCCCTAATGAAGTCAAGGGAGTCTTCACTAGGAATTCCACTGAAGGTTGGTAGTTGAGACAACATGGATTACTTGATTTCATAGTTCCTAGATCTAGGTAAGATCCTAATGCAAGAAGGTTTTCTAGAGACAGAAGGAAAAAAGAAACTCTCTCAAACTGTGCCTCTCAATAATCTCATTGGTAGGTGGGTTGCTGAAAATTATATTTTATTTGATTTTGAAAACCGCTTTTTGGGTGAGCGGGAACCATACATGGGATTAGCAGACCACCGAAATCCAGCAACCGTGTAGACGAAAAGCACATTTGATTCAAAATTCAAAAAATTCCAGCGCACCACCTCGAGACACGGATCAGGAAAGCCGCGCCCCCGACGCCATCATCACCGTCGTACCATCAGCGCCATAAGCGGAACCTCGAAAACATCAACAGCTTGGAAACTATTGCCGTCGCCTCCCATCGTCGGAGCTGGTGACCAGAACAAACAAACCATAGAAGAAAGATTCAAAAACAGTGAGCTTACTTCGTCTCCATAACCCTTCAACCAGACTCAGACCGTCACCATCATCGCACACCAATCTCACAGACCGCAGAGTACCAAAATCACTGCGAAAGCGAATCTCGCATAAGGTTTCACTGGAGCAAGAGGCTGGAGCAAGAGGGGATAAATGATCCCCCACTCGACCCAACCTCTGACGAATCACCGCCAAAGAACTCGGCTTCATCAAACAACACACCGGTGTAACACAACTCCGAAAACTCCAGAGCAGATTCATCCGAAGCAACCCAACGCAAAAACACAGCAAATGAAAGGCGCAGCAACAAGTAATTCCAGAATTGAAAAAAAACCTCAAATCCCGTCGCCGCCACCCAAATACTGACAACCTCCTAGACAGGCCACACCACCCATCCAAACCACTCCTGGCAGAGCATACCGTCGCGGAAGAAATGACCGACCACCCTCGCCTCAACAGATCAAGAACGCGGCCCCTTCTTTGGCCTAGACCTAGTGTGCATACAACAGGTTCAACATTTTTTTTGTTTTTTTTAAATTTTCTTGGAGAATTTTTGACAGTTTTTTTTGAAAGTTTTTTTTGTGTTTATGATTTTTAGTAGTTTTTTTATAGATTTTTGGTTTTTTTGTGTTTTATGATTTTTCATTTTTTCGTTTTTCTAATGGTCGCACGCAACTTCCCCGAAACAACACCAAAATTTGACATCATCCTTATGGTGAGGACGGTTAAGTTTAAATTTATAAAATACAAGATATAGCATAGTGGTTAACCTTGGGGTCACTCTCAAGGAAGTAGTGTTGAGGGCCTCAATGGTATTTTTGAAAATATTTTTGTGTTTTTAATATTTTGAAAAAAAATCAGAAAAGAAGAAGAAACAATGATGAAAACCATAATGAGGGGGATAAAGTAGGGATGAACAAGAACCAAGGGGAACACAGGACAACACAAAGAACCAAAATAGACAGAAAGGCAAAAAATAAATTTTAGTGAGAACAAGGCCCGAATCTAAGTGGATACACCCTCTACCCTTCATAAATCAACTAAAGAATTACACAAAAAAATCACATCTCCACTCAATGCATGACCAATGACTTGGATCAAACATTTATCACACCTAAAAAGTGAATAATAAAACACCAAAGTTCTTCAGTGCTTGACCGTTCCTCCAAACCGCAAAATAATTTCCTTGATCGACTCATTCTAGCCAGGATGTCACTAACCAAAATGACCCAATTGAGTTCATCAGATCACAAAACCCAACTCATAAGCTCAGTTCATGAAAATGAGAATGGAGGGGGAAAATAAATTAGGTGAAATATTAGCATACTGCTTCTGTGAAAGGGTGTACTCTTTCTCACCTGAATTCACAAACACAATTTGCTAAGGAGAAGAAGAAGAATATGGTCACATTGAAGACCAACCCTATAGGTAACATCAGGTTTCACTACCTGGAATGAGCCTCAAAATTTTTTTCTCCATTTTTGGAGATTTAAGATCACAAAATGAAACAACACATAAATAATGAACAAACCTATACACAAAAATCACAATTAAATGAAAAACACAATTATATTCCCCAAACATGCAACACGATGATATTTACAAAAAATAGAGCACAAAAAGAAAACAAAGAAGCAGGGGATGAAGGTGGAGTAGGGATCCCATCTTCGATGTCGAAGGTGATTCCCTAGTTCAGGAGGTGTGGGTGATGGTACGAGGTGTCCCCATTCAGGAACGAGAGAGGGGAGGAGATCCTCTTATTCGGAAAATGAAAAAAAAACAAAAACTATCAGCAGCTGCTTAATCCATATGGAACTCATTGAGATGATCGTTCCCAGTCTCAAGAATTATCATTGTGAAATTAGCTGATCTATTATGACAACCCTTGCATCCCGTCGTTAATTCAATACAAGCCCCCATGACCAGCTTCCAAATCTGTCCGAAAAGAGAAAAAAAAATGAAAAGCAGGAAACAAAAAATGAGATTAATGTCAATTTTTGGGCTGAGACATCATTATGTGATGTCTGAGAATTTTTTAAACCCTGTTATATATACATAATTATAAATATTTAAATACTAGATTTATTAATTAATTATATTTGCATTAATTATAAGTACTTTAAATTATTATATATAAAGTAATTATTATGTTTACTTATTTATTATATAAAGTATGTTATTATTATTATCATTATATTTATTATATATATTATATATGTTATATTATATTATATATTATATTATAAAAAATAAATTTAAAAAGAATGAAAAAAGTGGGGTGGGGGAGGGGTGTTTGAATGAGGGGGGGGGGTCATACGCGGGTTGGAGATGGAGCAGAGGGGAGTCTGCGGCTTAGCAGAGGTAGGGGATTCGGTGGAGGGTGGCACACGATAGTTTGGCGGGAATAGGTAGGGAAATGGGGTTAGCTCTGGGTTCAGACGACTTAGTGGAAGGAGGGGCTTCAGGAGATGTGGACAGAGCGACGAGGGCTCGACGACACCAAGCTCATTGAGGCTTCAGTTTAGTGTTTTTCATCTTCTACAGATCCGATGAGTCGCGCATAACCGATGGTGGTTTGACTCCGAACATAGGGAAATCAAGTTCTTTGGTAGGTTCGTTGATTTCATTAAAACACTATTTTGATAATACAAACATAATAAAACACAAAAATTGATGTGGAAAAGAGTAATAAAAAACAGTCACATCAATATCTATACTATCAAGGCCTTGTGCCAAGACAATTTAATCGATGTGACCAAAAACCCATTTAATGATAGCTTACTAATTTGTCTCGTGAGACTCATCGATGCATTGAGGGACTATATAATTCCAGGGTCCACCCATCACTACATGTTCAATGCATTCCTCATATATTGAATGGTCATCTCAAATTCTTAAACAATATGCCTTATCAACAAATTTCTATATCAAATAAAGAATATAGATTATCAATTATTTTCCAATCAATCAAATAACTTTCAAAGTAAAAAACCTTATGTAGAAATGGTACACATTTTAGGAAATAATCATATCCATGATATAAATAATATATATATACAAGGTAAATGTAATGTTCAATGATCATAAGAAAGTGAATGTTCCAAGAGAAAGTTAATGCATATAAAATCAATCAAGAAAGTGAATGTAAATAATTTACCTGGTTAAAATGATCATAAAAAATCTATAGAAAGAACAAGGATGACATCATCACAATATATCATGAGTATAGTATATGTAAAATAAAGGTTTGTTGTCATTGTTGAATGAAAATACCATTAAAACATTCTTGAGAAAAATACCATTTTTAATTTGAAAATCACTTTCAAAAACTAAAAAATTCCAAATATTAGGGAAAAAATTTCCTTTGAAAAGAACCTTGTAAACTTGTAAAGGAATATTCAAAGAGATTAGTGGTCATGATGGTAGAAAAATTCCGTTCATGCTGCGTATATTAAAACAAATATTCCCTTCAAATTTTTGGTAAAAATTCAAAATTACCTTGTTCAGAAAACAAAAATAAGATTCCTTATAAACAATTTTTCAAAAAGATAAACATGGGTAAAAATGAATTAAAAAAATCATAGGATAATATTAAAAATATTCTTGAAAATAATTTTAGAAAATATGGATATGGAAGAAAAATAATTTTCGATCGAAAAGAGAAATAAAGATGGATTTTCTTAAAAAAACATTTTCTCAATAATTTTAAGTACAAAAGATAGAAAAATGGAACTATTACATTGAAACTTCATAAATAACCATAGTAGAAGAAATTTACATGGATTTATTGTAAAGTTATTAAATAATTTCCTTTAATGGAAATTCAAACATAAACAATCCCGATTCAAATGAGATTGAACCATAAACACTTATCGTTTTGGTAACTTTTGAATCATAATCCTCATGAAAGAAATAACTTAAAATGAAACAATAAATACCATAAATATAAATAGATTCATGATATAACATATCAAAGGGGTAGTATAGAAAAATCATAAAAATAAATAGGTGAATAATACCAAATATGTCTTAATGGAGTGGAAATTGAGATGAAATCTTATATAAAGATCTAATATTTGATGTGAGGATTTTTCAATGAATTTATTATGTGTATAAAATATAAATCCACATAAAAAAAGTGGACATACAACATAAAATAATCAAAATTCATCACACACATAATCTCAGAATATCAAAGACAATAAAGAAGTAATATAACCCAATGAATAGAAATTGAGTTATGAAACACTTACCACTTGGTATCATTCAAGTCAAATAACCTTGTATGAAATAATTACAATTTAAACATAAAATACCATGAATTTTAAAGTATTCATGATATAACATATATAAATGGAAGTATTAACACAATATATAATAAATTAGGCGTATAACAATAAAATATGCCTCAAATGAAGGAAAATTGAGATGAAATCCCTTAAATCATACTTACCTTTAGTTGAACGTGCTTTAACCTTCTGTATAATGGTTTTAAGCATGTTATTAATTTATATCATAACCATATTCATATTTATAATATCATATATGATCATTTTATAACACCTTATCACACACTCATTAATAATATTTCATTATTACCATTATTTTGGGTGTTAACTGGTTCGTTTTCTCATGCATGTTTTGTCACATAAGTTTCTATTCTTACGCATATGATATATGTAATGCACCAAACAAATATACCCTCACCATTTGGTTCCCAACCCGATCTGTCATATACTCAAAGGGCGTTCTCGATCCCAATGGGCTGGTGACTAGCACTCGAGCATCAACAACAACCATAGAGAATGATTTCTCCAATCTTAAAGCAGACAAAATTGAATATATATATATATATAGAATAGAGAAACAACAAAAGATAAAAAATAAAAAATATATACCATAAATGAAAGAATTTAATGGAATAAATACAACTCAAGTTGTCAGAATAACTCAAAGTACAAGTCCAACAACAAAGGACAAATGAAACAAAGACTGACTACTCCATGTGATAGCATGGGAAAAATCCCACCATCTCACAATCAACTACCAAAACTCATATGATAGAAAAAAAATCACCTCACTACAACACCTTGCCTTTCACTGCGTCAAAATACATAACCAGGTCTACACACAGCTGAATGGGTGTGCAGGGTGTGATCTAAAAAGGCTCAATAGGATCCCACTTATGTGTTCCATAACAAGACTATATAATAGTCCAAACATGCTCTAATTTAAATAAATAATGGAATGATAAATAGATTAATAGTTTTTATATCAAAATCATGGTAAAAAATTCCCCTTTTTCCATGGTTATAAATAATCCTGGTAAAATAGTTTAAAATCATATCACATAAATCAAAGCAGGTAATCAAAGACAAATATTAAAAATAAAAAGCACATGTAAAATCACACCAAGGATCACTACAGGCCAGGATAGTTATAAAAATAATACCCAAACATAGATAATTGTTCACATCAAGTCCTTAGACATATGCATCAAATCTAGAGATCATAGGAACACCCTAGAAAGTGAACCTCCTAATAGTGTCTAACAAGTCCCTAAGACACTTGGGAAAGGGACCAGAGGAAGACCCCATGAGTGAACCCCCCAATGGTATTAAAAGATGAGGCCTATTACTAAACCTTACACCTAGGTACCCAATTATTACCATATGATACATTTTATAAATCATTTTTTCAAACCATTCTTTGAAAACTATTTCATAAATCAATTTCACAATGCTTTCAAAATACCTTTTATTTCACCAAAACAAGGTGAAAACCACCTTTTCTCACAAAACCATTTCCACACACACAAATAAATAAATCATTATAATTATTTTATAAAACAATTTTATAATATTAGATCATTCAAGGTTCATCCAACATAGGCTAGAGATGGAACCACTTAACTCAAAATTGGGTCGCACATGAACACAATGTGATCCACCAAAACTAAAAGGAAAGAAGAGACAAAAAAGGAGTACATATCAATGATTCTCACACTTTAGAATCGTATTATATAACTAAAAAGGTCATCAGAGTGGTTAGGTCACACATACCTTGAGAACTATTCACCTACTGCACCACAACTAACAATGAATGGCCCCTTAAAAGAATATCACATAGCAGATCTAGAAAGGATCAAGATGAACATCACCACAAGATCAATGGATCTAAAAACATAACACAATAGATATTTCATGACTAATGTAAATGAATAAGTGAAAAGGTATCTTACTTAGAGAGATGCATTCTAACCACCATGAAGATCAAGTGTCGAAGGATGTGATCCATAAGAAGTGGAGATACCCAAAATCACATGGGAGAGAACTTAGGATTTTAGAGATGAGGATGCATGAAAATTGGAATGTTTTTTATGCTTCACCATTTAAAAAACTACTACACTAGAGTAATTCATGATGTGAATACTAGATTTATAACATGAATATCCCAAGTAGGAAATATGCCGAAAAATGAATCGCCTCGGGTTAAAAATACTGATCCCAAACATTTCATGTCTTGAAATCAGTTCATGACATAAACATCATCTACATCATGAAACCAATTCATAGATTCTTAAAAGAGACTAATTAACAACATGAAATACATTCATGACATAAATCTATCTAGTAGATAATATATAATTAGAATATACCAAAAAAACTTATAAAAGTATCTATCTTAACTCAAACCCAAAGGAAATCCTCTACAGACTTTGAAACATTTATAATTAGAATATATTAACTCAAAAAATACACATTCCTAAAAATTAGGTCATTTTCCCTAAAAAAACTCTCCATCCTAAAAAATACTAAAACACACCCAAAAAAATTAGAAATAAAAAGAGAGATAAGAAGTACCTGAAAGAAGGTAACAGGATGTTACGATCTCCTCACCATAATATTTTCCATCCTAAAGAAGTCATGTGGAAGAAGGGTGCTTTGGAAATAGGTGAGGCCACTACTTTATCATTGAAATTTTACACTCCTAAGTCTCATGATAATTTTATCCATGTCTCCATAAAACTCTGATGAATGAAATAGATTTCCCTCATGAGACTTTCATATAAGAATCAATAATCTCCACTGGATTCTCTATAATGGAAACATTTAACTCTAACTCAATCTATTACCAACTCATAACATGATAGGGACTAGGATGGTACTTCCTGAGCTAAAATATGTGGAAAAAATCATGAATACCTATCAATTTAACAAGTAATTACAACTGATAAGCAACCTACCCAAGCTGCTCAGTGACCTCAAATGGTTCACAATATCTTAGATCCAACTTTCCCTATTTCCCAAGCCAATGGTGACCCTAATGAGGAGAAACCTTAAAGAGAATCTAGTCAACAACAAAAAACTCCAAAGGAAGATATTTAAAATCTTCATATTATTTTCCAACTCTAAGCAATAAAAAAATGCAGACATATATCCTAAATCTTTACTGACACCTCCCTAATGAGACTCGGTGCACAAGAGAGGCCTCACCCACCTATATCCAACAAATAGGTGACCTGTATGGGAAACCATACAAGTCATTAAAGAGATCCATTCTATTCAAATACTGATAAATATTGTTATAATAAAACTCAACCAATCCTATATGGATATCCCATGATACAAAAAAATTCAAGATACAATCATGGAGCATATCCTCTAGGATATGAATAACACACTCCATCTAACCATCTATCTATGGTTGGTAAGATGTGATCAACCAAACCTGAGTCCCTATTTCCTTCTGGATACTCTTACAAAACTGATAGGTAAACCTAGGATCCCCTTAAAAAACAATGTCATAGGGTACCCCATGTAACCTCACGATATACTACATATACATATTACCCTGATCTTCAACTTTAGCGGTATCCCTGATTAGAATAAAATGGGCTGAATTCATAAAAATATTAATCACCAACCAAATAGAATTATTCCCTTGGAGAGTTCATGGTAATCCAACAAAAAATTATATAGAAACCTCATCCCATTTCCAAACCGGATCCAAAAGAGGATAAAGAAAACTATAAGGTTTTAGATGCTCTACCTTTATCTATTGACAGATTTAATAACAAGACACATAATCTTCAATGTCATGCTTCATACTCAGCCACTAGAATAATCATATCATGTCATAATACATATTGATAGTTCTTTTATTAATGAACCATGAAGAACTATAACAATCAAACAAAAATTATCTCCTCATAGATGTTGGGATGAAAAACCACTCCCCAAAGCAGAGAATACCATCTGAAGGGAGCGACCTACCAGAAATGGTATCCCCACCATAAATGATTTCTTAAATTCCTTTGAACTCATTATCATGCTGTTGAACCTTTAGAATAGTCTCAAGGAGAGATGATGATAACTGAACACTTGTTAGAAACATACCTAAAACATCCTCCTAAGC
This sequence comes from Viscum album, assembly GCA_963277665.1. NCBI lineage: Eukaryota > Viridiplantae > Streptophyta > Magnoliopsida > Santalales > Viscaceae > Viscum > Viscum album. The sequence goes on along the minus strand of OY728135.1, from coordinate 1,397,954,285 downwards.
ATCCGTATACAATTGAGTGAAGAGTCCCATAAGGTTCCACTCTTCCTTTAATTAAAAAATAGTCCGCGGTAACACTTTCCTACTAAGAGAATATGAAATGACATCCCCCTTCCATGGGGTGTAGGAAATTTTAAATTCAAACATATAAAGGTATTATACCCACCATATAGTTCTAATATTCAAGTATTTCTGAAAAAAGACATTTCTCAAATTCTTATGGTAAAAAAGACTGTGAAACTATCCCTAAAGAGATAATGCCGCTAACATTTAAGTGCATGAATAATTGTGGAAAACTCCAAATCATGAGTGGGGTAATTATTCTCATGAATCCAAAGATTAAGATATCCATAGGATACAACATGATCACCATACATAAGTATGAAATATATATTAGTATAGAAAGAATCATAGTATACCACATACCCCTTACCAAGATCAGGTAAGATCAGAATGAGATACAATGTTAGAATCCATTTTAGTTCTTCGAAATAGGACTAACATTTATCATCCCATCTTAAATTCACCCCTTTACTTACAATATTAGTCAAAGGTAACACTAATTTTGAGAAATCCTTGACGAACCGTTCATAGTATCTAATAAGACTGAGGAATATCTGAATCTCAAAGACATTTCGTGGATCCTACCATGAAAAGACAACCTTGACCTTCTCAAGATCAACTAACAGACCATGTTAAAAAATCAAGTTCCCCAATAATTTCACTTCTTGGATCCAAAAACTATATTTCAATAGCTTTTCATAAAAATAGTGACTCCTCAAGATTTCCAAAACCAAACTTAGATGGTGCTCGTACTCACACTTATATCTCAAATAAACCAAAATATCATCCATGAACACTACAAAAAAAGTGTTAAGATACTGATGGAATATATGGTTCATCAAATCTATAAAAAATATAACAAAATTAATTAGAAAAAAAGACATCACAAGATATTCATAACATCCATAGATACTCCCTAAAGCCATCTTCAGAATATATATATATATATATATATATATATTAAAAGGTTTAGGCCGAAGCCTCATTTATTATTAAAGCAAAGCAAAGACCTCTTTAACTAGGTATAGGGAGACCCATTACATAGCCTAAAGGTCCAGTGGGAATTTAGCCCATTACATGGCCCGTAGGCCCAAATTTTTGGCCCAAAACCCATTTTGTGAATAGTACTACTACAATACCTACCCGATACAGTACCACATAGTACCCGCCGCTGCTATAGTGCCCCGCCACTGCTACAGTGACCTTCCACCGCTATAGTGCCCGCCGCCGCTACTGTGCCCTCTATTTCCTACAGTATGCTACAAGACTACTATAGTATCTACGCCCAATGGGTTTTGAACCCCCATTTTTCATGTAGGATTACAGGGTGTTTACCACTAAGCCAAACCCCAACTACAGCCATCTTCAGAATATTAACCTCCCAAACCCTGAGCTAATGATAAACTCACTGAAGATCGATCTTTGAAAACCACTTTTCCCCATTCAACTGATCAAAATAATCATCCAAGTGGGTAAAAGGATACTTATTCTTAACCATCACACAGTTAAACTTTTGATTGTACACACACAATCAAAGCTAACTGTTAGCCTTCTTGGAAAAGAGCACTGAGACTGGCCAATGAAAAACACTAGGATGAATTAAACCTTTCACCTCAGATCATCTAACTAAATATTGAACTATTTTAGATCTGTTGGTTCCATATGATAATAGGGTAATGAGATCAGATGCATACCCAGTTCCAGATCAATCATGAGATCTACCTGTCTCTCTAGAGGAATACCGGAGAAGTCATCTGGGAAAACATCAGGAAAACATATGAAAACCAATAGAAGAATACCACTAGATAAAACAACACCAGAATCAACTAAAATAATACATAACAAACTTCTAAGATTTGGGAGAAAAGGTCCTATATGACTAGACCTTAGACTTGACTCTCCTTGAAACACCCAAGATCTCCCATCGACAGTTAGTAATGAGACATGTCAGTGATAAAAATCAACCATATCATGATGAGTGACAATCCAATCAACCCATATTATGATATCAAACATATCCATACTAAGAATGAGGAAATCCTAGACTAACTCCACATCATCCATCAATAGAAAATAATAAGGAAAATGAAACCCATGCTCTTTACTCTTCCTAATAGGTGTCACTAACTCCATAAAAAGTACATGAGATCCATTGAAAGGTTCAACACATCAAAAATATCCAGAAACAAAAAAGTGGGAGATATAAGTATCAAATAAATCAGTCACTATAAAAGATTAAATAAATATGGTACCTGTAACACCCAGATGTTTTTATGAAATATCTTCTTTGAATAATTTTAATTCTTAAATAGCTTGAATTGCACACAATCGTGAATTTAAACAAACCACAAGATGCCCTTGGTATAAAATGACCATTATAACCCAACTATTAAGTTAGAGGGAATATATATAACTAACTTATGAAAATTTAGGGTGAATTCTTTGGCTACCAATTATTTAAAAAAAATATAAACAAATTAAATGTAAAGGAAATATTTGTATTTTTGTATTAATAAATTAACTGAATTACAATTAGTAAATGAAATTAATGAAATATATATGTTATAAAATATTTTTTGATATTAACCCAATTGATATTTTAGTAATAGGGTATCAATAAACCCTATTTTATGTACAAAAAACCTATATTTTTTCAAAAAGTAATTTTACTGCCTTTTAATGGAAAACCCCTTTTAAATTAAAATTTTGACATATTAATAATTTTTATATGAAAAAAATTCTTCTTTGGAATCAGGATATAAAAATTTAATGTGGATGATTTTTTTATATTTTTCTGACAACTTTCAAGTTTTTATGAATAGTAAAAATATACTAAATTTTAATTGAAAACAACTTTTCTCATTAAAATAATTATTATGGTTAAATTATATTATTTAATAGTTTTAAAGTATAACTAGATTATTTTTTTATTAATTAATATAATTTAGGTCATTGGTATTAATTTTACATTGAATTCAGATGTAAAAATATTTCAATCTTTTGCAATGTTTTAACTTTTAAAACCCGTTCTCTCTTTCCAACAATGAGATGAATTTTAAATTAATTACTAAAACTTATGTGTTATGAATTTGAAAAAATAGATTACATATTTGGAATCATTAGGTCCAAATTATGTAAATATATTTATTTTATTTTTGGGCATTATGAATAGCAAATTTGGTAATTTTTATTAATATGATAAAAGGGTAAATCAGGTAATTAAGGGTAAAACTAATGTTAAAAAAATTACCCTAACACTTTTCCTAATATAATTTTATGAGTGTTTTTCGACCTAAATCATACTTGGGTAGAAATATTATCCTTTGGAAGCCACTTGTATGAGATTAGGAAATTTAATTTATTTAATTTATTGAAAAGTTAAATATGTCTCACTCAAATTTAAATAACTATATTATTTTTTATATAAGATTATACAGAAGATAAATTCAATTATAAGTAATAATTTAAAATCTAAAATATTTTTCTTTATCATGGTAATTTATTTTTAATTTTTAGTAAATAAATAATTACATTAAATACTTATACATTGATGATGGAGAAATTATTTAATTGATGAGAAATCAATAAACTAATTTTTATTAAAATGATAATAACCATTAAAGGAAACCAAAACTTGAAAAAATATTATTTTTTGAGAATATATCGACTATAATCATCTAAGGGTAGAGTTATTGGAAATTTGGAGCCATATTGAAAAGATTATGACACTTATACTTTTTTATTTAAAGTGATGTTAAATTTGTCACATTTATATTTTAATAAATACAACATTTTTAATATAGGATTTTCCAAAATATATAGTCTACTATAAATATTAATCATAAATATAGAAGAATTATATTCTTTATGATATTTTATTTTTAAATTTTAATAAAAAAACATGTATATTAAATAATTACACAAAACTACTATTATAATTTTTTTATTAATGGAGATAACAAATAAATATTACTAAAAATACTAAAATAAATATAATTTGGGATAATTAATTTATCCAATTAATTTTATAGATTACCTAGAACTCTTATAAATATAATAAAACATTTGGTTCAAAGTTAAATTGTTATCTTTATATTTTTAATAATCAGTTAATTTTATAGTAACAAAATTGATTCTATTGATTGTTTATCAAAATAATGTATTATTAAATTATTTAAAAATAATATTTTTTTTAAAAATATATAATAATTATTAAATGGTTTAAAATCTTCTAAAATTTTCATTTATTTTCTAATTGACATCAAATAAGTAAATATTTAACCCTTTTAATATTGAAATATTTGTTACATTAGTTAAAATTAAATAGAATAACTAAGTGTTAAATGAAGATGATAAGGTTTAAATGGGCATAAAAACATATCTAAAAATTATTGTTTAATGAAATTAAAAACTTATATCATCTCAAATTTGAAACTAATACATTTTGGAGGTTTTTGGATGTGGTTTGAATTTATTATAAATTAATATTTTTAGAAATTTAAAATGTGCCCCCAACCTCAACTATAAAAGGGAACCTCCTCCCTCATTTCTTAATAACTAATTTAGACTTAAATTTTGTCGATACCCTACCCATTTTCCTTATAAACATCTATAGTCACATTATAGAGGTGATGGTATTCTAAAAATACCAACTATAGTGCCTTTAAGAGGAGATCTAGAGGGAGCTCACCGAAGAAGAGGTAATCTCCTTTACCGACTAACTATCTCAAGATCATTTCTTATTATACTTCTTATTACTTTGTGGTTTCCATTATTAAGTAATAACTCCAGTATCTAATATATAGTTATATGTTATTATGGTTATGTAACAACCTTATTACACCCTCTATCCACCCTATGAAAAACGAAATCACCACGCATGCGTACATACAGTTTACCGTCTCCACACTGTGGTGTAATCTATTTTTCACAACCAATTTACTTAGTATGAGTATAATGAACAAAATAATAACTATATATGATTATTATAACAATATATTTATTCTGTAACAATATATATACCATCCAATTCCATACCATTTCATCATTAAAGGAATGATATCACCGCTCGTGCGTACGTACGACCTGCCGTCTCTACGATGTGATGAGATTCATTCTATAAGATATCCATTAAATAATGATTATATAAATATATTTAATGAATAAATATGATATATATTATATTAATATAATTATGTAAATTATATAACTATAACCTATGAAGAATAATCAGAACTTATTCGACAAAACATGCATAATAAAATGAAGGTGTTTATACCCAAATAATGAGTAATAATGAAATGTTATTAAAAAATGGATGATGATATGGTAATATATGACATCATAAAAATGAATATGATTCTATAATAAGTCAATGAAACTATTTAAATCATTATAAATGAGGTTTATACACATACAAAGGATATCAGATCTAAGGTGATGGATAATTTCACAATCTCATTATTTTTCCCAGATTGTTTATACGTAAGTATTTACTAGGGTATATTTATCATCCATGTCCATGTTTTCTAAATATGTATTACAAAATATTATTTCTATCCTTACAAAAATTTTTAAACTCAATTTTATCCAATTGGTTAATTTTTATTAAACAATATCAAATTAAACTTTTTTCATTTTCGATATGAGGTACTTTTTGACTTATCCAAAAAAAGTACAAGAAGAATGTTTTATTTTAACTTATACAAAATGATGAGTTTTTATGTTTTCATATAATAGTATTTCAATTAATCTTACTTTAAAATATTTCAATGTTATTTTTAAATAAATTCTTTTCTTTTAAAATTGTGTGGCATTTTGAGAAAAGAAAATGTTTTTGAAGAAGAAAGGATATTTTCCTCAAGAATTAATTTCAAGTGTTAAATCAAAATTATTTTCCATATAAGATGGAATTATTTAATAGGATTATGTTTTAATTATACTATCCATGTTATTATTATGGTTTGTTTTTTTATTTATGGAATGATATTTATGAAATCCATTTGTTTTACATGGATTATTTTATGATGGAATGATGTTTAAGAAACCCATTTTATTCCTTGTATTATGCTAAGATGAATGATTTATGTTTTTGTGGAGCACCTAAGAATGATTTAATTATAAGATGGGTGGGACATATATCTACCTCTAATGAATTCGGTACAGATTTATATCTCATGAGATAGATAGGGTTGGAATGGGAAATGAACTTGGTTCATTAATACAAGGATGAAATGAGAAGATAACCTAGTTTAGTAATAGACTTTGTATGATATGATGGTATTGGAGATGAACCTTGACTAATATTAAATGATTTACTATGATTATGTATATTCCAAAAATTCCATGTCTTATGTTATGACTTTTGGGATTAAATTAATTTATTATTATAAACTTTTATGATTTATCCCATGACATGATATCATGATCTTTCATATGAAGGATAAGATTTTCAAATTTTATGTTATTATGTGTTATGATTATGATATGATTGATATATCCATTTTTTACCCTTATTGAGTATATAATATCACCCTTTATTATGTTTCTTTTCCCTAAGTTTTGAAGAATATTATTAGGTAATATATTTCAAAAAGGATTCTAGTTATAAATGAATAAGCAAGAGATAATGTAGATGTATTACGAACCAGTTGTTTATGTTTCACATTTTATAAATACACTATACCTATACAGTATTGTCATGGATTTGTTATATTTTTTAATGAATATTCTTCAATTTTTAAGTAATATGTATGTGTGTAAAGTATGGGTTGTTATAGTTGGTACCAGAGGAAAGGTATAGTTAACATTTGGAAACTATGATGAAAAAACCATATAAAAAACCCTAAGGATATGCCAATGTATAAGTTACAATACTAGTGTTTTATAAATGATCATGAATAACCTAAGATAAAACATAAAATTTCCTAAATTTAAATTTTATTCTTTATTATGTGGTTTTACCATTATGATTAGTGTTTCTCATACTATGCTTCTTGGTTTTAGTCAATGGTTGGAACCCAGAGGAACCACGTTAATGTTGAATGTGATGGGAAATGAAATGATTTTCCTCCTTAGTAACTGAATATTATGGTAGATGGAATGAAAAACCCTATTTCTATGGTCACACAACTTTCTCAAGATATAAATCATATAGGACCTCCAAACAAATAAAGGAGGGAATTCCATTCTATTGAGTCCTTCATGAGACAGTGTCCACCTTCTCCTAGTGGGTCTTCTAATCCACTAACGGATGAAAAATGGATTAATAACACTCAAAAAGATATTTTTAGTTCTCCAATATTCAGAACATGATAAATTCATCTTGGAAATCTATCATTTGAGAGGTAAATATGATCAATGGTGGAATCTTATCAAGAATATGATTCAAAGAGATAAAATTGAATCCATGGAATAGGATGAGTTCAAGAACTTGTTTTTCAATAAGTACTTTCCTCATATTCTTTGAAAAAATATGGATAATGAGTTCCTTGAACTTTAGAAAAAGGATGAGGAATCCTTTGGTACCTACAAAGAAAATTTTAAAAGACTTGTAAGATACGTTTCTGGAATTATTATCCAACCTGAGAGTAAAATTGATCAATTCTTTAGTGGATTAAAACCAAGTCTCTGAAGGGAATTATCCATAAGGGATTTCAATAGTTATAAGGAAATAATTCGATGTGCTCTCAAGGTTGAGATAGAGATTGGAGTAACCCATCAGACCTATGGTTTTGATAAGAAGAGAAAAATAGAATTCAAGGGAAAATATAAAGACCAAAGTGAAAATAATATGATTTTTCCATTATGCTCAAAGTGTAGAAAGAAACATAGGTAAATTGTCTTAAAGGGACTAGAAAATGTTTTAAGTGTGGGATAGAAGGTCATCGGGCAGATAAATGTCAAAGTTATGGGAAAAATATGTCTAATGATGTGAATAGAGAAAAGGCACCATAGAATACAACACCTACACTTCAATGCTATAAGTGCAAGGAAATGGGGAATTATGCCATTCAATTACATACTCTAAGGGTTATCAATGATGATCAATATCAATAAAATCTTAGGTCCAAAGACAAAGGAAGGTCACATGCGTTCATTATCAGTTATGTGAAGTATGAAAATGAAGTGGTGAAAGGTACACTTACCATCCACTCTAAAGTAGAAAATGTTTTATTTGATTCTCGATCCACCCACTCTTTTATTTATGAAGGTTTTTATAAGGGTATTTCCACATTAACTCAACAATTAGATGTTGAGTTAGCTGCGAAAAAACCTAATGGCACAATGGTCGCATCAAAAGTTTATAATTCTTCTATAGTTGAAGTTTGTGGGAAAGTGATTCCTGAAAATCTTGTGATCCTTCCTTATAGTGGGATTTTATGTGATTCTTGTCATGAATTGGCTCACTCTATATGGATCTCATATCAATTTCCAAGGAAGGGAACTCACATTTCATATTCTAAATCGATCTATGACCTTCTATCAATGCAAGGATGAGTATGAACTTCCAGTGGAAATTTATTCCATCTTATGGGTCTTGATTCCTATAAATTATGGTTATCTATCTCAAATGGTTGGGGTGAAAGTCACTATTAAGAATAAACCCATTTTACAAGAGTTTGTTGACATCTTTATGAAAAAGTTTTAGGCCTTGCACCAAATAGTGAAGTTGAGTTTTCAATAGAACTCATACCGGGTGCTATGCCTATTTCAAAGACCCCTTATAGAATGGCCCCAATTGAGTTGCAGGAATTGAAGAAGAAACTCAAAGATAATATTGAAAAGGGACTCATACACCTTATTATGTCACCTTGGGGTGAACTTGTTCTGTTTTTTAATAAGAAAGATAGATCAATGAGACTCTGAATTGATTACCGACAATTTAACAAGATCACCATAAAGAACAAATATCCTCTTCCCTGTATTGATGACTTATTTAACCAACTACATGGAACTCAATACTTTTATAAGATTTATCTTTGTTTAGGATATCATTAATTAATGTTCAAGAATGAGGATATACCAAATATGACATTCTGTACAAGGTATGGACACTATGAATTTATAATGATGCCTTTTGGGACTACTAATTCCCCCACTATCTTCATGGATCTAATGAATAGAGTCTTTAGATACTATCTTGATAAATTTTTGGTAGTATTTATAGATGATATTCTAGTTTATTTTAAGATCATGGAATAATATGAAGATTACTTGATAATTATACCGAATACCCTGATAAAGGAGAAGATTTATGAAAAATTTACCAAGTGTGAATTTTGGCTTCACAAAGTTTCATTTTTGGGTCACTTAATCTCAAGAGAGGGGATATATATGGATCTCTAAAAAACATAATTTATTGAATGTTGGCCTAGGCCGATAATAGTAACTGAGATCTGAAGTTTTCTTGGTTTGATTGAATAATATTGACATTTTTTTTGAAATATTTTTCATGACTATCTAATCTACTCACCAAGTTGACTTGGAAATAAATTAAGTTCACGTGGATGAAAAAATGTGAAGATAATTTCAAAGAGATAAAAATAAGGTTATCCAGTGCACCTATTCTCACACTACCTTGTAGGGGAGAAAAGTTTGCGATCTTTAGTGATGCATCCAATAAGGGTATGGGATGTGTTCTCATGAAAAATTATATGGCAGTATCTTATGCCTTGTGACAATTGAAAATCCATGAGAAAAATTACCCTACTAGTGATTTGGAGTTATTTGTAGTAATCTTTTCATTAAAAATATGGATGTATTATCTTTATGGTGTAAGGTGTGATATTAATATTTATCTTAAAATTTTAAAGTATATTTTCACACAAAAATATTTGAATATGTGCCAAATAAGATGGTTAGATCTGATTAAAGATTATAAATGGTCAATAAATTACCACACTTGGAAATCAAACAAGGTGGAAGATTCTTTGAGTCAAAAGGACCATGATAGCCTATCCATGTTGAGGATCAAAAAAGATCCAATATTTATGGATTTGTGAAGGATGGATCTTGAAATTTTAAAGGAAGGGGATAAATATTATATTTCTCAAATAAATGTACAACCATCTATACAAGTGAAGATTAAGAAGGTACAAAAGGAAGACGTAGAGCTACAAAATAATGTGATAAATGTTTCTGAATTCAACTGTGATTTTTATGGAATAATAAGTTTCAGGAACTATGTTTGTATTTATCTCATACCATAATTAATGAAGAATCTGTTGGATGAGGATCATAGTTCTTAATTATTTATTCATCATGGAAGAAAAAAATGTACAAGGATCAGAAAGAGTAATTATGGTGGGATGGCAAGAAAAGATATGTTGCTGAATATGTCACTTAGTGCTTGGTTTGTCAACAAGTTAAGGCTGAGAGACATAATTCGAAAGGGATGTTACAAACATTACCCATAACAGAATGGAAATGGGAAAACATCACTATGGACTTTGTCATTGGACTCTCCAAAAAATCTAAATTCCATAATGCTATATGGGTTATAGTTGACCGCCTTATGAAGTAATCACACTTCATTGCTATTAGAGAGTATTTCTCTATTAATTATATTTCCAAGATATATATAAATGAAGTGGTAAAATTTCATGGAGTACCACTTTCCATTATATCTGATAGAGATCTGAGGTTTACCTTGAAGTTCTAGAGAAGTATTCAACAGGCTCTGGATACAGAGTTAAGTTTCAGTACTGCTTATCATCCTCATACAGATGTTCAATCTGATAGAATAATTCTAACTCTAGAAGACATGTTGAGATATTTCTCTATGTATTTCAAACATGGTTGGGATCAACACATACCTTTGGTGGAATTTTCTTACAACAATAGCTTTCAATCTAGTATTTATATGGATCCTTTTGAATCCCTCTATAGAAATAAGTGTAGAACTCTAAAATTTTGGGATGATGTTGGGGAAAGAAAGATATTAGGACCAGATATTGTTGATGAAATGACAAATAAGGTAATATCTATTCAACAACACATAATAGCAGTTTAGAGTCGGAAAAAAGTTATGCTGACAACTAATGAAAAGACATAGAGTTTAAAGTAGGTGATAAGATATTTCTATGAATATCTCCCTGGAAGAGAGTAATGATATTTAGAAATAAGGGAAAGATGAGCCTTAGGTATATCAGTCATTTTTGAAATTTTGGATCGTGTTGGGAAGGTAGCTGATCGATTGGTGCTTCCACCGAATCTATCTTAAGTTCATGATGTGTTCCATGTATCTCTCCTAAGAAAGTACATACCTAATCTTTCACATGTACTAAACTTAGAAGTCATACCATTGGATCAAGATCTTTCTTATAAAGAACAACTGATATAGATAATGGATCGTAGCGAAAAAGTACTACGAAACAAGATCACTCGCTTGGTTAAAGTTTTATGGTGAAACAACCAATTTGAGGAAGCTACATGGGAACTTAAGGATACAATGAGGCATAGGTATCACCATCTATTTGTATCCAAGTGATGAATTTCTAGGGTGAACTTTAGTTTGGGGGGGGGGGTATAATGTAACACTCGAATGTTTTTATAAAATATTTTCTTTAAATAATTTTAATTCTTTAATAGTTTGCATTGCACGCAATCGTGAATTTAAATAAACCACAAGATGAACTTGGTATAAAATTACCATTATAACCTAGCTATTAAGTTAGTGGGAATAAATATAACTAACTTATGAAAATATAGTTTTAATTATTTGGCTACCAATTATTTATGAAAAAATGAACAAATTAAATGAAAAAGAAATATTTGTATTTTTGTATTAATAAATTAAGTGAATTAAAATTAGTAAATGAAATTAATAAAATATATGTTATATAATATTTTTTTATATTCAACCAATAGATATTTTAGTCATAGGGTATGAATAAACCCCATTTTATGTATAAAAAACCTATATTTTTTCAAAAGGGTAATTTTACCACCTTTTAAAGGAGAACAATTTTTAAATTATAATTTTGATGCATTAATAATATTTATATAACAAAATAAACTTATTATTTGTAATTAGGATATAAAAATTTACTTTGGATGAATTTTTTATATTTTTATGATAACTTTCAAGTTTTGATGAATAGTAAAAAAATACTAAATTTTAATTGAAAACAATTTTTTTCATAGAAATAATTATTATGATTAAATTATAATTTTGAATGGGTTTAAAGTATAATTAGATTACATTTTTATCAATTAATACAATTTAGGTCATTAACATTAATTTTATATTGAATTTAGATGTAAAAACATTTAAATCTTTTGTAATGTTTTAACTTTTAAAACCTGTTTTCTATTTCCAACAAAGCGATGAATTTTAAATTAATTACTAAAACTTCTATGTTTTGAATTTAGAAAAATGGATTCAATATTCAAAATTAGTAGGTCCAAATTATGTAAATATCTTTATTTTATTTTTGGGTATAATAAATAGTAGCTTCAGTAATTTTTATTAATACGGTAAAAGGGTAAATTGGGTAATTAAGGGTAAAAATAATGTTATAAAATTACCATAACACATGTTATAATATAATTTTATGAGTGTGTTTCAAACTAAAACATCCTAGGGTTGAAATGGTATCATTTGGAAGCCACTTGGATGAGATTAGGACATTTAATTTATTTTATTTAAAGAAAAATTAAATATGACTCACTCAAATTTTAATAACTATATCAATTTTAATATAAGGTTATACAAAAGATAAATTATATTATAAATACTAATTTTAAATCTAAAATGTTTTTATTTATCATGGTAATTTATTTTTAATTTTTAGGAAATAAATAATCACCTTAAAGGCTTATACATTGATGATGGAGAAATTATTTAATTTATGAAAAATCAATAAACTATTTTTTTAAAAATAATAATAACCATTAAAATACACATAAACTTGACCAAATATTTTTGTTCGAGTATATATTGACTATAATCATCCAAGGGTAGAGTTATTGACCATTTGGAGCCACATGGAAAAGATTATGACACTTATAATTTGTTATTTAAAGTGACGTTAAAGTTGTCACATTCATGTTTTAATAAATACAACATTTTTAATATAGGCTTTTCCATAAGATATATTATACTATAAATATTTCTCTTAAATATAGAATAATAATATTCATTATGGTATTTTATTTTTAATTTCAACCCAAAATAGGTATATTAAATAATTACACAAAATTGATGTTGTAATTATTTTATTAATAGAGAAAACAAATAAATATAATTAAAAATATTAAAATAAATATAATTTGGGATAATTAATTTATCTAATTAATTTTATATACTCACTTAACCTCTTATTAATATAATAATTTTTTTTTTCTAAGTTAACTATTTATCTTTATATTTTTAATCATCAATTAATTACATAGTATCAAAATTGACACTATTGATTGTTTATCAAAATAATGTATTATTAAATTATTTAAAAATAATAAAACATTTTTTAAAATATATAATAATTATTAAATAGTTTAAAATTTTCTAAATTTATCATTTATGGTCTAATTGAAATCAAATAAGTAAATATGTCACCCTTTTAATATTGAAATATTTATCACCTTAGTTAAAATTAAATAGAATAACTAAGTGTTAAATGAAAATGATAAGGTTTAAATCGACATAAAAACATGTCTAAAAATTATTGGATGATTATATTAAGAACTTATCTCATCTCATATTCTAAACTAATACATTTCGGAGGTTTTTAGATGTGGTTTGAATATATTATAAATTAATATTTTTGGAAATTCTAAAGGTGCCTCCAACCTCAACTATAAAAGGGCACCTCCTCCCTCATTTCTTCATAGATCATTGAAACTTAAAGTTCATCCATCCACTACCCATTTCCATTATTAACTTTACTATTAACATTATATAGGTTCTTCTATTCTCAAAAGACAATCTTTAGCGCCTTTAAGAGGAGATCTAGAGGGAGATCGCTGAAGAAGAGGTAATCTCCTTTACCGACTCTCTCAAGATAATTTCATCTTCTACTTCTTATTCCACTGTTGTTTACATTATTAAGTAATAAACCAAGTATAAACTATATAATGAGATGTTATTATGGTTGTGGAACAACCTTATTCCACCTTCTATCCATCCTATGAAAAAAGAAATCACCACGTGTGTGTACGTACGACTTACCATCTCCACGCCGTGGTGTAATCTGTTTTTTCACCCCCACTTTACTTGGATGGGTATAATTATTGAAATAATAACTATATATGATTATAATAATAATATATTTATTCTATAACAATATATATACCATCTAATTCCATACCATTTCATAATTAAAAGAATGATATCATCGTCGTGCTTACGTACGACCTACCGTCTCTATGATGCGATGAGATTCATTCTATAAGATATACATTAAAGCATGATTATATAAATATATATAATTAATAAATATTATATATATTATATTAATATCATTCTGGAAATGATACAACTATAACCTATTAATAATTATTAGAACTCATTTTACAAAACATGCATAAGTAAATGAAGTCATTTATACCCAAATAATGAGTAATAATGAAATGTTATTAACAAACAAATGATAATATGATCATATATTATGTCATTAAAATTTATATGAATATGTAATAAGTAAATGAAATTATTTAAATCATTATACAAGAGGTTCAGATACATAAAAAGGATATCATACCTAAGGTAAGGGATAATTTCACAATCTCATTATTTTTTCGAGATTATTTATACGTAAGTATTTATTGGGTTATATTTATTATCCATATCCATGTTTTCTAAATATTTATTCCAAAATATTATTTCTATACTTATTCAATTGTTTAAAGTCAATTTTACTCAATTAGTGAATTTTTATTAAACGATATGAAATGAATATTTTATCGTCTTTTGATATTAGGTACTTTTTGACTTATCTAACAGAAGTATGAGAAGAATGTTTTATTTTAACTTATATAACATGATAGGTTTTTATGTTTTCATAACACCATATTTAATTGAAGATTAATTTATAATATCTCAAGGTTATTTTCAAAGAAATTATTTTCTTTAAAAATTGTGTTGCATTTTGAGAAAAGAATTTTTTTTGAAGAAGAAAGGATATTTTCCTCAAGAATTAATTTCAAGTGTTAAATCAATTTTCACTCTATCTATGATGGTATTATTGAATAGGGTTATGTTTCAAGTATACTATCCCTGTTATTATTATATTTTGTTTGTGTTTATTTATGGAATGATATTTATGAAATCCATTTTTTTACATGGATTATCTTATGATGGAATGATGTTTAAGAAACCCATTTTATTCCTTGGGTTGTGATATGATAAATGATTTATGTTTTTTGGAACATGTAAGAATTATTTCATTATGATATAGATGATACATATATCTACCTCCAATTCATAGGGTAAATATTTATATAACATGAGATATATAGGGTTGGAAAGGGAAATGAACTTGGTTCAGTAATACGGGGCTAGAACGGGAAGTAAACCCAGTTTAGCAATGGACTTTGTCTACTATGATTATCTTAGAAATTAGCCTTGAATAATATGAAATGATTTTCTATAATTATATGTATTCCCCAAATTCCATGTCTTATGTTATGATTTTTGGGATTATGTTCTTTGATTATTATGAACTTTTATAATTTATCCAATGACATGATATCATGATCTTTCATATACAAGATAAAATTTTCAAATGTTATGTTCTTATGTGCTATTATTATGATATGATTGATATCTCCATTGTTTACCCTTACTGAGAATCTGAACTCACCCTTTCTTATGTTTCTTTTCCCTTTATTGTGAAGAGGATTATTAGGAAAGATATGTCAAAAAGGGGTCTAGTTATGAAGGAATAAGCAGAAGAAAATGTAGATGTCTTATGAACTAGTTTTTTATGTTTCAAAGTTTCTAAATACATTATAACTATATGGTCCGGTCATAGATTTGTTATATTTTTGTAATGAATATTCATTAATTTTAAAGTAATATTTATGTATATAAAGTATGGTTCTTTATATTTTCTATCAAAGGAAATGTATAGTTAACCTTTGGAAACTAGGATGAGAAAACCATAGGAAGAAACCTAAAGATATGACAAAGTATAGGTTACAATACTAGTGTTTTATAAATGATCATGAATAACCTAGGATAAAACCTAAAATTTCCTAAATTGAAATTTTATTCTTTATTATGTGGTTTTCCCATTATGATTAGTGTTTCTCATACTATGATTCTTGGTTTCAGTCAATGGATGGAACTCGGAGGAACCACATTAATGCTGAATGCGATGAGTAATGTAATGATTGTCCTCATGAGAAATCGAATGATATGGGATCTAGAATGAAAAAACTTGTTGCTATTTTCACACAAATTTATCAAGATATGAATCATGCAGGACTTAAAAACAAATAAAGGAGGGGAAAAAATTCTGTTGAGTCATTCATGAGGCAAAATCCACCTTATTTTAGTGGGTCCTCTGATTCACTACTGGATGAACAATGGATTAGTACCACTGGAAAGATATTTTTAGTTCTCCAATGCTTAGAACATGATAAATTCATATTGGCAGTTTATCATTTAGAAGGTGAATCTGATCAATGGTGGAATCTTATAAAGAATACGAGGCAAAGAGATGAAATTGAATCCATGGAATGGGACAAGTTCAAGAAATTGTTTTTTAATAAGTACTTTCCTTGTATTATTAGAACAAAAATGGAGAAGTAATTACTTGAACTTATGAGAAAGGGAGATGAATCCATTGATATCTAAAAAGAAAATTTTACAATAATTGCAATTGATCAATTCTCTAGTGGATTAAAACAAAGTCTCCAAAGGTAATTAGACATAAGGGACTTCAATATCTATGAGGAAATCGTTTGATGTTCTCTCAAGGTTGAGATGGATATTGGAGTAACCCATTAGTCCTATGGGTTTGATAAGAATAGAAAAATGGAATTCAAGGAAAAATATAAATACTACATTGAAAAGAAGATGATTTTTCACTTATGCTAAAAGTGTGGAAATAAACATGGAAGAAATTGTCTTAAAGGGACTATCAAATGTTTTAAGTGTGGGAGAAAGTTCATTGGGAAGTTTAATTCCCAAGTGATGGGAAAAAGTTGTCTAATGATGAGAATAGTGGGAAGGTTACACAGAATGCACCACCTACACCTTAATACTAAAAGTACAAAGAAATGGGGAATTATAGAAACCAATGCTCTAATCCAAGGGTTATCTATGATGATCGATGAAAAAAAAAATCTTAAGGTCAAAGATAAAGGCAAGTTACATGAGATCACTATCAACGATGTGAAGTATGATAATGAAGTGGTGAAAGGTACACTTACCATCCAATCTAAAGTAGAAAATGTTTTATTTGATTCCAGACCCACCCACTCTTTTATTTTTGAAGAGTTTTCTAAGGGTATATCCATATTACCTCAATAATTAGATGTTGAGTTAGTAGTGACAACTCCTAATGGCACAAAAAACCGCATCAAAATTTTATAATTATTCTCCAATTGAAGTTTGTGGGAAAGTGATTCTTGAAAATCTTGTGATCCTTAATTTAGTATAATTTGATGTGATTCTTGGAATGGATTGGATTTATCTATATGGAGATCAAATCAATTTACAAGGAATGTAAGTCACATTTTATATTTCGGATCAATCTATGATCATCTATCAATGAAAGGATGAATATGAACTTCTAGGGGAAATTTATTCCATATTATGGGTCTTGATTCCTATAAATGAAGGTTATATATCTCAAATGGTTGGGGAGAAACACCCATTATACGAGAGTTTGTTGATGCCTTTATAAAAGAATTTCTAGGTATTCCAACAAATTGTGAAGTTGAGTTTTTAATAGAACTCATATCGGGTGCTATGCCTATTTCAAAGACACCTTATAGAATGGACCCAATTGAGTTGCAATAATTGAAGAAGAAACTACAAGATAATATTGACAAGGTATTCATACACCCTAGTGCATCACCTTGGGGTGCACCTTTTCTATTTGTTAAGAAAAAATATGGATCAATGAGACTCTGCATTGATTATGGAGAACTTAACAATATCACTATCAAGAATAAATATCCTCTTCCCCATATTGATGATTTATTCGACCAACTATGTAGAGCTTAATACTTTTCCAAGATTGATCTTCATTCAGGATATCATCAATTAAGGGTCAAGAAGGAGGATATACCAAATATGAAATTCCGTACAAGGTATAGACAATATGAATTTATAGTGATTAATTTTGGTATTACTAATCCCCCACTATATTAATGGATCTAATGAATAGAGTATTTAGATACTATCTTGATCAACTTGTGGTAGTATTTATAGAATATATTCTGGTTTATTCATAGAGAAAGGAATAACATGAAGATAACTTGAGAATTGTGTTGAATACCTTGAGAAATGATAAGCTTTATGGAAAAATTACCGAGTGTAAATTTTGGATTTAGAAAATTTCATTTTTGGGTTATATAATCTCAAGAGAGGGGATATTTGTGGATCCAGCAAAAAAAGAAGTTATAAAAAGCTATCCTAGACTGACAATAGTAATTGAGATCTAAAATTTTCTTAGTTTGGATGGACATTATCAATGTTTTTTGAAATATTTTTCATGAATATCTAATCCACTCACCAAGTTGACTCGGAAAGGAGTTAAGTTCATGTGGATGTAGGAATGTGAAGATAATTTCAAAGAGATAAAAATAAGGTTAGCCAGTGCACCTTCTCTCACACTTCCATGTAGTGGAGAAAGGTTTGTGATCTATAGTGATGCATCCATGAAGGGGATGGGATGTGTTCTTATGTAAAATGATATGGTGATAGCTTATGCCTCATGAAAATTGAAAATATATGTGAAAAATTTCCCAAACCATGATTTTGAGTTAGTTTCATTAATATTTTCATTAAAGATATGGAGGCATTATATTTATGGTAAAAGGTGTTATATTTATATTGATCATAAAAGTTTAATGTATATTTTTACACAAAATGAGTTGAATATGCACCAAAGAAAATGGCTGGAGTCGATTAAAGATTACAACTGCATAATACATTACCACCCTCGGAAATTGAACAAGGTGACATATGCTTTGATTCAAAAGGAAAATGATATCCTATCTATGATGAGGATCATAAAAGATCCAATATTTATGGATTTTTGAAGGATGGATCTTGAAATTATAAAGGAAGGGGAGAAATTTTATCTTTCTTAAATGAATGTTCAACCATCTATACAAGTAAATATTAAGGAGGTGTAGAAATAATATGTGGAGCTAAAAAATAAGGTGAGAAATGTTCCTAAATTCAACCTTGATTGTGATGGAATAATAAGGTTCAAGAGCTGTGTTTTTATTCCACGCATACCAGAATTAAAGAAGGAGATGTTGGATGAGGCTCATAGTTCTTCATTCTCTATTCATCATGGAAGAAAAAAGATGTATAGGGACCTAAAAGATCATTTTTTATGGGATGAAATGAAAAGATATGTTGTTAAATATGTCTCTCGATTCTTGGTTTTTTAGCAAGTAAAGACTAAGAGACAGAAGTCTAAAGGGATGTTACAACCATTACCTATACTAGAATGTAAATAGCAAAACATCACTATGGAATTTGTCATCAGACTCCCCAAAAAATTTAAAGGACATAATGATATATGGGTTATAGTTGATCACCTTATGAAGTTGACATACTTCATTACTATTAGAGATGATTTCTCTCTTGATCATATTTTCAGGATATATATAAAGAAAGTGGTAAGATTTCATGGAGTACCACTTTCCATTATATATGATCAGGATCTGAGGTTTACCTCAATGTTTTGGAGAAGTATTTAGTAGGATCTAGATACAAAGTTAAGTTTCACCACTGCTTATCATCCTCAGATAAACGGTCAGTCTAAGAAGAAAATTCAAGCTTTATAAGACATGTTGATATATTGCTCTATGTATTTCAAAGGTGTTTGGGATCAACATATACCTTTGGTGTTATTTTATTACAATAATATATTTCACTCCAGTATTCAGATGGATACTTATGAATCTATCTATGAAAATAATTTCATAAATCCAACTTGCTGGGATGAAGTTTGGGAAAGAAATCTATTAGGACTAGATCTTGTTGATAAAATGGAAGAGAAGTTTAGATCTATTAAAAACACATAAGAGCAGATCAGAGTCGGAAAAAAAGTTATGCTCATAACTGACGGAAAGACCTTGAGTTTTAAGTTGGTGACAAGGTGTTTACATGAATATATCCCTATAAGAGAGTAATGAGATTTGGAAAGAATGGAAATCTGATCCCTAGGTATATCAGTCCTTTTGAAATTCTGGATCATGTTGGGAAGTTAGCTTACTAATTGGCGCTTCTACTGAATCTCTATCAAGTTCATGATATTTTCCATGCATCTATACTAAGAAAGTACATAATTGATCCTTCACATGTACTAAAATCAGAATTTTTACCATTGGAGCAAGATGTTTCTTATGAAGAACAACCGATAGATATTCTGGATCATAGCGAAAAATTTCTGCGAAACACGACCACTCACTTGGTTAAAGTTTTATGGCAGAACCACCAATTTGAAGAAGCTACATGGGAACTTGAGGATGTGATGAGACAGAGGTATCCTAATCTATTTGTATCCAAGTGATTAATTATGAAGAAAAAATCTAGTTTGAGGGGGGTATAATGTAACACCCACATGTTTTTATGAAATATTTTCTTTAAATAATTTTAATTCTCCAATAGCTTGCATTGCATGAAATCATGAATTTAAACGAACCGTGAGATGACCTTGGTATAAAATGACCATTATAAACTATATGCTAAGTTATTAGGAATAAATATAACTAAATTATGAAAATTTATGGTGAATTATTTTGCTACCAATTATTTATGAAAAATATAAACCAATTAAATGTAAAGGAAATATTTGTATTTTTTGTATTAATAAATTAAGTGAATTACAATTAGTAAATTAAATTAATGAAATAAATGAAATTTATAAGTTATAAAATATTTTTATATTCACTAAATAGTTATTTTAGTCATAGGGTATAAATGAACCCTATTTTATGCATAAAAAACATATATTTTTTCAAAAGGGCAATTTTACTGCCTTTTAATAGAGAACCCCTTTTAAATTAAAATTGTGACACATTAATAATTTTTATATGAAAACATAAACTTATTTTTAAGAAGGATATAAAAATTTACTTTGGATGAATTTTTGATATTTATATGATAAATCTCAAGTTTCGATGAATAGTAAAAATATACACACTTTTAATTGAAAACAACTTTTTTCATTGAAATAATTTTTATGAATAAATTATATTATTGAATGGTTTTAAACTATAAATAGATTATATTTTTATAAATTAATATAATTTAGGTCATTGAGATTAATTTTTCATTGAATTTAGATGTAAAAACATTACAATCTTTTTCTATGTTTTAACTTTTAAAACCCATTTTCTCTTTCTGACAACAAGATGAATTTTAAACTAATTACTGCCACTTATGTGTTTTGAATTTAGAAAAATGGATTTATTATTTGTAATATGTAGGTTCAAATTATTTAAATAGATTTATTTTATTTTTTGGGATTATGAATAGTAACTTCGGTAATTTTTATTAACACAGTAAAAGTGTAAATCTGGTAATTAAGGGTAAAAATAATGTTATAAAATTAGCCTAACACTTGTACTAATATTATTATATGAGTTTTTTTCGACCTAAGTCATTATTGGGTTAAAATAGTATCCTTTGTAATCAACTTGGATGATATTAGGACATTTAATTTATTTTATTTAAAGAAAAGTTAAATATGTCTCACTCAAATTTTAATAAACATATCATTTTTAATACAAGGTTATACATAAGATAAATTTGATTATATATACTCATTTTAAAGATAATTTTTTTTCTTTATCATGTTAATTTATTTGTAATTTTTAAGAAATAAATAATTATCTGAAAGGTTTATACATTGATGATGAAGAAATTATTTAATCGATGAAAAATCAATAAACAAATTTTTATTAATACGATAATAACCATTAAAAGACAAAAAAACTTGAAAAAATATATATTTTAGAGTATTTATCAACCATAATAATACAATGTTAGTGTTATTTACCATTTGGATCCATATGAAAAAGATTATGACACTTATAATTTTTTATTTAAAGTGATGTTAAAGTTGTCACATTCATGTTTTAATAAATATAACATTTTTAGTATAGACTTCTTCATAAGATATATTCTGCTATAAATATTCCTCTTAAATCTAGAATTTTTTTTATGGTATTTTATTTTTAATTTTTAACCAATAAATATTTATATTAAATATTTACAAAAAAATGATGTTCTAATTATTTTATTAATGGAGATAACAAATAAATGTTATTAAAAATATTAAAATAATTATAATTTGGTATAATTAATTTATCCAATTAATTTTATAGATGACATTGATATTTTATGAATATAATAAAACATTTTTTTCTAAGTTAACTTGTTATCTTTATATTTTTAATAATCAATTAATTGTATTATATCAAAATTGACACTACTGATTGTTTATTAAATTATTTATTATTAAATTATTTAAAAATCATATATTTTTTTTAAAAAATATATAATAATTATTAAATGTTTTAAAATTTTCTAAATTATTCATTTACGGTCTAATTGACATCAAATAATTAAATATTTCACCCTTTTAATATTGAAATATTTGTTACCTTAGTTAAAATTAAATAGAATAACTAAGTGTTAAATGAAAATAATAAGGTTTAAATGGGAATAAAAACATGTATAAAAATTATGAATTGATGATATTAAAATATTATCTTATCACATCTTCGAAACTAATATTTTTTTAGGTTTTTGGATGTGGTTTGAATTTATTATAAATTAATATTTTTGGAAATTCCAAAGGTTCCCCAACCTCAACTATAAAAGGGAACCTCATCCCTTATTTTTTCATAACTAATTTATACTTAAAGTTCATACATACCCTTATAATTTACCTTATAAACTTCCCTAGTCACATTATATAGGTTCTTGCCTTCTCAAAAGACCAACTTTAATGCCTCTAAGAGGAGATCTTGAGGGAGCTCGCTGAAGAAGAGGTAATCTCTTTTACCGACTCTCTCAAGATCATTTCTTATTCTACTTTATCTTAATTTTTTATTTACATTATTAAGTAATAAATATAGTATCACATATATAAGGAGATGTTATTATGGTTATGTAACAACATTATTCCACCTTATATCTATCCTGTGAAAAATGAAATCACCACGCGTGCGTACGTATAACTTACCGTCTCCACGCTGCGGTGTAATATTTTTTTTCACAAACACTTTAATTGTATGGGTATAATGATAGAAATAATAACTATATATTATTATTATAAAAATATATTTATATTTTAACAATATATATACCATCCACTTCCATACCATTTCATAATTAAAGTAATGGTATTATCGCTCGTGTGTACGTATGATCTATCGTCTCTACAATGTGATGCGATTCATTCTACATGATATCCATTAAAGCATGATTATATAAATGTATAGAATGAATAAATATGATATATATTATATTAATATAATTTTTTAAATGATATAACTATAACTTATGATGAATAATTGAAATTTATCCAACAAAACACACATAAGAAAATGTAGTCATTTATGCCTAAATAACGAGTAATAATGAAATATTATTAAAAAACAAATGATCAAATGATCATATATGATATCATAAAAAAAATATGATTCTAGAATAAGTCAAATAAATTATTTAAATCATTATACAATAGGTTCAGATATATACAAAGGATATCGGACCTAAGGTAAGGGATAATTTTAAATTCTCATTATTTTTCCGAGATTGTTTATTGGTAAGTATTTATTGAGGTATATTTATCATCCATATTATTGTTTACTAAATATGTATTTTGAAATATTCTTTCTATAATTCTACAATTTTTTAAATTAAATTTTACCCAATTGGTGAATTTTATTAAATGATATGATAGGAATCTTTTGTCATTCTTTGATATGAGGTACTTTTTGACTTATCTGAAAAAAGTACAAGAAGAATGTTTTATTTTAACTTATACGACATGAGGGGTTTTTACATTTTCATAACACCATATTTACATGAAGATTTATTTACAATATTCCAAATAAATTTTTTCCTTTTAAAATCTTGTGGAATTTTGAGAAAAGAAAATGTTTTTGAAGAAGAGAATATATTTTCCTCAAGAATTAATTTCAAGTGTTCAATCAAAATTATTTTCCATCAAAGATAGAATTCTTTAATCAGATTATGTTTCAAGTATACTATACATATTATTATTATGGTTTGATTGTGTTTATTTATGGAATGATATTTATGAAATACATTTGTTTTACATGGATTATCTTATAATGAAATGATGTTTAAGAAACCCATTTTATTCCTTAGGTTATGATATGATGAATGATTTATGTTTTTGTGGAACATGTAAGAATGATTTCATTATGATATGGGTGGGACCTATATCTCACTCCAATACATTTGTTAAATATTTATATCTCATGAGATAGACATGACTGGAATAAGAAATGAACTCAATTCAGTAATACAGGGATGGAATGAGAAGTAAACCCGGTTCAGTAATGGAATTTTTCCACTATGATTGTCTTGGAAATGAGCCTTGAATAATATGAAATGATTTTATATGATTATGTGTATACTAAAAATTAAATGTCTTATGTTATGAATTTTTGGATTACTTTTATTGATTCTTATGAACTTTTATGATTTATACCATGGCATGATATAACAATATTTCATATGTAGGACAAGATTTTCAAATGTTATGTTATTATGTGTCAGGATAATGATATGATATGATTGATTTCTACCTTGTTTACCCTTAATAATAATATAATCTCACCATTTCTTATGTTTCTTTTCCCTAGGTTGCGAAGAAGAGTATTAGGTAAGATATGTCAAAAAGGGTCCTAGTTATGAAGGAACAAGTAGGAGACAATATAGATGTCTTATAGACTAGTTTTTTATGTTTCCCATTTTCTAAAGACATTATACCTATATGGTCCTATCATGGATTTGTTATATTTTTTAATGAATATTATTCAATTTTGAAGTAATATCTATGTATTTAAAGTATGGGTTGTTATAGTACCTCTCACTATCACTGGACCCACATCAACCTCCATCAGAAACTCATCAACTACATGAAGGTGATTCACTCTTGAAGCCTATAGATGGAGTCCTATAGACTTTGAATAATATAAATGCACTGTAGTAGCCTTTAAATCTAAATATCCCTGACCATAACAAGGCATAGACATAGTCTAAAATAACCTCTATAAATGGACACAACTGCCACAACCATTGCACATATTCATAGGTGTAGAATAAGAACATACAACGTGCCTAAACTTTTCACACTGATAGTAAGTTATAGGAAAACTATTGGCTTTAACTGATAGTGTGGAGGAGGCTCAGTGATGAGAACCACCTACACCACCCCTATGATGATCATGACACTTTCTATTCTTCCCATACGTGCCCTTGAAGCTTACACTATGTGAAAGATAAGTACCAGAAGAGCTAATCTTTCTTTCCATATCTATCTATGCAATTATTTCCCTATCTACTATCTTTGAATATTTAAAAAGATTTGGCATGAATACCTACGATCTGATATTTTACCGCAAACCCTATAGTTACTTCTAAGCCTTTAGCTGATCATTCTACACTACATCCATATAAAAACGAACTCGCTCCGTGAATCGATTAGTGTATACTGACACTGATCGCTCTCCCTATTAAAAAGCGAGGAACTCCAGATGCTTTTCCATAATCATAGAATCTGTACAAAACCACTAGAATAAGATGGTATTAGAACAATTATATTTTAATCCCAAGTTTCTATCTACCTATACCATGGAATCCCACCATCACTTTATGAGACCTTAGATTCTAAACACCGCACAATTTACCTTGATATTCTCAGATGTCTCTAGGAATTAAAAGATATGATAAATATTATATAGAAATTATTCCACCTCTTGGGTCTCATTATTACCCACAAAGGATGGTGGACTCTCATGTAAGAACTCCCAAATTAAACGCTTTATCCCCCAGCTCCTGGCTGTACCTCAAGAACTGCATTATAGACTTATGGTAATTTTTTTTCTATGGAACAAACTAGTCACATAATAGCCTCTATAAGATTTTGATCCAAATGAATATCTCCTTGAGGAGCATCCACTACACCCTACAATGGAACATGTGGAAGACATATCAGAGGTATATCGATGCACATCAAAAATAGAAGAAATGATCAAAAAACAGAAAAATCCTAGTTCAAACCAAAAAACCCTAAGAAAAAAATGACATTAAGATCAAGAAATAAACATAGGATACACATATCCCAACATCCCATGGTAACATGAGTCTCTTCATAGAAAGATCTGGCCAAACACTCACCATAAACTACCTCTCAAGTACCTAAAATCCTATATCATTTCTACCCACTTACCAAGAATAAGCATAACCCTACTTTTATATCAAATTATAATGCACCAAACTGAGATAGCCTCATTATCTGGTACTCGACCTAATCCACCACATACCTAAAGGGATTTCCCGATATCAATGGTATAGTAATTAGCATCCAGAAATCAATAATAATAAGAGGGAATGACTTTTCCCAACTCAAAGTATACATCATGAAATATATATATACATATTAGAGTGAAATAGTGGAAGATAAAATAAGAAAATATATGCCATAAAATAAAGAAGACAACAGAAATGATACAACTCAAGCAGTCAAAACAACCCAAAGTATAAGTCCAACTATAAAGGATAAATAAAATAGAGACTTACAACTCTATGTGGTAAAACTCCCACCATCTCACCACCAGCTACCCAAACTCAGCTGAAGAAAACCTCACCACCTCATTATAGTTTCTTTCCTTTACCTACATCAAAATATATAACCAGATCTACACACCACTGAAGGGGTGTACAGGGTGTGATCTAAATAGTCTTAGTAGGATCCCACCAAGGTGTTCCATAACAAGTCTCTTTATAACAATCCAAAAATGATCAAATTTAAAGAAAACATGGCATGATAAATAGTTAAATTGTTTTTATATCAAATCATGGAAATACATTCCCCTTTTTCCACAGTTCTAAATAATCTTGGTAAAATAGTTTCAGATCATATCACATATATCAAAGCATGCAATCAAATCCAAATAGTACAAATAAAAAACATTTTTAAAATAATACCAAGTATCACTACAAGTTAGACTAACTAGAACACTCATATCATGCGCATCAAGTCCCAAGACATATGCATCAAATATAGAGAGTAGGGGATTACCTGTAACACCCCAGGTAAATAAAGAATATGACATTTTTATATTTATCCATATTTGTGAATAAAATATTAATATTACTTTAAAGGGGACACTATGCTCGATGGCGTACCCAATACGCAACAATGAGTTTCTTGGGAATCTTACGTTGCACTCTAATAATAAAATAATATTATTTTAAATGGTAGTTAACGCCCAGTCGTTGTAATGGAGGGAATGAACAGAACTAACTAAAAAATGATTATATATGTTTGTCAAATATTTTTACTCTTTATAATAAATGTTAGAGGATTAAAAATGCGAATGAATCCAATTTTAAGCGTAAACATTCTAATATTCATTAAAAGGTCGATTAACCGCCTTTTGATGGCGAACCTCTTTTAAATCCACTTTTTGACAATTTTATGTGTTATATTTGACAAAATAAAATTCTTCTTTAGAATTGGGACATCAAAATTTACTTTGTGTAAATTTTTGGTATTTTTCCGATAAAGTTCATTTTTTAATGAATAGTGAAAAATGTTGTATTTTAATTCAAAACCACTTTGTAATCTAATTTATTTATATGATTAGATTATATTTTGAATTGGTTTTAAAGTTCAATTAGAATATATTTTTACCATTTAATCCAATTTGTTCATTGGAATTAATTTTACTTTGAAATCGGACTTAAACTAGTGTCAATATTTTGATACTTATTGTTTCATAAAAACACGCTATTTTCTCTGACAGCGGGAATTAATTATTAAATTAATTAATGAAACTTATATTTTTTGAATTTTGTAAAATAGACTTCATTTTTGAATTCTGAATATCAAATATAGCTTAGGGTGAAGTTTTGCTATTTTTCTGAAGAACTTCAATTTTTGATGAATAGTGAAACCACTAAGTGGTAGTTAAAGAAACTGATTTTTCATTTAAATGAAACTTTTCCACCTCTGTGATTTGAATTTAAAAAATCCGATATACATGGTTTTCATTAGGAAGTAAAATTTGGTTCAATGGGATTAAAATAATTTTTTGGTGAATAGTAACTTTTATGTTCTTAATCGCGATTAGAGGTAATTAGTGTAATTTAAGGTAAAAATAATGTTTTAATAATGTGAAATGACCTAGACACATGTCCTAACCTCATTGGATGTGTCATGGCCGACCAAGAAAATCCATGGGTCAACTTGGGGACCCCATGAAGCCACTTTGGTTGGAAAATTACATAAATAACTTTTTATTTAAAGTTAAAATAAAAATGTCACAAGCATGAGATGTTTCACTAAAACAATTTTTAAATGGGGTTATACAAGTCATATTTTTGACTATAAATATTAATTAGAAAGATAAAAAGATTTCCTACATCATGACATTTTTTTTATAATTTTAGACATTAAATAAATTAAATTATTTATGACATCATGATGATGCAGCGATTACCTTATTATTTAACGATTTAAATAAAATGAAAAGATAATGTAAAAACTAAAGCCTAAACTTGTAAAAAACATATTGGATGGGTATATTTAGAACTCTTATCACCTTATACTAGATTTATATCAATGTGGGACCTTTTAAATCCGAAAACCATTTTCAAATAAAGTAACATTTCTTTACTTTCCAAGAGTGCCCCTCCTCTCCTCTTATAAAATGCCCCCACCTCTACCTCCTTACCCACACTTCCAAAGCCTTTGGATCAGACAAACCCTGCTCATTTTGCCTATCAACATCCCTCTATTACTCATAGAAGCCTAAATTTGGATAGAAGTCTTCCCAAGGAAGCCTTTGAGCTCAAATCAAAAAGAGTTACCCGATTTTAAGGTAATGTCTTCACTTGTGTTCTTTTGTTTTATTTTGATTCTCCAACCCCCTAAACTCTTTTTATTCATTTCTTTTGTAACAAAAACAGTATCTTCCATATACTAGGATGTTTTTATAAGAAGTATTTGAGCTATACTTACACACACCTACATCTAATGGTTAAAGAACATACTGTTTCCGTGGATGGTAAATTTCTGCCTCCCGAAACGATGATTGTTCAACATTCTTTTAACACCTTCAAAGGTGGTAATTAAGATGACACTATATTTATATATGATATATAATATGTTTATGTTTTACTTAAGCTTATGTATTTTTCTTTTGTGGCATACCTTTATGGTTTCCATTGTGGGTAAACACGATAATTTCATTTTAGGAAGTGCGGACTACCGCCCCCTCAAAGTGATTTGATTCGTTACTACCATATGTGAGATGTATAAAGGATGTATTTAAAGTTATTATATATGATGTATGTTACATATAAATTATGAATATAATTCTGTAATTAAAATATACGTACCTCTCATTTAGTTTTAATTCCATTAATATGACATAGAAATGAAAGTAGCGTTCATGCGTACGTACGGCTTACTGTCTCCATGAACGGTGCATTTCATTTCTTACCTCTAAACGATTATGTAATATTATAAATACATGTATATTCTGGATATATATGATATCCAAATAATTAATATCATTCTGGATATAATGAACCTTTGACCACACGAACAACATGTAATTGTAAGAAGTCCACTTTCGACTTAAGAACCAAATATCGACAAAACAAACATTATTAACTTAAATGATTACATAATGTTTATAACATAGCAATAAGTGATATAAAAGGAATAATTAACTTGAAAAAGGTTCTTAAGCAAGTAGAAATTAACTCAAGTTTATTATTCAGTACGTTAAAGAACGATCGAGTCAAGTCGGACCCGAGGTAAGGGATCCTACTCCTCTCTTTCTTTTTAAGTACACTCTTTTATGTCATTCCTTTTAAGATAATATTTCTTGTGATTGGGATTTTATTTTATATTACTATTACTATAAATTTTATGTTCATATGATGATAGACACTATTCTCTCTGATCAATCCATTTTGGAAGTTTTGAGTGGCGCCGTTAGGCTGCCGAATTTTCGTAAGAGATCTAACCTCTCTCTTTCTTTTTAAGTACTCTCCTTTATGTCACTTATTTTAAGCTCATCTTTGTTATGATGGGGGATGTTATTTTATATACCTATTGCTGTAAATTTTATTGTAATTTTATTAGAGACCCTATTTGATCTCATCAATCCATTTTTGTAAGTTTTAAGTGGCACCGTTAGGCTGCCGAGTTTTCGTAATGGATTTTTCATCTCACTTTTATTCCCGTGAGATTTATTCTACATTTGCCACAATTTCCTTTGAGTGGTGTATGTACTTAACATTATTATACTCTTTGTGTAATATAATTTTATTTATGGGTATTTACATATTCATTGTATAACCCTTCTTCAATGGGGTGTATGTTTTGAAAGTTACCCAAGTCGGTAAGGGAACCTTTCACCCTCCTCTTTTAAAATACTTCCTTTGTTATGTCTTTTAATTAACATACTATTATGTTGGGATATGTTCTTATATATCCTTATTGATGTAAATTTTATGTCCAAGTGATGAGGTACCCTTTTTATCTCTCATCAACTCTTTTTCTGAATTTTTAAGTGACGCCGTTAGGCTGTCGAATTTTTGCAAGGGAACTTCTTCACCCAATTTTGATTCTTTGGGATAAACTTGTACTCCTTGAATATGTCGTTATATGAATATGTGTGAATGTCCTCTGATTTTTTTGAACTTAATATCCACTTATATTTGGCATATTCGTTTGTCACACATAATTATGTAATTGATTTATTCTTAATCCAAGGATACCGTCTTTGTATGGGACTTCGTCTCAATCTACTTTAATTGAGGCATATTTTGTTTTATACACAACCTACTTTTATATGGTGTATAAACCCCTTTGACTTTTATGTTTATCGAAAAGGAATATTTTTATACTAAGAGTTTTACTAAATGACAAAAGGGAATGTTTTTGTCGTACGTATGCGGCGACAACGACTTCTCCGCCGCCGTGACCATTATTTGAGTTTCGGCTTCCTCTACAAGCCATACCTTTTTTTAAAAGAAAAATAAATACCGTGTTTTACTTTTATTTTATTTTGGCATTGAAAATGGTTTTCATAATGTTTTTATATCAATGTGTTGTATTGATATCTTATGATTGAAAAGTGGAAATGTTATGTTTCCTTTATGCATGTTTTATGTGATATGATTATGTTATAGTTCTTGGGAATTATTATGAAGACGGGTGGTTCCGTGATAAAATAAGGGAAGGTGAGCCCGATATAGCTCTCTAATGCATTGGGTAACGCAAAGGGGTTAAACGTTAAGGTTTCTCTGAAGAGATTTAGGGAATATACTGTGATGGGTATTCCAAACGTAACCAAGAGGGTTACTCCCTACATAAGAATGTTATGAATGCCTCAAGTTACCTTTATGTCTTATGATTTCTATGATTTATTCATGATTTTATGAGGTATGTTAAAGTGATTATGTTTTATGGGTAAAGTATGATTTCATTCTTATGTATACATGTACTCATGTTTCCTTTCCATATTTTTATATCCATTACTGAGCTTTTTATGCTCATCCCAAGTTTTTGAAATGTTTTTCACAGGTCAAGGGAAGGGTACATGACATGATGATAGTGTCAAGGAAGTGTCAATAAAGAATCCATGTTTTATTTTAAATATGTTTCCGTTGATGTGAAAAATTGAATACTATCTTTTATGTAACCACTTTGTTTAAATGTGGAATGTAACCCAAGTTTTATGATCTAATTCTCTAAAACTCTAAACCTGAAAAGATCCTCAATGTGTAATCTTGTAATAAATCAAGATTAAGTAAGGTTTAAGGCTGGGGCCTTATAGTTGGTATCATAGGTCGGTTTAGATAACTTTAGAGGTTAGGGTATTCTCTAAGCACAAGTGACATTACCATAATGGTTAGGATTTCAGAAAGAGTCCTAGTTTTAGATAAAGTGAATGAGTAAGTATATCTTAGTGTTTACCTTCCTCATTAGTACATGATGGTTTTGTTGATATACTCACACTGACATTTCTGTTTTTAGTGAACGGATGGATCTAGCAGGCACCAAAGAGACAACAGGTTTGAAGGAAACTGTGGTGGTTCTCTGATTAAGATACTAGATAAAATGGGGGATTCAATTATGAAACTCGTGGTTGTTATAAACCAACTATCAAGGAGTCATGAACAACCACTTGAACCTTGGTATGATCTGTAATTCATCATGTATGATATGACCAATCTATGTGGAAGTTCAGGTAATAATTATAAATGTAACCATTAGAGTTTATATGATCCTTACTTTTGAGGTAATTATGGGTTATTATATGTTATGATGGAAAATGAAAGGCATGAGATAAAATTGAGGTTAAAATATGTTATGATCATTTTTGAAGATTTTATCTCGTTTTGGGGAATGTTTTAAGAATTATATAGTTTTGGAAAAAGGACAACACACAGACCATGTGACAACCCGTCGCATCAGAAAAAGATGCGGGAAACGAACCCACAACCAAAGTGCGATTGATATTTATCGCCTACCACTGGACTACGTGAAGTCCCTAGTTATTTTGACTAATTATTTTTAGTTAGATGATTTTAGGAATCATGAGTAAGTTTATTTTGGGTTATCTATGGAAATTATTAACCTATCATCGAGGATATGTGATTAGGTTATTTACTTTTCAATATGAGAATTTAATAGCAACTGATGTTCTTTGGAGATAAAAGTTAATTTGTACCTTGGAAGACTATGTGACTAAATCCTTAAAATATTTGGGTTTCAATCTTAGTTTGGTTTACTTTGAATAATTTTATGGACAAATTGTTTACCAAATGGCTCTCATTGAACTTTGGGTTTTGTTGGACAAATTTTAGAGATTAAGAATAGATTTTCATTTTATAAAGGGTTATCTTTTTCTGGATTATTTGATCTTGTACTAACCATTTTGGTTTTGGTTTTGGTTAAAGTCTAAAGACATGAGAATTATATAGTTCTCTTTTGTGGATTAGGTTATTCTCTAGAAGTTGATTATAGTGAACAAGTCTTCTTAAATGCTCGTCTTTTGGATAAAATATGAGTTTGTGTAAGAAATATAATAAAAGTTGAAAGTCAACATGATAAGTAATTATGTTTCCTTATGAATAAATTCCTCAATAAAAAAAAACAAAAATGTTTTCTATTAACTTTTCCTACTGGGGAATCAGATACCATTTAACCCATCACAAGTTTGTGATTTTCTTGTCGTTAACTTTCTCCTAATCATGTTTTCTATCACTCTCCATCAGAACATGACCCTATGTTTTCTCCTCCATGTCCATGTTTTCTTACATGGAATCCTAGTATGGGTTAACTCGAGTGACCTCTGTACTTATCATTCTTTATTTTAAAGTGATTGTTTTACCGACTCTTGTTCCGATGTGGGACTTTCAAGGATGTTTCCGAGCCCAATTTTAAAATTGTGAGGACGCAATTCCCAAAAGGGGGGAAGGATGTAACACCCCAGGTAAATAAAGAATATGAAATTTTTATATTTATCCATATTTGTTAATAAAATATTAATATTACTTTAAAGGGGATTCTATGCTCGATGGCGTACCCAATACACAACAACGAGTTTCTTGGGAATCTTACGTTGCACTCTAATAATAAAATAATATTATTTTAAATGGTAGTTAACACCTAGCCATTGTAATGACAGGAATGAACAGAACTAACTACAAAATGATTATATATGTTTGTCAAATATTTTTACTCTTTACAATAAGTTTTAGAGGATTAAAAATGCGAATGAATCCAATTTTAAGCGTAAACATTCTAATATTCATTAAAAGGTCGATTAACCGCCTTTTGATGGAGAACCTCTTTTAAATCCACTTTTTGACAATTTTATGTGTTATATTTGACAAAATAAAATTCTTCTTTAGAATCGGGACATCAAAATTTACTTTGTGTAAATTTTTGGTATTTTTCCGATAAAGTTCATTTTTTAATGAATAGTGAAAAATGTTGTATTTTAATTCAAAACCACTTTTTAATCTAATTTATTTATATGATTAGATTATATTTTGAATTGGTTTTAAAGTTCAATTAGAATATATTTTTACCATTTAATCCAATTGTGGTCATTGGAATTAATTTCACTTTGAAATCGGACTTAAACTAGTGTCAATCTTTTGATACTTATTGTTTCATAAAAACACGCTATTTGCTCTGACAGCGGGAATTAATTATTAAATTAATTAATGAAACTTATATGTTTTGAATTTTGTAAAATAGACTTCATTTTTGAATTCGGAATTTAAAATATAGCTTAGGGTGAAGTTTTGGTATTTTTCTGAAGAACTTCAATTTTTGATGAATAGTGAAACCACTAAGTGGTAGTTAAAGTAACTGATTTTTCGTTTAAATGAAACTTTTCCACCTCTGTGTTTTGAATTTCAAAAATCCGACATACATGGTTGTCATTAAGAAGTAAAATGTGGTTCAATGGGATTAAAATAATTTTTTGGTGAATAGTAACTTTTATGTTCTTAATCGCGATTAGAGGTAATTAGTGTAATTTAAGGTAAAAATAATGTTTTAATAATGTGAAATGACCTAGACACATGTCCTACCCTCATTGGATGTGTCATGACCGACCAAGACAATCCATGGGTCAACTTGGGGACCCCATGGAGCCACTTTGGTTGGAAAATGACATAAATAACTTTTTATTTAAAGTTAAAATAAAAATGTCACAAGCATGAGATGTTTCACTAAAACAATTTTTAAATGGGGTTATACAAGTCATATTTTTGACTATAAATATTAATTAGAAAGCTAAATATATTTCCTACATCATGATATTTTTTTTATAATTTTTAGACATTAAATAAATTAAATTATTTATGACATCATGATGATGCACCGATTACCTCATTATTTAACGATTTAAATAAAATGAAAAGATAATGTAAAAACTAAAACCTACACTTGTCAAAAACCTATTGTATGGGTATATTTAGAACCCTTATCACCTTATCCTAGAATTATATCAATGTGTGACCTTTTAAATCCGAAACTCATTTTCAAATAAAGTAACATTTCTTTACTTTCCAAGAGTGCCCCTCCTCTCCTCTTATAAAAGGTCCCCACATCTACCTCCTTACCCACACTTTCAAAGCCTTTGGCTCAGCCAAACCCTGCTAATTTTTCCTCTCCACATCCCTCTATTACTTCTAGAAGCCTAACTTTGGGCAGAAGTCTTCCCAAGGAAGCCTTTGAGCTCAAATCAAAAAGAGTTACCCGATTTGAAGGTAATGTCTTCACTTATGTTCTTTTGTTTTATTTTGCTTCTCCAACCCCCTAAACTCTTTTTATTCATTTATTTTGTAACAACACCAGTATCTTCCATATACTAGGATGTTGTTATAATAAGGATTCGAGTACACTTACACACACCTACATCTAATGGTTAAAGAACATACTGTTTCCGTGGATGGCAAATTTCTGCCTCCCGAAACGATGATTGTTCAACATTATTTTAACACCTTCAAAGGTGGACATTAAGATGACACTATATTTATATATGATATATAATATGTTTATGTTTTACTTAATCTTATGTATTTTTCTTTTGTGTCATACCTTTATGGTTTCCATTGTGGGTAAACACGATAATGTCATTTTAGGAAGTGCGGACTACCGCCCCCTCAAAGTGATTTGATTCGTTACTGCCATATGTGGGATGTATAAAGGATGTATTTAAAGTTATTATATATGATGTATGTTACATATAAACGATGAATATAATTCTGTAATTAAAATATACATACCTCTCATTTAGTTTTAATTCCATTAATATGACATAGAAATGAAAGTAGCGTTCATGCGTACGCACGACTTACCTTCTCCATGAACGGTGCATTTCATTTCTTACCTCTAAATGATTATGTAATATTATAAATACATGTATATTCTGGATATATATGATATATATGATATCCAAATCATGAATATCATTCTGGATATAATGAACCTTTGACCACACGAACAACATGTAATTGTAAGAAGTCCACTTTCGACTTAAGAACCAAATATCGACAAAACAAAAATTATTAACTTAAATGATTACATAATGTTTATAACAAGGAAATATATGATATAAAAGGAATAATGAACTTGAAAAAGGTTCTTAAGCAAGTAGAAATTAACTCAAGTTTATTATTCAGGATGTTAAAAGACGATCGAGTCAAGTCGGACCTGAGGTAAGGGATCCTACTCCTCTCTTTCTTTTTAAGTACACTCCTTTATGTCATTCCTTTTAAGCTCATATTTCTTGTGATTGGGATGTTCTTTTATATTAATCTTACTTTCATTTTTATGTTCATATGATGAGAGAACCTATTATCTCTCATCAATCCATTTTGGAAGTTTTGAGTGGCGCCGTTAGGCTGCCGAATTTTCGTAAGAGATCTAACCTCTCTCTTTCTTTTTAAGTACTCTCCTTTATGTCACTTCTTTTAAGCTCCTCTTTTTTATGATGGAGGATGTTATTTTATATCCCTCTTGATGTAAATTTTATTTTAATATTATGAGAGACCCTATTTGATCTCATCAATTCATTTTTTTTAAGTTTTAAGTGGCACCGTTAGGCTGCCGAGTTTTCGTAAGGGATTTTTCATCTCACTTTTATTCCCGTGAGATTTATGCTTCATTTGCCACAATTTCCTTTGAGTGGTGTATGTACTTCCCATTATTATACTCTTTGTTTAATATAATTTCATTTATGGGTATTTATATATTCATTGTATGACCCTTCTTCAATGGGGTGTATGTTTCGAAAGTTACCCAAGTCGGTAAGGGAACCTTTCACCCTCCTTTTTTAAAAGAATTCCTTTGTTATGTCTTTTAATTCACATACTATTATGTTGGGATATGTTCTTCTATATACTTATTGATGTAAATTTTATGTCCAAGTGATGAGGTACCCTTTTTATCTCTCATCAACTCTTTTTCTGAATTTTTAAGTGACGCCGTTAGGCTGTCGATTTTTTGCAAGGGAACTTCTTAACCCAATTTTGATTCTTTGGGATAAACTTGTACTCCTTGAATATGTCGTTATATGAATATGTGTGAATTTACTCTGATTGTTTTTCACTTAATATCCACTTATATTTGGTGTATTCGTTTGTCACACATAATTATGTAATTGATTTATCCTTAATCCAAGGATACCGTCTTTGTATGGGACTTCGTCTCAATCTCCTTTCATTGAGGCATATTTTGTTTTATAAACAACCTACTTTTATATGGTGTATAAACCCCTTTGACTTTTACGTTTATCTAAAAGGAATATTTTTATACAAAGAGTTTTACTAAACGACAAAAGGGAATGTTTTTGTCGTACGTATGCGGCGACAACGACTTCTCCGCCGCCGTGACCATTATTTGAGTTTTGGCTTCCTCTACAAGCCATACCTTTTTTTTAAAAGAAAAATAAATACCATGTTTTACTTTTCTTTTATTTTGGTATTGAAAATGGTTTTCGTAATGTTTTTATATCAATGTGTTGTATTGATATCTTGTGATTGAAAAGTGGAAATGTTATGTTTCCTTTATGCATGTTTTATGTGATACGATTATGTTATGGTTCTTGGGAATTATTATGAAGACGGGTGGTTTTGTGATAAACTAAGGGTGGGTGAGCCCGATATAGCTCTCCAATGCATTGGGTAACGCGAAGAGGTTAAATGTTAAGGTTTCTCCGAAGAGATTTAGGGAATATACTGTGATGGGTATTCCAAACGTAACCAAGAGGGTTACTCCCTACGTACGAATGTTATGAATTCCTCAAGTTACCTTTATGTCTTATGATTTCTATGATTTATTCATGATTTTATGAGGTATGTTAAAGTGCTTATGTTTTATGGGTAAAGTATGATTTCATTCTTATGTATACATGTACTCATGTTTCCTTTCCATATTTTTATATCCCTTACTGAGCTTTTTATGATCATCCCATGTTTTTGAAATGTTTTTCACAAGTCAAGGGAAGGGTACATGATATGATGATAGTGTCAAGTAAGTGTCAAGAAAGAATCCATGTTTTATTTTAAATATGTTTCCGTTGATGGGAAAAATTGAATACTATATTTTATGTAACCACTTTGTTTAAATATGGAATGTAACCCAAGTTTTATGATCTAATTCTCTAAAACTCTAAACTTGAAAAGATCCTCAATGTATAATCTTGTAATAACTCAAGATTAAGTAAGGTTTAAGGCTGTGGCCTTATATTACCCTAGAAAGTTACCCTCCAAAAAATTTCTAATAAGTCCCAAGGAAACTTGGCCTAGGGAGAAGATGAAAACCCCATGAGTGAACCCCCTAACAATCCAATGGATAATTCCTATTACCAAACCTTCCACTTAAGTAACTAAGGCTTCCCATGTGATTCATTTTCCAAATTATTTCGTCAAACCATGATTTGAAAACCATTTCATAAATAAATTTCAAATTTCTTTGAAAATACCTTTTATTTTACCAAAATAAGGGGAAAACCACCTTTTCTCAAAAATACAATTCCATAAAAAAAATCAATAAATCATGCTAATTCATTTATAAAACAATTTTATAAGACCATAACATTCAATGTTTATCCAACATAGTATAGAGATGGAACCACTTAGCTCAAACTTGGGTCACACACACCCATAAACGAATCTACCAACACCATAAGGAAAGAATATAAAATAAGGGAGGATATATTAATGATTCTCAAACTTTAGAATCATATTCCATAAAAAAGGTTTTCAGAGTGGTTAGGTCACACATACCTTGAGAACTATACACTCACTATACTATAACCAAATAGGATTGTCCCCAATAAGAAGATCACATAGTGGATCTTGAAAGGATCAAGAATAAAATCACCATAAGATAAATGGATATGAAAATGTATCATAATGGTACTACCATGATCAATGGAAACTAATATGTATAAAGGTCGCTTACCCATAGAGACAAATTGCAACCATGATGAAGATCAATTACCAAACGGTGTGATCCAGAATGAGAGGAGATACCCAAAATCACATGG
Source organism: Viscum album (assembly GCA_963277665.1). Classification (NCBI taxonomy): domain Eukaryota; kingdom Viridiplantae; phylum Streptophyta; class Magnoliopsida; order Santalales; family Viscaceae; genus Viscum; species Viscum album. The sequence goes on along the minus strand of OY728135.1, from coordinate 1,397,914,724 downwards.
GATAGAACATAGGGTTAGAAAGAGGATACTTTATGCAAATTTAAATGTTTTTTTTCATTCTTAACCACACAAAAACCCACTACACCTGAGGAATTCAGGATGTGAATCCTAGATTCACAATGTGGATATCCCAAGTGGCGAATATCTTGAAAAATGTATTGACTCAGGTTAAAAATGCCAATACCAACCATTTCATGATGCAAACTCAGTTCACTTTGTGAACATAATTCATGTTATAAAACTAATTAATGTCTTATTTTGAGTGATGGATTTACATTATGAAATACATTCATGACATGAATTTGTATTGCAGAAAGTACACAATAAGAACATGCTGAAAAAATATAGAAAAGTATATAGATCAATATGGACCCCAAAGAACAAACTCTAATTACTTTGAAACATTTATAATTAGATTTCATTAAATAAAAAAATCATACATACCTAAACTTTAGGTAATTTTTCCTGACAAACACTCTCCATCCTTAAAAGTCTCGAAACACACCCAAACAAAAAGGGAAACAAAAAGAGAGACAATAAGTAATTGAAAGAAGGAAATGTGATGTTAAAATATAGATCCATAATATATATAGTGATATTAGTGTTATAAATATTACATTTATTAATTATATACCTTTTCATAATCATCCTTGAAATTTAAATATAGAAAATGAATCACATCACTTTATGGAGACAGTAGGTCATACGTACACATGAGCAACGTTATCATTTCCTTAATGGGTGAAAGGGTAAGGAAGTGGTTGATATATTAATTTTAAAGGATAAATATCGTGTCATAATTATGATATATATTCATTATTTCAATAATTATGACTATCCATGTGAGTTGGTGATGGATAACAAATTACATTGGTTTGTGAGACAGTAGTATGTTGTACACACGAGTGATGACTTTATTTCCCATTTGATGGAGAAAAAGATAGATAAATATTATAGCATCAAAATAATAAAATATAATTATATTTTAGATATTGGTGCTATTATATTTTAATTTTTAAGACATAGTTGAATGTGGAAAAAGTAGAAGTAAAAAGAAGGATTTTAGTGAAGATAATTACCTTCACTTAGAAAAACCTTCTTTGGATATATTATTAAAGACCATAGATTCATTATTTTGGGAATACCATAACCATTGTAAAGTGTATAAGGATTTTTTTAGATACTTTATAAGGATTTTTTGAGTTAAATGTATTGATATGTGTGATAAAGTGAGGGAAGGTGGTGGCATTTTATAATTAAGGAGGAATGACATTTTTGTAAATACCCAAAACTATTCAATAATGGGAAGTCACTCTCAACCCAAGTGCCTCCAAAACTAATAAATAATGTATTTTAGGTATGATATGGTCTATTAAAATATATAATACTAAAAATAAACATGTTTTAAACATGTTATTAACTTTACACACAAGGTTACTCACTTTTACCATTTTAATTTTCACCACGGAAACTAGCTTTTTAATCTAGGTAATTTATCCTATAAGACTAAAATAAAATGTTCATTATTAGATAATTTTGACCCAATTATTCTTAATATGAAATCTAATTTATCAAATAAAAACTTCATGTTTTTGTAAAATTAATTTTAACACAAGTGCATATAACATGAAAAACCCCGTTTTAACCTTAACCATGGTAATTAATTTATGTTATTTTTACTATTCATTATGACCAAAAATTAAGTTGAACATATTAAATAATATAAATTATTATTATTAAAAATATTTAATCCATTTTATCAAAATAAATTCATATAATTTTTAAAATTTAATTTAAAAATGAACTCACAAAATATGTCAAAAAATGGTTTTTCAGGAAATGTATTTTTCACATATAAGATGATATTTTATTAACTCTATGATTAATAATAATAATTATATTTATTTAAATTAATATATTTATATATATTATAATATAATATAAATCTAATTTATATAATTCCTCATTATAGGTTATTTTAATTAATTAAAATGGGGAAACATTATGCGATTAAAAACAACTTTTAGAAAAATGTGTTTTAAGCCTAAAAATAAACTTATATAAAAAATATGATATAATCATGATTAAAATGTAATTAATTATATTAAATATAAATAAATAATACTTATTTTACTTTTAAACCAAATTCAAATCATAATGGTACTTTTAAATTATTTAATTTATTAAAAATAATTGACAGTTTTACAAGCGATATTTTTCAATATTCATTGAAAAAACACTCTTTTTAGAAAAATAAAAAATTTTCACCCTAAGTTAATTTTTTACATGATAATTTAAAAAATTAATTTCATTTGTACAATATATTTTCTAAAATTTGAATATGGAAAATATATTTTTGAAGCATGTAAAGACTTTACGAAAAATTGAGTCCTTATTTAACAATATATTTACTTGATATAAAATATTTATACATAATTTTAAAAAAGTTTTTATTTCTATTAATACCACTAATTTTAATGTTTAGGTCATAATAGTCACATTTAAATAGTATATATCAGTTCATTTAGGCTTGGTTTGCATGTCATATAACTTATAAAACATAGTATGTTTTTAAAGAATCTTAGGGTATTATAATATGTCCTTATATCACGACTTATGGAAAATTATTATGATTCCATGATATTTTTAATTATATATTTCTTCCATGTTCTTGTTTCATCACATTATTATGATCGAACCCTTTATGATTTGTTGATGTGTTTTTCCTTGCTGAGCATTTTAGATCACCCCTTCTTATATTTTCCCTTTTCCCTAGGGAATTACACACATGAATATGTTTAGGTGGAAGTCACATGTTTATAATTTTTTGAGAGATTTTGATGAAATAATTTTCAATAATACATTTATATGGATAATATAAAAATACACTAAAACTTTGCATTATGATATAGTATGTTTCTTTAAAATATTTAATGTTTAAATTATAGAAATGATGTAAAATATTTGCATGTTATACTTAGGTCATTTTAGTTGGTATGAAAGAGGGGTTTGGTAATTTTTGGGTATTAGTTTATTAAGAATAAGTGTATATAACTTAAAGAAAACTATGTTTAACCAAAAGTGATATAGTATGAACCTAAATGTTCATAGGTTGAAATGAAGGTTTCATAATTTAATACAATGTAGGATTGATTTCATTTATCGCATGACTACTTACTATGGTTATTATTACTTGATACTAATACTAACCTTTTTGGTTTTAGTAAATGGATAGAACTAAGAGGGACCAAGTAAACAATGGGTGAAATGAAAAATATAATGATTTTCACAATGAGCAACAAAACATGATGGGAGTTGGAGTTAATTTTTTTTGGTTATTCTTACCTAGATATCTTGAGTTATTGTTAATAACTTGAACCATATAGAACTCCCAAACACACCAAATAAGAAAAAATAGAGTTTCATGTAAGTTCAGATGATAAAGACCATGGATTAAAGATTCAAATTTCTATATATCCAAAAATTGGGAATAAGTACCCATATAAATTTATCCAAAGAACATGAAGATGTTTTATATGCGGTAAAGGAGGGAATAAAGAAACAAACTTCCAAAGAAAATGAAGATTTGGGTCAACACAACAGAGAAAATAAAGTTCTTCTTTAGGTACCACTAATAATTTAATTATTTAAATGTGATGAATTTTGGATATATGAAAACAAATAAACCAACCCAAGGGTTAATGAGTTAAATATATGTTATAAACCTCCTAATGAAATGCACTTTTTATAATTCCACACAAATTTCATGTTCCAAAAGTTACAACACCAAAACATACAATGATAGAAAAAAATCACTAGAATTGAACCCTCCCAAAATTTTGTGTACCAAAACATAGGAATAAATCCTCCCAAAAAATCATAACATTGATTCAAACTCCACTATAACTCACACTAAAAAATCATAGAAAAACATTCAATAAAAGAAGAAAGTAAATAAAACTCAAGGATTTATGTTGTTCAGAAATTGAGTCATATGTCCATATGATTACAAAACTACCATTTAATTTTTTAAATATATGAAGATTTATAATAACAACCAATATAATAAACTAATATAATAATAATTTTATTTTATTTCACACTAATCATGTATAAGCTGTCCAATCCCGTGTATATAGTGGGTCCCAATTTGTATTCTTGTTATACTGGCTTTTGATCTTTGTAGATTTACCTCAATTGATCCATGAAAACTAAAAATCCCTTGTATATATCCATGTATTAACCACTAACCTCTAGTAGAACATTTAGAAATTCACATATGACTTTAACTTCTACCTGAACTCCTTTAGGTGAACTGACCGCCTATACACCCTGTTGACGCTCCTTTCGTCATAGAATCTAAAGATCGGAAAAGGGGAATATCTGAGCTCAAAGTGATTCAACCTTTGAAAAAAATATCAAAAATCGACAAAGGAATGAACAAAGGATCAAAAGAAACTGCACCGCGCCAGTTATATCACTGTCGCGCAAGTCCACTTGCGCGACGCCCTTATGGTCGCACAAGTGACTTGTGCGACCTAATTGATAACTGCCTGGTAACTACCCGGGGTCTTCTCCTGCCTATAAATAGACCCTGTGGGCCCCCCATTTGAGAGGATCTTTTTCCAGAAACTCGGATTGAAGCTCCCGACGCCCAAGTCTCTTCTCAAAGCTTCCGGAACACTTCTAAGGTAATTTCATACCTAGAACGGAAGATCTAAAGAGAGGGAATAAGGCCTAAATGTTGAAACTCATCAACACTTGCGCGACTGAGTGGTCAACCCTTAAGGAAAGTTATTACACTTGCGCGCCGCTTTATTCCTTCGATAGAACTTGCGCGTCCCTTTTTTGGAAGAACCTCAAGAATATTTTAAAGGCTGTAATGAAGAGTCGCTCAAGTATCTCAAATGCTGGTTGAATATCGCGCAAGTATCCACCATGTCGCGCAGGTATACTTGCGCGACCAATACTTGCGCGCCGCCGTAGTACCTACGCGCCTTCCAAGACTTGCGCTCCCCTTCCTTTTTGGGTGCCTTTCTTTCCCATTTCACCCCTCTTAAGCCATTACACCTTTCCTTTTCAAGATTCAGTCTTCAAGACACTCTTCAAATCCATTCATGGCATGATTTATTGATTTGAATTCCTTATCTGAAAGGAATTCAGTGGAATATCTCTCAAAACCTAGTGATTTAAATATCCTTATGTCACTAAATATGGAGAGTTCATTCATTCAACCTCATCCTTTAAGATGAGAGAATCCTTAACCTGGGTCTCCTTTTCTGGAATAATCCCCAGTCATAATCCTGGGCTTCCTTTTCAGGAGTAATCCCCAAATCCCCTAACCTGGGCCTCCTTTTCAGGAATAAATCCCAGTCTCAAATATGGGCATCCTCCTCAGGAGTAAACCCCAAACCTTAATCCTTAACCTGGGCTTCCTTTACAGGAATAAATCCCAGTCATAAATTCCTTAACCTGGGCCTCCTTTTCAAGAGTAAGTCCCAGTCATAAATCTTGGGCATCCTCTTTAGGAGTAAGCCCCAAGTCCCTTAATTTTTGGGAATCCTTCTTAGGAGTAAGCTCCAAATCCTCTAATTTGGGATTCCTTTTTAGGAGTAATCCCCAGTCTCAAATATGGGCATCCTTTTCAGGAGTAAGCCCCAAACCTTAATCCTTAACCTGGGTCTCCTTTTTCAGGAATAAGTCCCGGTCATAATTTTGGGCTTCCTTCTCAGGAGTAAGCCCCAAGTCCCCTAACCTGGGTCTCCTTTTCAGGAATAAGTCCCAGTCCTAAATCTTGGGCTTCCTTTTTCAGGAATAAGCCCCAATTCCCTTAAATTCTCTTTAATCAGTCCTAATTTACGTTTGATTTGGGATTCCTTCTCAGGAGTAAAACCCAGTTATCAATCCTCTCCTAATTTGGGTTTCCTTTTTTAGGAATAAGTCCCAAGTTAGAGTATTCAAATCTCCATGAAGCACATATACCTTTATGGACCCTGTTCCTGGATTTTCTCCCTAAAGTAAATCCTCTGGGCAGTCATACATACATAAGCCCCAAACCATTTCTTATGATTACATCTTTCATGGCTCAATTGTCTATTTTATTACCAATACCTCTTGTTTCTCACACCGAGCATGACTCACGTGAGCTTAGAGGGTAAAAGTAATAATGAAATCCTGCTTTGAGCCATCAATCATAAACATCATACCCTTCCATTCAAACTACGTGGGTTCTGATTCCTTTTCCAAAACAAAGGATACGTAGGTAGCCCATCTATGGGTTCGATCCCAACTTTGAAATAATTCATGTCCTTCTGAATGACAATAAACTTCAAGTGCCCCACTGAGTGGCTTTAAAACCAGCCTGGTCATCATAATGACCAAGAGACTTTTATATGAATGTTTTGAAGGTTACCATTGACCAAGAATCTCTAAATAGATATATATGATTATCTATTGATGAAGAACCTCGAATACATATAAAATATTCTCTAAATTTCTTACATATTTAATCATTGATTGTCAAAACTAAAGGAAAAGATCATTTTATACTTGGTAATGTAATAAGGATTCACGAACATAACTTAAATCTATAAAGAGAGTCCCAGAATAGACAATAATTCCCCTCAAAAAGGTGTGATGAGTCTGACCTCCCATCCTCTCGACCAATGAAAATTCCTAAGCCTCATTAGTCCACAAGCTAATGAGCACCTACCTTTGGAAAGTAGGTCTAAATGGATGTGGAATCATTGGATGTTTCCGGTTCTACGAACAAACCCGTTAGAAACCGATCGGAACGTTTGAATCTCCCATCCAGGAGGTCATCCCCGAATTCCGAGGGAAACAAAAAATGGTGAACCCGACGTGAATCCTTAACCAAGTTAAAATGATGTTTTACCTATTTGTTAAGCCCCTATTTAAAACTCAATAAGAGGGCTAACAAAAACAATCATTGACATGTGTGCTCATCCAAAGGATGAAGTGGCTGAATTTTATCTTGATTACGTCTGTTATATCAAACATGCACTCTTTTCCAAGATCTTCTGTATTTCCATAATGGCTGCTCTCAAATTCACATCTGTGAATACTACTACTGCAAATACCACTGCTTCTATTCCTACTGGATCGTCATCCGCTCTGAGGATGACATCACCTACTCAGCGTCTTCAACACTGGGTATCAAATGCGCTGGTTAAGGAGTACCGTCAACACGGTACCATCCCAACTTTGGAGGCTGCCCGACAGGCCCTCCAAGTGAACAACTCACATAGGTCGTCCGAACAATGACGACCAGTGATCAAGAGGCAGGCGGTGCTGACTACCATCTCCAACCATTTTGGGTCGTTATCCCCGGAACACAATTTCCATTCTCTCCCTTACTTTGAGGAAGTGAATGAGCAGGTCTCTCAGGGCCTTAATTCAAAAAGACAGGAGTCCTTCCCGAGGGCTCCCATCAACAATCGCCGCCAGACTCGTGCGGCAGTGCGCCCTCAACATGATGAGGGTACCGACTCCAGGCATTCAGCTCAGGTTCCTCGAACCCGAGCAGGCAAGACGAACCGCCAGAGACGGAATCCGGTTAACAATGGGCAGGTTTTCATCCCTGCCATCTCCGGAGAAGTATACCAACCTAACTTGGTGGCGAACAACGAGCAGGCACACACACCTGTCCGTTTTAATTCCGCTGTCCAGCAGACTCGTCTGGCAGCATCACGCCAATCCCACCAGGCAATTCTGGAGGAGTACTATAGGCAGGAACATACACCTTCTTATACATCATCAGTTAGTCAGCAGGCTCGCCTGACTACATATGATGGATCTCGTCAACCGCGTTTGGCGAAGTGTAATCAACAGGAACATACACCTACTAGTACTAATCAATCCTACCAACAGTCTCGCTTGGTAGCGCACGGAGAAGTCAGTCGGAAAGCTCCGACGATAAACAGGAGGGATACTCAACTCTCTGCCTCCAAACTTGAGTACTGTCAGGATTTACTGACAGGAAAAGGAGGACAAGAGCATGCACATACACCTACTCCAAGCCCAGAATGGACGTATATCCCCGTTCCGGTGGCTGAAGTCACCAAGCATATTTTGTCAATGGTGAAAGAGCAGAAGAAAATTCCTGCTCATATTCTGGATGCTTGCCAGGATATCATAACAGCTTCAGCATCATCTCAGGGAAAGACACATAAATCTATCCCTAGCAGTGGAGTGACACATCAACGATTCACTCCGGAACAGACACGCACATCTGTTCCAGTCCAAGAGGGTTATGGGGCATACTCCCCCATATCATACGGACAACCAAGTCAGGCACATACACCTGATTTGAGTGGATATCGTCTGCCTAACCTGACCATCTTTCCTGATCAGGAACATACACCTGCTTAGAGTAACCAATTTCGTCAACAAGTGGTTTCCAAAGTGAGTAATAAGGCATCTAATAAAAAGATCCGCCCAACACAGTCAGGATATCAAAGGCCAATCTGTAACAAGGCCTTGCTCGATGCTGGAGTTCTTGAAGCCCTCAGATATTTATCTGTTGGAATTCAAGATTCTTTTCCCTTAGTTCCCAATAACGGGAACATTAATTTCGAAAGTCTTCAACATACACATCCTCATGAAGGATTGCTTCATGAAAATTCGGTCAATCTTGAAGTTTGTTCTTCAGATGAGAGCCACAGGAACCCTCTGTGTGGTCAGAAGACCAAGGAGCAAGAGATCTCATCTTTTACTGTAACCCATTATGGTGGTCCTCCCCATGATGATGAATTTCGCTGCGAAAGTCCTCTCTGCAGTAGTGATTCACATTGCCTGGAAAATACTCTAGTGGACAATGTAGTACCGAGAAAGCCCTCTTATCTTGAGGCACTTGCAAATGAGAAACCAGTCATGTCTGATGCTTTATCGCTATCAAGTGAAATAATTTCTCAATCAGAAGATATCCCAGGGTATAAGTCATTCTCCGAACCACCCCTAAGTCATGCATCTTCTAGTTTGATCAATGATCTCTCTACCAATCTTGTTGAATCAAATGAAGCAACAAGGAAACACCAACTCTGGTCAAAATAGGTAGAATAATCTTAATTTAATGATAAAGAGGAAATGCTGAACATGAGGAAAAAACTGGCGAAAAGTGAGGTACCAATCATGTTTTGGCCTTTGGCTGACTCCCAGTATGATATTCCAAAGATGTTGACGGAAGATGGAGTCCATGATATTAGTCTCAACATATGGAAAACTCTTTGTCAATTGAAGAAGAAGGTATTATCTTATGATGAATATAAAAATCATCTTAAGATAATAGAAGGGCTACAACATCAGATTGATTTGGCATCTCTATCAGTCTCTCGGTATCTGAAGGATAAAAAGCAACAGAGAACCCTTCAACGTTCATGCCTTGGCGCACTAAGAAAATTGCGTCAGTTAATTGCCAATGCTCCATGTGGTGTTCATATCAGAGGATGGGGTGTTCACAGAGCACTACATTTCACAGTGCTTTCCAGTCAGCAAAGCCCGCCGAAAATGGTCTCATGCAATGTTATTGCCCATGGCCGGCCATAGTCAATGGGCTTTGTTCATAATCAAAAGCTTGCTCAAGAACAGGCTTCAACTAGTTCCCCTCAAAATCAAGCATATAGAGAACAAGTTGTTGAATTTCTCCTACATCAAGCAGGAGAGAATATTGCACAAGCCTCTCGTATGGAGCAAACACATCATCAAATGACAGAAGTTTCGGAAATCATCCAACGGTCTGTTAAACCAGGTGATAAAAGTGGATACAGGTTAATGCATCCAGCTAATTTCCGAACTAAGATTTGCAAGATCAAGAGAGCTTTTAAGAAGGTATCAGACATAGTAGGTCAAGAGCCACCCCAGCTTGTCAGACTGGGGACTCCTTTAACCCAACCCTCAAAGTCAACAAATGGGATTCGAGGAGTTGAGCGGAAGCATCAGGAACATCCCCAATTCTCGAGACTGGGGACTCTTTCAAATCATCAATCCCCTTATCAGAGAATATCGGTCTTTTCTCGATTAGGGAAGAAGCCCCAAGAGGAACGAAGAGCCAAATTATCAGGAGATTCCCTCCAAGTTATAGCTCATCAAGAAGTTCCTAAAAGATTAAATCAACAAAAGGAAATGTCTCATCAAAGACATGAAAGAAGACAATATCACAGAAATGTTGATAGAAGGGATGCGATGCATTATACATCAATCAATGTCATCAATGCCGTTGTTGATAATCCACCAGAGGAGACTCACTCAGGGGACTCATATGAAGAGTGTCTTGCTCAAGAAAATGTATGCACCGATACAAATGAAGAAGGTGTGCGTACACGAAGTCAAAGGATTACTCAGAACCTAGGTAATCCACTTCCTTCTCTCCAAAAAGTATCCAACAAAGGGAGGGGAAATAATAAGGTTACATATCATTCCTCTGGAGAAGGTCAATCACTCTCGTTAGATCAAAGGTTTGCACAACAAGAGGAAGAAATGAAAGAATTAAGAAGGTTGAATGCAGAACTACTTCAGAGTAGTCTTCTTCTTAAGAATGCTGAAGTCCGACAGTCGAAGGAATTTTTTGCAGTTACTGAGATGGATCAAGAATATCCTCCTTTATCAGTACACCCTCAGAGGTCTAATCCCGTGGGTCAAGTGCAACAACGGTTGGAAGTGCTACCATCAGTTGCAGCACCAACCACCACGTCTGTCCAAGCTCCATTCATTACACCTACCCAAGACCAAATTCAACCTGATGTTTCTCAAAAGTTAATAACTACTATTGAGTCATTAACAGCTCGGTTAGAAACTATGGAAGGGAAACGGGTGCAAGTTTAACCAAAAAAGAAAGTTTACCCTGAATGGGTAGATTCAATTTCTCCTCCATCTAGTTTTGGAAACCCTATTTTCCCCACTTTCAATGGATCAGGCGACCCTAAACAACATTTAATGCATTACGTGTCTTCTTGTGATCCTATGATGAGAACTCCAGAGCAGCAAGAAGCAGTGAAACTCAGATGCTTCGTGAGAATCTTGTAAGGACCAGCTTTTGTCTGTTATACAAGCTTGCAATCCCGGTCAATCATTAGATGGGAGGATCTTCGTCAAAAATTCCTTCTTCAGTTCAGCTCAACTTTGCCAAAAACGACAGTTTTCGATCTTACAAACTGCAAGCAAAGGGAGAATGAAAGATTATCTGATTTCATTGCTCGCTGGAAGGGATTAACGTATTCCCTGAGTTTAGCACTCCCTCAGGAAGAGCTGTTTCCAATCTGTGTGGAAAATTTGCGTGAAGAATTACGCATGCCATTGATCCCTGTGAAATACACAGGAGGGTTTAGAGACCTTATTTAAATCGCTCAGCAGATTGAAGATTCCCTTATACAGGCTAAGGTTAAATCTCGTGTAATTTCATCAGCTCCAGGAAGGAGAATGGGTAAAGCAGAAACTGCTACAGTTATGCTTAAACAAGCACCTGTACCTATTTCTACTTCAAAACCTTCATCTTCTCGAAGGGCTCCACATCCTGAACGCCAACAACAAAGGCCGTTTTGTCCAAATGATCAAAGAGATCAACGAAGAAAACAATTTGAGGATTTGAAGAGTAAAACATACTCCTTCCGAAATGAGCAAGTTCCTGGTTACTTCATTTCAGCTCTGGAAAATAATTTGGTTCAATTACCAGTGCCCAAGAGGCCAAACATGGAAGGAGATGAAGACCGTCCCAATTATTGTCCCTTTCATCAAATGTTAGGGCATCCCATCCAGGAGTGTTTTGTCTTCAAAGACCTCCTGCAAAAGATGGTTGACTAGGGAAAAGTCAAGTTGAAAGGTTCTTCAACTCAGGTAGCATGTGTTACTGCTACAGTTCCAGAGGAGGAAGGTGAATGGCAAGAAGTCAAAAGCAGAAATGCACAGAAATATGATGATTGGATGGTCAGAAAGACAATCAATCGGACTCATTCCATTTTGAGAACACAATTAAAGAAACCAATTGTGTCTTCTGCCATGAATATTGCGGTAAAACCCTCTTTGTCAGAGGGAAAATCCTCAAAGAAACGGTTTGATTCAAAGAAGAAAAAAGAATCAGAAGAATATGAGTATGTGTCAAAGCCTAAATTGTCTTTGACTCTAGCAGACTTTATGCCATCTACTTCAAAACAACGGGCACCGTCCCATCAAACGGTACAGCCTAAACAGGCTAGTCAGGCAGAGTCTTTATTAGACGAAGAGTTAATCTTAGGTTCTGTTAATATGATTCAATTAACAGATCGGTATTCTAGTCGTAATTTCAATTTTGATAAGTCTGAATTCCCTGTATCAAATAAGGGAATCCGAGGAAGTTCCAGAGGTTCAGGATACAGGGGAAGACATGGATCTTTCCGAATCCACTACTCCAATTCTACCCCTGCTAGCACTGTGTATGCAGCAGAAACTCGTGGTAGAGCCCTTCAGCGAGCTCAAAAAGAACAAGAAAGTTCTTATGCCAATAGTCAACTCAGTCGTGGCACGATTATTTTGGAAGATCGATTGAAAATTCCATCTTCTTTATCTTAGCAAGTAAATGGATCTAATCGGTCTAATATTCCAAAACCAAGGATGTTGCCAACTTCTATCCCAATACAAGATGCATCAGCTTCCAAAGAATCTGCTTCCAAAGTACCTGCTAAACCGCATATTCCTGTTGGGAAACGCAGACCTCTAGATCAAAAGTATGATATATTGAAACACTTGGCCCAAGTATCATCCAAGTTATCAATTTTGGATGCTTTGAATCTGTCAAAATATCTTCGGGAAGCACTCATCGAAGCTTTGTCAAGTCCTCAGGAATTTGAAGCTGAAATTGTTGTAGCTGAAGTCTATCACATAGAGAATAATCCTACAAAATTCCATACAGTGATATATTTTACTGATAAAGATGAAGATGATGTTTTTCATGGGCACATAAAACCTTTGTACTTATCTGGCAAAGTCAATGGTGTGGATATCCGAAGAGCTTTCATTGACAATGGTTCAGGAGTCAACCTCATGCCCATCCGTACACTTCGTCAATTGGGCCTCACGAAATCTGATTTATCTCCTTCTACCATGATGTTACAAGGATATGATAAAAATGAACAAGAACCACTGGGAGAGGTTACACTCAGAACTCAGTTTGGAGATCTTGTATCCAATTCGGATTTCATGATTGTTGATCAAGACCCAGCTTTCAACGCCTTGCTTGGAAGACCCTGGCTACATCAGCATGCAGCTACTCCTTCATCATACCATCAATGTCTCAAATACTATTTCAATGGTCAAGTTGGAACATTGTATGGTGATAAGACCCCATTCAAGACATGTGAGTCTCAATAAATTGAGGCATAATTTTATCACATGAAGGGAAGAGAAAAATCTACAATGAAGGAAATTACCAAAGTTAATGCTCCATATGGTTTGGAGAAAATTACAATAAATCCATTTACACATGTGAGTACAGATTATGTGTTACCTATCAGTCAAATTGACAAAATAGGCCCAAATCAAAATACTCTTATGGAAAGATCCATAATGTCAATTACGGCAATTGAGCCAGACAACATGGGAGAAATTGGTAACCTAACAAACAGTGATGAAAGCACAAGTGGTGACGTCTTCATTTCATCTACTGAAATCCAACAGGTCTATACTTTTCCAATCAGGCCAGAAGAAGTTATAGCAACATTGGAGGTGAATAATGATGTCAATTCTCAATCCATCATCTCCTCTTTATTTCCCAAAGAAGGCCCTTTATCATCAATAGGGTCGGAAATAGAATCTTCTTCTTCAAAATGTGCAAATTTTGACATCTCTTCTGATCATGAAAATTTCGTTTTGTCATCTACTATGCAAGTAGAAACGGAAGAAATATCACATGATGAAGAGGAAGAGGAAGATCTTAGAGATGATCCTCCAGCATTTGAAGAGGGTATCTCTACCACTGTGGATGAACTCAGAGAAATAAACCTGGGTACAGAGAAAGATCCACGCCCCACTTTAATTAGTGCGGCCATGACCCTTGAAGAGCAAGAGATGTATATTTCTTTTCTAAAGCAAAATAAAGATATTTTCGCTTGGAACTATACAGAAATGCCTGGTCTTGATCCTGATATTGCTACTCATCATTTGGGTTTACCAAAAGAACATCGAGGATTTAAGCAAGCCGCGAGAAGAACACACCCAACCTATGCTTTCAAAATTGAAGCTGAAGTGGATAAGCTGATCAAAGCTAACTTCGTCAGAGAAGTTCAGTATCCCAAGTGGTTGGATAATATTGTCCCTGTAAAGAAGAAGAATAGACAAATTAGGGTTTGCATCAATTTCAGAGATCTTAATCGGTATTGTCCTAAAGATGATTTCCCAGTTCTGATTACAGAACTCTTAATTGATGCGACGACTGGCTATGAAGTACTTTCCTTCATGGATGGATATTCTGGATATAATCAGATCCGAATGGCCCCAGAATATGAGGAATCTACAGCCTTCAGAGCCCCTCAAGGTGTGTTTTGTTACCGGGTGATGCCCTTTGGTTTAAAGAATGCAGGTGCAACATATCAACGCGCCATGCATCATATCTTCAAACCTTTCTTAGGGAAGTTTGTTGAATGATATGTAGATGATTTGGTGGTTAAATCCAAACAACGTTCTAATCACTTGGATGATTTGGAAGTCATATTCCACAAGCTTCGACAACATAATTTGAAGATGAACCCCTTAAAATGTGCTTTTGGGGTAACCTTAGGAAAATTCCTCGGCTTTGTTGTACGCCATTGTGGTATTGAAGTCGATCCTGAGAAGACCAAGTCAATCCTTGGTATGTCACGTCCTCAGAATTTGAAAGACTTAAGAGGAATTCAAGGACACTTAGCCTATATTCGGCGTTTCATCGCCAATTTGGCAGGCAAAAGTTTACCCTTTACCAAATTATTGAAAAAAGGAGTCACTTACCAGTGGACTGAAGAATGTCAAGAAGCATTTGATGTTCTCAAGAAATACCTCTTGAGTCCACCAGTACTCATGCCACCTATTGAAGGTAGACCACTTATCCTCTATGTGACAGCTCTAGAGCGATCATTGGGTGCCTTTCTCGCTCAAAAGAATGATGCTAGGAATGAAAATAGCCTCTATTATCTCAGTAGAACTATGCTTGAAGCAGAAACCCAGTATTCAAGTATTGAGAAGTGCTTCCTGGCATTAATCTTTGCAGTTCAGAAACTGAGACACTACCTGCAACATCACGAGGTCCAATTGGTATCTCGCAATAATCCGCTCAAATTCATCCTTAGTCGTCCAATGCTTACAGGACGTCTAGCAAGGTGGGCAGTTATTTTGCAGTAGTTCGACATTCAGTATGTATCTCAAAAGGAAATAAAGGGCCAAGCTCTGGCTGATTTCCTGGCTGAACATCCTTCAGTAGAAGACACGTCTTCAGATATTGAACTCCCTGATGAGGAAGTTTTTTCTATTCAAGAGTGTCCTCAAACATGGGAAATGTATTTTGATGGTGATTCCAGAAGTCCAACAGGGAAGAAAATGGAAAATCCTAAATTCAACAAAGTTGGTTTAGGAATTGTACTCATTTCTCCAGATAAGGCATTGTTACCTTATTCCTTTTTATTGTGGGAAGGTGGTACCAATAATGAATCCGAATACCAAGCTCTTATGATAGGCTTGGAGTTAGCGCTTCAAGCACAAGTGAATCACTTAAAGGTGAAAGGTGATTCAGACTTGGTAATCAAACAAGTCAATGGGGATTATGCCATCAGAAAAGAAGAGTTAATCCCTTTGTATGATTACGTCAGAAAGTTAATGGTGGAATTCCCTTCAGAACCGACATTTTCTTATGTCCCAAGATCACAAAATGCTCAAGATGATGCACTGGCTAATATAGCCACAGCTCTAGAAGATCCAAATCGGGACGAGACAACCATCAGTATTGCCCACCGTCGTGCAATTTCACCTTATGTTCAAGCCAGAATAGAGGAAATTAATGAAATTAGTCCCATTCCTGAACCGTATGGTCATACTACAGGATGGATGTCACCTATCAGGGAATACCTTCAAAATGGAACACTTCCACCTGATAGAGCCGAGAAAGAACAAATCCGGCGACATGTGGTCAATTTTACTCTTTATGATGGCCCAAACCACCTAGAGAAAATTCTCTACAAACATGGTTTTAATGGAGTTCTCTTCAGATGCATTGATGGTGAAGAGACAATGGATGTCATGAAAGAAGTGCATGCAGGAGTCTGTGGTGCCCACTAGTCTGGACATAGATTGTCTGATCAAATTCAAAGGCTTGGATACTTTTGGCCTTCAATGATACAAGATTGTGTTGATTTCACAAAGAAGTGTAATTCATGTCAAGTACATGCCAACTTCATTCATCAACCTCCAGAGTTGCTTCATACAGCTAAATACTCATGGACATTTTCCACATGGGGAATGGATGTGGTGGGACCTTACCCTTCAGCTACGACCAAGCAGTTTAAGTACATTCTTATTGCTACTGATTTCTTTTCCAAATGGGTAAAGGTAGTACCTCTCAAAGAAGTCAGTTCTAAATGCATTGTTAGCTTCATCAAGTCTAACATCATTACTAGATTTGGTGTCCCTCATACCATATTGACGGACAACGACACCAACTTCTGTTCTTCTGAGGTGAAGAAATTGTATCAAGAATACAACATTAAATCCAACCATTCATCTCGGTATCATGCGGCAGCCAATGGCCAAATAGAAGCCTTTAACAAGACTCTTTCAAATATACTGCAAAAGATGGTGGATAAAGATAAGAGGTCATGTCCTGATAAACTCTTTCATGCTTTATGGGCTTATTGGACTACCACCCGCAATGCAACGCGGTCAACTCCATATTCGTTGGTATATGGAACAGAAGCAGTCTTTCCAATTGAAGTTCAATTTCCCTCACTCAGAGTATCCATTTGTGATCAGTTATTTATAGATGAGCAATCCCAAAAGCTATTGAATGAATTGGAACGGTTAGATGAGAAATGATTGTGCACTTTGCACCACTTGGAAATCTATCAGAATCGAATAGCACGAGCTTTTAACAAAAAAGTTCGTCTTCGTTCATTCATTCAGGGAGAATTGGTATTAGTTCTCAGAACTCCAATGATACCAGGAAAGAAACCTCCCAAGCTTGAGCCAAAATGGGAAGGACCTTATTCAATACATAGGGTCTACTCCAATGGAGCTTATTCATTAATCTCGATGGATGGAGAACTCATTACTACTCCAACTAATGCCAGATTTTTGAAGAAATATTTTGTATAAAATACAAAGTATTCACAAGATGTCCCTGCAACATGACACTAAACTGTGCAGCACCAGTTTGTCCTTGCTATATGACGTTAAACTATACAACAATGGTCCTGTATGACCTTAAACTGCAACTTCGTCCCACACGACGTTAAACTGTGAAAAAGTTCCCTAAATGGTCCAGTATGACCTTAGACTGCGACTAGGTCCAGTATGACCTTAAACTGCATCATCCAAGGTCCATGCATATGACCTTAAACTATTCACACTTATGTCCAACAAGACGTTAAACTGTGACGTCCTAACTACATGACGCTAAACTGTATAAAAGTCCCTTACGTCCGGAAAGACGTTAAACTATATAATCATCAAAGGTCCTGTATGACCTTAAACTACACCACCGTCCAGCATGACATTAAACTGCACCATCCACGGTCCATGCATATGACCTTAAACTATTCGCACTTTCGTCCAACATGACGTTAAACTGTGAAAAAAATACCCAATGCGTCTAATATGACGTTAAAATGGTTCACTCTTTTGTCCTCACTGCATGACATTAAACTGCACAGTCCCCCTTTTTTGTCCAACATGACGTTAAACTGTATTGTCCCCATCGTCCTAACTACATGACGCTAAACTGTACAGAAAATTCATGATATGTCCTACATGACATTAAACTGTATTTTGTCCCTGCTACATGACACTAAACTGCGCAACACCAATAGTCCTAACTGCAAGACTTTAAACTGTATAGTCCCTTTATATGTACTACATGACATTAAACTATGCATTGTTAAGTTTGTTGTTACCTCTTGTTTCTCACACCGAGTATGACTCACGTGAGCTTAGAGAAAACCTCAACCGTAACACTCTCTTTGGGCCACTAACCATGTATAAGTCCCAACAACATTTTATTATTATTATTATTATTTAGATCGTTGTCCCCAAGAACAACTTGATCATTAATTCATTCTTTAATTGAACTACATGGACTTTGATCCTTTCCCTCCAGGCTGGGTATGTAGGCAACCTCCCAGGGTTCAAGCCCAAAAACAATCTCTTCACATCGGTTCACCACCATCTCATATGATGTTGATTCATGAAACCGCCCCTAGAATCAATATCTTTACATTGATTCACTTTCGTCCTTGTTATATGACGTTAAACTATGCAACACTTTTGTCTGGTACGACAATAAACTACAATACTCTTTGATTTCCTCATTTGAGAGAGAACTATTATTGACATTGATTTTTCAATCATGTTTCATTTCAAAAGACTACGTGCATACATGGTAATACCTAAACTTTTTATCTCAGGTTAAACCATAATTGCACTAAAGTCCCCTTTCACCCTTCACATGTACGAACCAAATTTGTACAAAGGGTAGTTCTAGAACTACGTGGGCTTGATTACCATCCTTATGGGATATGTAGGAATGTTCGAGTATACCTCGAATCCAGCCCCAAGTCTTTTGGGCCTAACCCCAAATTTCACTTTCAGTCCCTTGGCTGAAAAGTCCTCATGAAAACACACACTGTGTATTCATTATTATGGTCCGAACTCTATGACCCTAAACTAAGATCTCTCATACTTTCATCCTGCACGACATTAAACTGCATTTCAAGAACTACGTATGGCTTGATTCCCATTCTTATGAGATATGTAGTGAAGTCCAAAATTTCAATTCAGGACCCATCCACAACATGATTTTGGTTATCATTGACCTATGTATCTCTATATACATTGGACAATACCCATCTTTATGTGTTATAATCCTAACCTTAAATATTTTCAGATCTTCATAACCCTTTTCATGACTTTTAGTCACAAAAATTTCAAACTTCTGAGAATTCTTTTGCCTGACTATGCAGTACGTGCCCATAGGTGGCCTTGCATAAACAGTCCACATAACAGACTTGTTAGCCAAAAGATACTATTTATTTGACTATGCAGCCAATGCCCTTAGGTGGACCTGCATAATTCAACCCCCTAACGGGTTTTTCAGATAGTGGTAACTTCATTCTTGGGAAGAATGCCTCTTTTGTCTTTATTTGTCTTAAACAACAGTATGTAGGGATCCGCAAAAAAATAGCCATCCTTAACATATTTGTCCCATATCCTTTTTCATGATCTGAAAGTATTCAAGTCTATGGTTTATTTTTATTCCCTACGTTTGGGTCAGACCTTTGTAGGAGTGATATTCATCCAGTTCTTCGATAATCTTGTCTGGAAATATCTTCTCCATATTCAAGTACCTCTTTCCATACAACAAACTCTATACTTTAGAAAATTTGAATCTCCATAAACTTTCACTGGCTTTTAGCACTAGGAAAGTAAATTTCTGAGATTTCTTTTTCCAGACTATGCAGCACGCGCCCATAGGTGGCCTTGCATAAACAGTCCACATAACAGACTTGTCAGCCGAAAGATGCTATTTATTTGACCATGCAACCAATGCCCTTAGGTGGCCCTGCATAATTCAGCCCCATAACGGGTTTTTGTCAAATAATAGTAACTTCATTCTTGGAAACTACTTCTTCTAATGCCTTTTATCTCTTTTTCATATCATTCCTCAGATTCAAATATTCTTAAGCCATAGTTTACATATTTTCCCTCATACTTGAGTATGGTAATATGTTTTCAGATAAATTGTCAAGGAATTGAATCAATTTTTAATCCATTTTGGTCAAAGCTATTTCGACCTTAAACATTAGCCCCTTTATGTCCGGCGTGCATGACTTTAAACTGCCCACAAAAGACAAAGGAACTCTGAATAAAAGTCAAGTTCCAGCTCACTAAACATACATTCTGTATGATTTAGGTAATATTGAGCAATTAAAAGATTCAAGGTGTATAGGGTTATTTCTAATAATCCTAGTAAAAATAAAATTATGCTTACTAATCCCATTGGATTAAGTAAATTTAAAGCAGGTAGTGAAAGAATGCAGGTGCAAATGATTGAAGATGAAAGTGTTTTTCATTGATACACAAGAGTTAGAAGAACATCCACAAACTGGAGTCTCTTCTCTTTTTCAAATAATTACAAGAGGCTTTCAACATAACTCTTCATTTGATTTACGGAATCCTGAGATTTATCAGCAGTTACTTGAAGCTCGTTCACTTGACCAGCTTCACTCTTTTCAGCTTGATGAAGTGCCTTATTAGCATCTGTGATGGCTTTCATGCCATTCATATGAGTTTCATCCAATGATTTATTAAGCTGATCAAGTTCCCCAATAACAGCATCTAACTGTTGCTGGAGTTGCACCTGCTGGACAACTTTTTCTTTAATTTTATGCTTCAGCTCCTTCATCTTGGCAGCATAATAAGCTTCATCTTGGGATACCGCAGCCTCAAATTCGCCTATGTTGACTGACAGTTTCACTCTGATCAAATCTTCGCGACTTTTTTGAGCCTGCTCCCTCCTGAAAATGATCTGTTTCACTGTGGCGTGGATCTTTTCATATCCAAAACCACCAAGTCCTAGTATAACAAATTGGGATGACAATAGGGGAATTTTCAATGGTAGATCTTCTAAAGGTACCCCAGATATGATGTTCCATATGTTGTTCCATGCCTTACGTCGTGAAAAGATGAACGCTTTAAGCATCTCTGGATCTGATTCAACATCATCGTCAGAGGGGGGCATGTAATCTGGAATTAATGCACTTAAAGAAGTGCCCTATCCTGCTTTCCCCCCCTGATTAGTGCTTCTTCACTTTCAATTCCTGTTGGGGTAGAGGCTGAGGCCCCACCTCCGGATCTAGTCATTGCAGTTGATGGTCCTGCATAATTAATTGAAAGATTTAGTTAGCTTCAAAGGATAACAAAAGAATAGATTGTCTTGCGTCACAAATATTGTTATCCCTTACCCAAGGATGGTTCAACAACCCGAGAATACTTCTCCCCATATTTCCCGGTCTCAACAGGATTTTCAAGATGGTTCTTAGGAGTGTTTATTGGGTTTAGCTCTACTTGAGCTAATGTTTCTGCAATGTTAGGGTTGACATCAATGTCCACACCCTCTTCAGGCATTGGCAGTTCAGCAGCTTCTACAAAAGAAACTGTATATTGTTTTCAGTCATGGTTAGAAGTGTAAATTTTAGAAAAAATTTGGGCGAAGGGTAGCACTCACGCCCAAGGTCTTCTAAATCACATGACAACTTAGCATGATCATAAAATTCTTTGAAATTCATTCCTTGATTCATAATTTAATCCAATGATATTTCAGAATCCTGGTTAGTCTCACCAGTGGAAGCATTTGCTACATCTTCTTGCCGACTTATGTCCTGCAACCCCTGACCCTGGATAGCATCTTTAGCAGTAGGAGGGTTACTGGGAATGGATAGTAGCTCTTCTCCAGGAGAAACCAAGTCAGCTTGGGTCTGTGGTTGTTCTACAGCACCCTCCATGGCCTTTGAAGGAGGGTCAGTCCCTTCCCTTAAGGGGGAAATTGAAGAAGCCCCTGTAATCCTCAGAAATATGAGTAACCATGTGATTATGAGTATAAACTCATGATTATTTGAAGGACTTACCGCTACTAATGAAGCATTTAGCTGTGGATTTCCTCCTTCATTGCCTTGGATTCTTTTGTTTTTTCGGAGTATCAGTAGTCTTCCTTATTGGCACTTGGATTGGCGAATGGAAGGCTATGTCCAGCGCCTCATTCATGGCCTGCTGGCCTGGAGATATCTCGCCTGGTTCACGAGGAGAATCAGCAGCAGCCCCGATAGCAGTACCACTAGGGCTATACTGTGGTGAAGGAACCCCAGTTCCTTTCTTTGCAAGCTGCGAGATGAAGAAAATAACTTCCTTAAGTAACAAAGCTTCAACTGAAATCAAGTTGCAAAGAAAGTAAGGAAAGAAAACTTACATCTTCAGGAGCCACGTACTCTTGCCATTCCTCATCTCCAGAACCACCAGCCCTCTCAGTGGCGCCACGATCAATCATTTCCTTCACCCGCCTGGTGATAGGAACCGAGTCATCAGTGGCATATATGAGCATTTCTAGCTCTCTGATGTAAGCTCGCACTTCATTGGGGTTATATTCGTATTGAAGATTTTTAGAAGCTATAAGATTTCCTATTCCAGGAAGTTGTAGGCCCTCACACAAATCCAGCCAGGCAATCTCAGTACCATAGTATAAGCTCTGCCATAGCTGAACAGCCTCTGGCCTTAGATATGAAAGCTGTGAGGAAGGTCCTACAATTTTTGATTTTAATTTCTTCCCAGCTCCTGCAGCTACAGATAGAGAATAGGAAAGTAAGACTTATTACTTTATAAAGTAGCAGTGATTGAAATTACTACAATGAAACAACTCACCAGGAGTTGATGGAGTGGGTCTTTTAATTCTGGCCGGAGGATTATATCGGGCACGAAACCGCTTTGCTGCCGGTTGTGCCTCATCATCCCCATCATGATAATCCGATGAATCAGTTCTAGAAGAGGAGTCTGTTGAACCTATTTTAGGTGGGGAAGCATCACCTTCATGAGGAAGGGTTTCTTTCTCTACAATCCTCTTCCTCTTTCCCACTTGATATACTGGGTGATTCAATATCCCTTTGGGGTACGATGCTATCCAGTGTTCAGCATAATATGTAGTCAAATTATGTGCCGCTTTTTCAACTGGTAGATCAAATAATGCCCCAGTCTTCTCTCTTTATGTCAGCAGCCATAGTTGTCGAGCAACCATCGGATGTTGCTCTAACCTGACATGTACCGGAGGGGATACAACAATCTATTGCAGACATTTGAATTGGCGTGCAAATCTATATGGAGCATAGGCCTCACATATGATCTCTCCATCAATCCTGGCTACTAACACACCATCTCTGTAAGCTAGCATGTATGCCCTCAAATCCAAATGGGATGTCCCATCATCAACAAACTGCCCGGATGGCAGACTTCCATAGAGAAAGAAGTTGAATTCCTTAAACATGCTCAGCCTCACTTTCATGTCATAACCATTAACATCTAATGGAGCAATTCCAGAGAATGCTTGCACTGACGGTCTGAAAGAGCTTCCAGGAATTTGTAATCCATTATGTACATTGTAAGTCCTAAAGTGAGTGGCGATCCATCCCCACAAAACCTGGAATGGTCCCACTATTCTTAAAGGAGATTTACCCTGGAAGACATGAAGTAAACTCCTGTGAATCTTTGCTAAAATGGGGGTAGCTAACCCAACCATTTTTCCCTCATCCAACTTTGCCGCAATGACGAAGGTCCCTGGCCTAACGCCTCCCTTCGAATCCCTGACCGACAAGAGATAAACACTAAGCCACATTGCCAAGAAACCTGCCAGACGAGTTTTCTTTGGAATTATTTGATTCACTTCATATCCCCACTTTTCAAACTCTCCTGCTTCTAGAGTTGGCCAGAATGTGCCAAGAGCTCCTCTCTTCTCAGGTTTTGGACAGGTGGTAGGACGTCTGGGCCTGGTATCCTTGGATTTCTTTTTCTTGGATCCTTTTTCTTTTGGCTCCATCCCTTTCTTCTCAATAAGAAACACATTCATCCATTCTTCCGGATGAATATCTTTTCTAAAATGAGTTAATGAGGTCTCTGAACTCTTGATCCTATGGAAGATTTTAAATAATTCTTGAGCTAAAGCAGGAGTCTTCTCTGAATCATTCCAAGTCACCTTGGGAGGAATGAATTCATCATACATATCGCCAAAAATTGGAGCCCCTGAGATCTTGTGGACATCCCACAAACTGATACCTACTTCTCCATGAGTCAAATGGAAAGAATTAGTTGCTGGGCTCCAGTGGCTGAGTATCTCTGGCACAAAGTTATCATGTCTGTAAACATATGTTTGCCTAACCCAGACAGCCTCATATATTGCAGCTCTCTTCAGATCCTCGATAAACTCTGCGCAGGTCTGTCGCACCCAGTATGCCCACATCCAAGTTGGCTTCACACCTCCCCCAGGACGGAAATCCCAACTTTTCTTCCAGCCTTTGGATTGATCCATCTGAGCATTTCAGAAGATTGAAGGATGACAATGTGGTTGAAGCTCAGGTGTATGTTTTTTCAGATCTGGTGTGCAAGGGCTATGATGCATCACATAGGCCTTCTCCACTGTTCCAACAGTTAGAAATACTCCTCCACCTGAGATATTTGCTGAAGCAAAGTTGGTATAATTCTGAAACCACGAAAATGGAAGATAATTCTTTACTTCTGGAATAATGACTTCTTGTAGATGACCATAGCCATACAAAGGTAGATAAGTGCTTTGAGGAAAGTTGAGATGATATTTCTTCAGATACTTAGCCAAATCTGGAAGAGTACTATCTTTGACAGTATAGTAATCATGGCCAATGATGTTCATCATATCATCTATCCGCTTGCTAGCCAGTTCATCAATTAATCCGGGTCTAAGAGCCATTAATTCTGCACAAAGAGTTGAATAAATTAATTTATAAATGAATTAATTTTTCACAAACTTTGTGAAAGAAATAAAAAAAAATGGCTAAGCCATTAAGGCACGCAAGTATGGAGATGTCGCGCAAGTGTTACATGTGCCACACAAGTTTTTGTCGCACATGTGTCACCGCGCAAGTCCTATTACCTTGAGAGTAGCGCGATAGCGAGGAAACAGTGGAAAAAAGATACTTGCGCGGCGAAGATGACTTGCACGGAAAGAGCTCGAGAAATTCGGGATCAGATGCTATACACGACCAAAAGAAGTGTATTTATAGGCCAGGAAGCCTATCTGCCCGCCGTACCCAATGCGCTTAATGCCTGCGCGATGCGCACTTGCGCACTGCCCTCTGTGCCCTGAAGACTTGCGCGCCCCCTTTTCCTTTGGATGTATTCGATTTCCTCAGAGTCAAATCCTCATTTCTTTCGGATCCAACTCTGAGGGGGGACTTTTGTTGACGCTCCTTTCGTTACAGAATCTAAATATTGGAAAAGGGGAATATCTGAGCTCAAAGTGATTCAACCTTTGAAGAAAATATCAAAAATCGACAAAGGCATGAACAAAGGATCAAAAGCAACTGCACCGCGCAAGTTATATCACTGTCGCGCAAGTCCACTTGAGCGACGCCCTTATGGTCGCGCAAGTGACTTGCGCGACCTAATTGATAACTGCTCGGTAACCGCCCGAGGTCTTCTCCTGCCTATAAATAGACCATGTGGGCCCCCCATTCGAGAGGATCTTTTTCCATAAACTCAGATTGAAGCTCCCGACGCCCAAGTCTCTTCTCAAAGCTTCCGGAACACTTCTAAGGTAATTTCTTACCTAGAACGGAAGATCTAAAGAGAGGGAATAAGGCCTAAGTGTTGAAACTCATCAACACTTGCGCGACTGAGTGGTCAACCCTTAAGGAAAGTGATTACACTTGCGCGCCGCCTTATTCCTTCGATAAAACTTGCGCGTCCCTTTTTTGGAAGAACCTCAAGAATATTTTAAAGGCTGTAATGAAGAGTCACTCAAGTATCTCAAATGCTAGTTGAATATCGCGCAAGTATCCACCATGTCGCACAGGTATACCTACGCGACCAATACTTGCGCGCCGCCGCAGTACCTGCGCGCCTTCCAAGACTTGCGCGCCCCTTCCTTTTTGGGTGCCTTTCTTGCCCATTTCACCCCTCTTAAGCCATTACACCTTTCCTTTTCAAGATTCAGTCTTCAAGACACTCTTCAAAGCCATTTATGGCATGATTTCCTGATTTGACTTCCTTATCTGAAAGGAATTCGGTGGAATATCTCTCAAAACCTAGTGATTTAAATATCCTTATGTCACTAAATATGGAGAGTTCATTAATTCAAACTCATCCTTTAAGATGAGAGAATCCTTAACCTGGGTCTCCTTTTCTGTAATAATCCCCAGTCATAATCCTGGGCTTCCTTTTCAGGAGTAAGCCCCAAATCCCCTAACCTGGGCCTCCTTTTCAGGAATAAATCCCAGTCTCAAATATGGGCATCCTCCTCAGGAGTAAACCCCAAATCTTAATCCTTAACCTGGGCTTCCTTTCTAGGAATAAATCCCAGTCATAAATTCCTTAACCTGGGCCTCCTTTTCAAGAGTAAGTCCCAGTCATAAATCTTGGGCATCCTCTTTAGGAGTAAGCCCCAAGTCCCTTAATTTTTGGGCATCCTTCTTAGGTGTAAGCCCCAAATCCTTTAATTTGGGCTTCCTTTTCAGGAGTAATCCATAGTATCAAATATATGCATCCTTTTCAGGAGTAAGCCCCAAACTTTAATCCTTAACCTGGGTCTCCTTTTTCAGGAATAAGTCCCAGTCATAATTTTGGGCTTCCTTCTCAGGAGTAAGCCCCAAGTCCCCTAACCTGGGTCTCCCTTTCATGAATAAGTCCCAGTCCTAAATCTTGGGCTTCCTTTTTCAGGAATAAGCCCCAAGTCCCTTAAATTCTCTTTAATCAGTCCTAATTTACGTTTGATTTGGGATTCCTTCTCTGGAGTAAAACCCAATTATCGATCCTCTCCTAATTTGGGTTTCTTTTTTTAGGAATAAGTGTAACACCCCAGGTAAATAAAGAATATGAAATTTTCATATTTGTCCATATTTGTGAATAAAATATTAATATGACTTTAAAGGGGATGCTATGCTCGATGGCGTACCCAACACGCAACAACGAGTTTCTTGGGAATCTTACGTTGCACTCTAATAATAAAATATTATTATTTTAAATGGTAGTTAACATGTAGCCGTTGTATTGGTGGGAATGGATATAAATAACTAAAATATTATTATATATGTATTTAAATGTTTTTACATTTATCCAATAAATGATAGAGGCTTAAAATACGGAAAGAATTCAATTTTAGGCATATATGCCCTAGTTTTCACTAAAGGTTCACTTATCGCCTTTTGATGGTGAACCGTCATTAAATATAGTTTTGTTCACTCTTAAAAATTCTTTTGGACCAAATAAAACTCTTATTAAGAATCGGGACATCAAATTTTACTTTGTGTAATTTTTTGGTATTTTTCCGATAAAGTTCATTTTTTCATGAATAGTGTAAAATGTTGTATTTTAATTCAAAACCACTTTTTAATCTAATTTATTTATATGATTAGATTATATTTTGAATTGGTTTTAAAGTGAAATTAGAAAATATTTTTACCATTAAATCCAATAGTGGTCGTTGGAATCAATTTCACTTTGAAATCAGACTTAAACTAGTGTCAATCTTTTGATACTTATTGTTTCATAAAACACGCTATTTGTCATGACAGCAGGAATTAATTATTAAATTAATTAATGTGACTTATATGTTTTGAATTTTGTAAAACGGACTTCATTTTTGAATTCAGAATATCAAATATATCTTAGGGTGAATTTTTGGGATTTTTCTGAAAAACTTCAATTTTTGATGAATAGTGAAACCACTAAGTGGTACTTATAAAAACTGATTTTCCGTTTAAATGAAATTTTGCCATCATTGTGTTTTGATTTTCAAAAATCCGACATACATGGTTGTCATTAAGAAGTAAAATGTGGTTCAATGAGATTAAAATAATTTTTTGGTGAATAGTAACTTATTATGTTTTTAATCGCGATTAGTGGTAATTAGTGTAGTTTAAGGTAAAAATAATGCTTTAATAAAATAAGATGAGCTTGACACATGTCCTACCCTCATTGGTTGTGTCATGGCCGACCATAACAAGCCATGGGTCAACTTGGGGACCCCATGGATCCACTTTTGTTGGGAAATGACATAAATTACTTTTTATTTAATGTTGAAGTGAAAATGACAAAAACATAATATGTTTTACGAAAACAATTTTTAAGTGGGGTTATACAAGTCCAAATTTTTATTATAAATAGTAATTGGAAAGATAAAAAGATTTCCTACATCATAGTATTTTTTTTATAATTTTTAGACATTAAATAAATTAAATTATTTATGACATAATAATGATGCAGCGATGACATCATTATTTGACGATTTAAATAAAATGGAAAGATAATGTAAAATCTATGAACTAAACATGTCCAAAACTTATTGGATGAGTGTATTTAGAAGCCTTATCACCTTATCCACGAATTCTATCAATGTGGGACCTTTTAAAACCGAAACACATTTTCAAATAAAGTAATATTTCTTACTTTCCAAAAGTGCCCCTCCTCTCCTCTTATAAAAGGCCCCCACCTCTACCTCATTTCACACACTCCTAAAGCCTTTGGCTCGGCCAAACCCTGACAATTTACTCTCTCCACATCCCTATCCTCATCCTAGAGGATTCCCTTTGGGAAGAATCCTTTCAAAGGAAGCCTTTAGGCTCAAATCAAAAGGAGTTACACTTTTAAAGGTAATTCATTCTCTCATGTTCATTTGTTTTATTTTGCTTCTCCAACCCCCTAAAATCTTTTTATTTATTTCTTTTGTAACAAAAAAAGTATCTTCAATATACTAGGATGTTGTTATAAGATTTATTCGAGCTACACTCTCACACAACTACATCAAATGGTTAAAGAACATACGGTTTCCGTGGATGGCGAAATTGTGCCTCCCGAAACGATGATTGTTTAATACTCATTTAACACCTTCAAAGGTGTCCATTATGATGTCACTATTTTTATATATGATATATAATATATTTATGTTTTACTTATGCTTCTTTATTTTTCATTTGTGTCTTACCTTTATGGCTTCCATTATGGGTATACGCGATATCTTCATTTTAGGAAGTGCGGACTACCGCCCCCTCAAAGTGATTTGATTCGTTAAATACCATATGTGGGACGTATAAAGGATGGAACTATGATATTATATATGATATTATACTGGAATTATAATATACCTTTATATCATTATGATTCCATTCTATAAAATACGAAATATAAATGAAAGTAGCGTTCATGCGTACGTACGGATTACCGTCTCCATGAACGGTGCATTTCATTTCCTTCCTCTAAATGATTATGTGATTTTATAAATACATGTATATTCTGGATATATATGATATATATGATATCCAATTCAGGAATGTCATTTTTGGATATGAAGAACCTTTGACCACACGAACAACATGTAATTGTAAGAAGTCCACTTTCGACTTAAGAACCAAATATCGACAAAACAAACATGATTAACTTAAATGATTAAATAATGGTTATAACATGGTAATAAGTGATATAAAAGGAATAATGAACTTTAAAAAGGTTCTTAAGGAAGTATAAATTAACTCAATTTTATTATTCAGGAGATTAAAGAACGATCGAGTCAAGTCGGACCCGAGGTAAGGGATCCTACTCCTCTCTTTCTTTTTAAGTACACACTTTTATGTCATTCCTTTTTAAGATCATATTTCTTGTTATTGGGATGATCTTTTATATTAAACATACTGTAATTTTTATGTTCATGTGATGAGAGACCCTATTATCTCTCATAAATCCATTTTGGAAGTTTTGAGTGGTGCCGTTAGGCTGCCGAACTTTCGTAAGAGATCTAACCTCTCTCTTTCTTTTTAAGTATTCTCCTTTATGTCACTTCTTTTAAGATCCTCTTTGTAATGTTGGGGGATGTTCTTTTATATTCCTCTTGCTGTAAATTTTATTTTAATATGATGAGATACCCTATTTGATCTCATCAATCCATATTCGGAAGTTTTATGTGGCGCCGTTAGGCTGCCGAGTTTTCGTATGGGATTTTTCGTCTCACTTTTATTCCCGTGAGATTTATGATAAATTTGCCACAAATTTCATTGAGTGGTGTATGTAATACCCATTATTCTACTCTTTGTGTAATATAATTTTGTTTATGAGTATTTACATCAATTATCTATTTTCCTTCTTTCATGGGGTGTATGTTTTGAAAGATACCCAAGTCGGTAAGGGAACCTTTCACCCTCCTATTTTTTAAAAGACTTCTTTTGTTTGGTCTTTTAATTTACATATTTTTATGTTGGGATATGTTCTCATACATCCTTATTGATGTAAATTTTATGTCCAAGTGATGAGATACACTTTTTATCTCTCATCAACTCATTTTGATGTGATGCCGTTAGGCTGTCAAGGGAACTTTTTAACCCAATTTCAATTTCTTTGGGTTCAACTTGTAGTCATTGAATATGTCATCCATTGAATATGTGTGAATTACCTTTTATTGTTTTACACTTAATATCCACTTATATTGGGTGTATATATATTTGTCACACATATTTTTGAGATTTATTTGTCCTTAATTTAAGGATACCTTCTTTATAAGGGATTTCATCACATTTGACATTTCTATTGAGGGTTCATTGTTGTTATGCACCAATTCACTCTTATATGGTGTATATACTGTCCTTTGGAGTATTATATCATGAATCCTTTTATTCTCATGATATTATAAAGTTATGACTAAATGTTATTCCTCGATTATTGTATTCAAGTGTCTCTAATTTTGGTAAAACCCCTTTAACCAAAATATCATTTTAAAAGTTTTAATTATTTGTTCTTATTAATATCCATGTTTTCAAAATATTTTTAAGTATTTATTTATATGGATATTAATGGTTTAAAATGTTAAAAGATTCAAGGTGGTATGGGACACTTTGATTCAAAAATCTCTTTATTAAATGTTTTAAATGGTTTTGGAAATGGTTTCTTTTTGAATGGATTCATTATTTCAATATCCTAAAATGTTATATTGTGATTGAAATGTGGAAATGTTATGTTTACTTTATTCATGTTTATGTGATACGATTATGTTATGGTTCTTGGGCATTGTTATGAATAACGGGTGGTTCCGTGATAAACTAAGGGCGGGTGAGCCCGATATAGCTCTCCAATGCATTGGGTAACGCGAAGGAGTGAAACGTTAAGGTTTCTCCGAAGAGATTTAGGGAATATACTGTGATGGGTATTCCAAACGTAACCAAGAGGGTTACTCCCTATGTAAGAATGTTATGAATGCCTCAAGTTACCTTTATGTCTTATGTTTTCTATGATTTATTCATGATTTGATATGCCTATATTTTATGGGTAAAGTATGATTTCTTTCTTATGTATATATGAACTCATGTTTCCTTACCATATTTTTATAACCCTTACTGAGCTTTTTATGCTCATCCCAAGTTTTTGAAATGTTTTTCACAGGTCAAGGGAATGGTACATGATGTGATGATAGTGTCGAGGATGTGTCAAGAAAGAATCCATGTTTCATTTTAAATATGTTTCCGTTGATGGGAAGAATGAATACTGTCCTTTATGTAACCACTTTGTTTAAATGTGGAATGTAATGCAAGTTTCATGATCTAATTCTCTAAAACTCTAAACCTGAAAAGATCCTCAATGTGTAATCTTGTAATAACTCAAGATTAAGTAAGGTTTAAGGCTGGGGCCTTATAGTTGGTATCAAAGGTCGGTTTAGATAACTTTAGAGGTTAGGGTATTCTTTAAGCATAAGTTACATTACCATAATGGTTAGGATTTCAGAAAGAGTCCTTGTTTTAGATAAAGTGAATGAGTAAGTGTATCTTAGTGTTTATCTTCCTCATTAGTACATGATGGTTATGTTGATATACTCACACTGACCTTTCTGTTTTTAGTGAATGGATGGATCTAACAGGCACTAAAGAGACAACAGGTTTGAAGGAAACCATGGTGGTTCTATGATTAAGATACTAGATAAAATGGGGGATTCAATGAGGAAACACATGGTTGTTCTAAACCAACTATCAAGGAGTCATGATCAACCAATTCAACCTTGGTGAGTTCTCTAATGCATCATGTACGAGATGGCCAACTCGATGTGGAAATTCAGGTAATAATTATTAAGGTAACCATTAGGGTTTATATGATCCTTACTTTTTAGGTAATTATGGGTTACTCTATGATATGATGGAAAATGAAAGGAATGAGATAAACTTGAGGTTAAAATATGTTATGATTATTCTTGAAGATTTTATCTCATTTTGGGGGAATGTTTTAAGAATTATATAGTTTTGGAAAAAGGACAACACACAGACCGTGTGACAACCCGCCGCATCGGACAAAGCTGCGGGAATCGAACCCACAACCAAAGTGCGACTGGTATTTACCGACTACCACTGGACTACGTGAAGTCCCTGGTTAGTTTGACTGATTCTTTCTGGTTATATGATTTTATTAATTAAGAGTAAGATGATTTTGGGTTATTTATGAAAATGATTAACCTATCATGGAGGATATGTGATTAGGATAATTACTTTTCAATACGAGACTTTAGGAGCAACTGATATTGTTTGGAGATAAATGTTACGATTTAACTTGGAGGAATATGTGACTAAATCCTTCAAATGTTTGGGTTTCAATATTATTTTGGTTTACTTTGAAGAATTTAATGGACAAATTGTTTATCGGATGGTCCTCGTTGAACTTTGGGTTTTGTTGGACAAATTTTGGAGATTAAGAATAGATTTTCTTTTTATAAGGGGTTATCCTTTTCTAGATTATCTGATCTTGTAGTAACCTTTTTGTTTTTGGTTTTGTTTAAAGCCGAAATACATGGGATGTATATAGTTCTCTTTTGGGGATTAAGTGATTCTCTGGAAGTTGATTATAGTACTCTTAGTGCGAACAAGTCTCCCTAAATACTCGTCTTTTGGAAAAAAATATGAGTTTGATTAAGGAATCTATTAAAAGTTGAAAGTCAACATGATAAGTGATTATGTTTCCTTATGAATAAATTCCTCAATAAAAAGTAACTTAAAACAAAAATGTTGTCTATTAACTTTTCCTACTGGGGAATCAAATATCGTTTAACCCATCACAAGTTTGTGATTTTCTCGTGGTTAACTTTCTCCTAAACGTGTTTTCTATCACTCCCCATCAGAACATGAACCTTTGTTTTTTCCTCCATGTCCATATTTTCATACTTGGAATCCTAGTATGGGTTAACTCGGGTGACCTCTGTGCTTATCTTTCTTTATTTTAAAGTGATTGTTTTACCGACTCTTGTTCCGATGTGGGACGTTCAAGGATGTTTCCAAGCGCAATTTTAAAATTGCGAGGACGCAATTCCCAAAAGGGGGGAAGGATGTAACACCCCAGGTAAATAAAGAATATGACATTTTCATATTTGTCCATATTTGTGAATAAAATATTAATATGAATTTAAAAGGGATGCTATGCTCGATGGCGTACCCAACACGCAACAACGAGTTTCTTGGGAATCTTACGTTGCACTCTAATAATAAAATAATATTATTTTAAATGGTAGTTAACATGTAGCCGTTGTATTGGCAGTAATGGATAGAAATAACTAAAATATGATTATATATGTATTTAAATGTTTTTACATTTATCCAATAAAGGATAGAGGCTTAAAATACGGAAAGAATTCAATTTTAGGCATATATGCCCTAGTTTTCACTAAAGGTTCACTTATCGCCTTTTGATGGTGAACCGTCATTAAATATAGTTTTTTTCACTCTTAAACATTCTTTTGGACCAAATAAAACTCTTATTAAGAATCGGGACATCAAATTTTACTTTGTGTAATTTTTTGGTATTTTTCCGATAAAGTTCATTTTTTCATGAATAGTGTAAAATGTTGTATTTTAATTCAAAACCACTTTTTAATATAATATATTTATATGATTAGATTATATTTTGAATAGGTTTTAAAGTGAAAATAGAAAATATTTTTACCATTAAATCCAATAGTGGTCGTTGGAATCAATTTCACTTTGAAATCAGACTTAAACTAGTGTCAATCTTTTGATACTTATTGTTTCATAAAACACGTTATTTGTCATGACAGCGGGAATTAATTATTAAATTAATTAATGTGACTTATATGTTTTGAATTTTGTAAAACGGACTTCATTTTTGAATTCAGAATATCAAATATAGCTTAGGGTGAATTTTTGGGATTTTTCTGAAAAACTTCAATTTTTGATGAATAGTGAAACCACTAAGTGGTACTTATAAAAACTGATTTTCCGTTTAAATGAAATTTTGCCATCATTGTGTTTTGATTTTCAAAAATCCGACATAAATGGTTGTCATTAAGAAGTAAAATGTGGTTCAATGAGATTAAAATAATTTTTTGGTGAATAGTAACTTATTATGTTTTTAATCGCGATTAGTGGTAATTAGTGTAGTTTAAGGTAAAAATAATGCTTTAATAAAATAAGATGAGCTTGACACATGTCCTACCCTCATTAGTTGTGTCATGGCCGACCATAACAAGCCATGGGTCAACTTGGGGACCCCATGGATCCACTTTTGTTGGGAAATGACATAAATTACTTTTTATTTAATGTTGAAGTGAAAATGACACAAACATAATAGGTTTTACGAAAACAATTTTTAAGTGGGGTTATACAAGTACAAATTTTGATTATAAATAGTCATTGGAAAGCTAAAACGATTTCCTACATCATAGTATTTTTTTTATAATTTTTAGACATTAAATAAATTAAATTATTTATGACATAATAATGATGCAGCGATGACATCATTATTTGACGATTTAAATAAAATGGAAAGATAATGAAAAATCTATGAACTAAACATGTCCAAAACTTATTGGATGAGTGTATTTAGAAGACTTATCACCTTATCCATGAATTCTATCAATTTGGGATCTTTTAAAACTGAAACACATTTTCAAATAAAGTAATATTTCTTACTTTCCAAAAGTGCCCCTCCTCTCCTCTTATAAAAGGCCCCCACCTCTACCTCATTTCACACACTCCTCAAGCCTTTTTCTCGGCCAAACCCTACCCATTTACTCTCTCCACATCCCTATCCTCATCCTAGAGGATTCCCTTTGGGCAGAATCCTTTCAAAGGAAGCCTTTAGGCTCAAATCAAAAGGAGTTACACTTTTAAAGGTAATTCATTCTCTCATGTTCATTTGTTTTATTTTGCTTCTCCAACCCCCTAAACTCTTTTTATTTATTTCTTTTGTAACAAAAACAGTATCTTAAATATACTAGGATGTTGTTATAAGATTTATTCGAGCTACACTCTCACACAACTACATCAAATGGTTAAAGAACATACGGTTTCTGTGGATGGCGAAATTGTGCCTCCCGAAACGATGATTGTTCAATACTCATTTAACACCTTCAAAGGTGTCCATTATGATGTCACTATTTTTATATATGATATATAATATGTTTATGTTTTACTTATGCTTCTTTATTTTTCATTTGTGTCTTACCTTTATGGCTTCCATTATGGGTATACGCGATATCTTCATTTTAGGAAGTGCGGACTACCGCCCCCTCAAAGTGATTTGATTCGTTAAATACCATATGTGGGACGTATAAAGGATGGAACTATGATATTATATATGATATTATACTGGAATTATAATATACCTTTATGTCATTATGATTCCATTCTATAAAATACGAAATAGAAATGAAAGTAGCGTTCATGCGTACGTACGGATTACCGTCTCCATGAACGGTGCATTTCATTTCCTTCCTCTAAATGATTATGTGATTTTATAAATACATGTATATTCTGGATATATATGATATATATGATATACAATTCAGGAATTTCATTTTTGGATATGAAGAACCTTTGACCACATGAACAACATGTAATTGTAAGAAGTCCACTTTCGACTTAAGAACCAAATATCGACAAAACAAACATGATTAACTTAAATGATTAAATAATGGTTATAACATGGTAATAAGTGATATAAAAGAAATAATTAACTTTAAAAAGGTTCTTAAGGAAGTATAAATTAACTCAATTTTATTATTCAGGAGATTAAAGAATGATCGAGTCAAGTCGGACCCGAGGTAAGGGATCCTACTCCTCTCTTTCTTTTTAAGTACACACTTTTATGTCATTCCTTTTTAAGCTCATATTTCTTGTTATTGGGATGATATTTTATATTAAACTTACTGTAATTTTTATGTTCATGTGATGAGAGACCCTATTCTCTCTCATAAATCCATTTTGGAAGTTTTGAGTGGTGCCGTTAGGCTGCCGAACTTTCGTAAGAGATCTAACCTCTCTCTTTCTTTTTAAGTACTCTCCTTTATGTCACTTCTTTTAAGATCCTCTTGTAATGTTGGGGGATGTTCTTTTATATTCCTCTTTCTGTACATTTTATTTTAATATGATGAGATACCATATTTGATCTCATCAATCCATATTCGGAAGTTTTATGTGGCGCCGTTAGGCTGCCGAGTTTTCGTATGGGATTTTTCGTCTCACTTTTATTCCCGTGAGATTTATGATAAATTTGCCACAAATTTCATTGAGTGGTGTATGTAATACCCATTATTCTACTCTTTGTGTAATATAATTTTGTTTATGAGTATTTACATCAATTATCTATTTTCCTTCTTTCATGGGGTGTATGTTTTGAAAGATACCCAAGTCGGTAAGGGAACCTTTCACCCTCCTCTTTTTTAAAAGACTTATTTTGTTGGGTCTTTTAATTTACATATTTTTATGTTGGGATATGTTCTCATACATCCTTATTGATGTAAATTTTATGTCCAAGTGATGAGATACACTTTTTATCTCTCATCAACTCATTTTGATGTGATGCCGTTAGGCTGTCAAGGGAACTTTTTAACCCAATTTCGATTTCTTTGGGTTCAACTTGTAGTCATTGAATATGTCATCCATTGAATATGTGTGAATTACCTTTTATTGTTTTACACTTAATATCCACTTATATTAGGTGTATATATATTTGTCACACATATTTTTGAGATTTATTTGTCCTTAATTTATGGATACCTTCTTTATAAGGGATTTCATCACATTTGACATTTCTATTGAGGGTTCATTGTTGTTATGCACCAATTCACTCTTATATGGTGTATATACTGTCCTTTGGAGTATTATATCATGAATCCTTTTATTCTCATGATATTATAAAGTTATTACTAAATGTTATTCCTCGATTATTGTATTCAAGTGTCTCTAATTTTGGTAAAACCCCTTTAACCAAAATATCATTTTAAAAGTTTTAATTATTTGTTCTTATTAATATCCATGTTTTCAAAATAGTTTTAAGTATTTATTTATATGTATATTAATGGTTTAAAATGTTAAAAGATTCAAGGTGGTATGGGACACTTTGATTCAAAAATCTCTTTATTAAATGTTTTAAATGGTTTTGGAAATGGTTTCTTTTTGAATGGATTCATTATTTCAATATCCTAAAATGTTATATTGTGATTGAAATGTGGAAATGTTATGTTTACTTTATTCATGTTTATGTGATACGATTATGTTATGGTTCTTGGGAATTGTTATGAAGAACGGGTGGTTCCATGATAAACTAAGGGCGGGTGAGCCCGATATAGCTCTCCAATGCATTGGGTAACGCGAAGGAGTGAAACGTTAAGGTTTCTCCGAAGAGATTTAGGGAATATACTGTGATGAGTATTCCAAACATAACCAAGAGGGTTACTCCCTATGTAAGAATGTTATGAATGCCTCAATTTACCTTTATGTCTTATGTTTTCTATGATTTATTCATGATTTGATATGCCTATATTTTATGGGTAAAGTATGATTTCTTTCTTATGTATATATGAACTCATGTTTCCTTTCCATATTTTTATAACCCTTACTGATCTTTTTATGCTCATCCCAAGTTTTTGAAATGTTTTTCACAGGTCAAGGGAAAGGTACATGATGTGATGATAGTGTCGAGGATGTGTCAAGAAAGAATCCATGTTTCATTTTAAATATGTTTCCGTTGATGGGAAGAATGAATACTGTCCTTTATGTAACCACTTTGTTTAAATGTGGAATGTAATGCAAGTTTCATGATATAATTCTCTAAAACTCTAAACCTGAAAAGATCCTCAATGTGTAATCTTGTAATAACTCAAGATTAAGTAAGGTTTAAGGCTGGGGCCTTATAATAAGTCCCAAGTTATAGTATTCAAATCTCCATGAAGCACATATACCTTTATGGACCCTGTTCCTGGATTTTCTCCCTAAAGTAAATCTTCTGGGCAGTCATACATACATAAGCCCCAAACCATTTCTTATGATTACATCTTTCATGGCTCAATTGTCTATTTTATTACCAATACCTCTTGTTTCTCACACCGAGCATGACTCACGTAAGCTTAGAGGGTAAAAGTAATAATGACATCCTACTTTGAGCCATCAATCATAAACATCATACTCTTCCATTCGAACTACGTGGGTTCTGATTCCTTTTCCAAAACAAAGGATACCTAGGTAGCCCATCTATGGGTTCGATCCCAACTTTGAAATAATTCATGTCCTTATGAATGACAATAAACTTCAAGTGCCCCACTGAGTGGCTTTAAAACTAGCCTGGTCATCATAATGACCAAGAGACTTTTATATGAATGTTTTGAAGGTTACCATTGACCAAGAATCTCTAAATAGATATAGATGATTATCTATTGATGAAGAACCTCGAATACATTTAAAAGATTCTCTAAATTTCTTACATATTTAATCATTGATTGTCAAAACTAAAGGAAAAGCTCATTTTATACTTGGTAATGTAATAAGGATTCACGAACATAACTTAAATCTATAAAGAGAGTCCCGGAATAGACAATAATTCCCCTCAAAAATGTGTGATGAGTCCGACCTCCCATCCTCTCGACCAATGCAAACTCCTAAGCCTCATCAGTCCACAAGCTAATGAGCGCCTACCTTTGGAAAGTAGGTCCAAATGGATGTGGAATCATTGGATGTTTCCGGTTCTACGAACAAACCCCTTAGAAACTGATCGGAACATTTGAATCTCCCATCCAGGAGGTTATCCCCGAATTCTGAGGGAAACACACCCCAATCCTGTAATATCCCTACACCTTCACTCCTAGATCCGGTGCTAAAAAACCATATTTAAATTTCTAGCTATGATACTAATAAATGTGACCCAATTTTATCCATAAAAAAATTAAAAAAATCATATAAAAACATTTGATCACTTACATTCCCAATGACCTTTTAAGTTTATATTTTAAGAGAATTAATACAAACTATTTCAAGTGGAAATTTCCACACACTATCCATTTCCCCCACAAAATGAGTTGTTTATCAAGACATGCTTGCTTCATTAAAGGTAAATACCATATATAGAACTTGGTATTTATTAAATTTTCTAATCATCCTTAATACTTGTAAAAAATAATTCTAAAACATGGGATGATAAAAAAAAATCTCAGTAGGGTACATAAAAGTAAGAAATCCATTAGTATAATAAAAAACATAAAAACCAATAAAATGTTTACATTTTAGATATTATTATTTGAGTGTATAAAATAAATCATATAAACATGTAAAAAAACTTTTTTCTCAAATAAAACCTTTAAAACTCATAGAAATCAATTAGGAACCCTTTTTAGAAACTTAGAGAATAATATTCATAACCCGTGTTCACTCATGTCAGAATAACTGGAGCCCAGTTAAATCCATATAAGAAACCACCCTGGTTAACTCCCTCTTTATCACATTTTAAGACAAAGAAAATTACCGAATTAATTGGAGAGATATATTAGGGTCACCCATTCATATAAGATGTATCGGGCTCACCCATTCATATAAGTAGTATTAGGATCACTTGTTCGTTTAAGCTGTATTGGGCTCACCCATTTGTATATGATGTATTGGTATCACCAATTCATATAAGCTATGTCAAGATCACATGTTCATCATATATAATTATAAAGTTCTATATCATGAATAAATAATTTTATGATTTCACCTTTTCATCATAAAACCCTTAAAAAATCTTTTAAACTCGCATGTAAAGCAATTTTGGATATTGAAATATCATTTCATTTTAAAAATCCAATTTCAAAACTAAAATAACCAAAAAAACGGAAAAGTTTTTTTTATTTGAAAAAACATGAAATATTTTAAAGTAAAACAAACATAAAATAATGGTTATAGTGGTGGGAAAGACCGTTTACACTGTATACGTTTAAATAGAACATTCCTTTTGACTTTTTTCTTCTTCAAAATGTTCCATAAAAAGATTCCTTTTTAAAAACTTTGAAAGAAATTAAATAGAGACATAATTTTTTTTATAATTCATTTATTTATATATAAATACATCCATAAAATAGTTTTAAGAATATGGACATGGAAGAATAGGATTTATAAAATGAACCTTTAAAATAATTAAAATGTTTTTAAGGTAAATTGTCCCTTACCTTGAGTCCGACTTATCACATACATTATTTATCATAATAAATAATAAAATTATATTAATTATTTAATTTATTAGGATCCTTTTTAATTTTTATTATTCCTTTTAATTTATTTATTAACATGTTATATACAATTACTTAATCAATTAAATTCACATCAGATTATTTAATGATATTCAGTTCATATGTAAAAATGAAATTGGTAGGTTAACTATAGTCGAAGAGGTCATTATTCCATTATAAATAGAATAATAATCATGGAATAATTTTAATTTTTATAAATTCATTATACTTTTAACACTAACCATGCAATATTTTTATAAAAAATGAATAACGTTATAATCATGGAGACGACAGATCGTACGTACGCATGAGTAACTTTATATTTTTCAAAGAACATGATAGAAAGAAATATAGTATCATTTTATATTTGTATAATTATGATTATATCATAATTATAATATTATTTATTTAAATACACTTATATATAACAACCACATTATGAGGTTATGAAAAATGAATCATATTGTTTCTTGGAGGTGGTAATCCACACATATGCATGAACAACATTATCATTTTTATTTGGATGAAAATGTAAGAAAATAGATAATTAAATATATTAAAATAATTTTAATTATTTTATGAATATCATATATGTACATTAAATCTATCATTATAACCATCCATGAGAGGTGTTTATGGAAAAAGAATCACACTAGTTCACGAGGCTGTAGTCCTCTGTACGCATGAACGATGGTTTCATTTACCATTTGATGGTAGAAGGAGATAGATATAGGTTATTTTATTAACATAACAACATCTAAATATATGGAAAATATTATTGTTATTATTTCATCATGTTTTAAGAATATTTGAAGTAGGCATAAGAAGAAATAAAACTAAAACATTTGGTTAAAAGCTATACCTCTTCTTTAGACAACATCCTTTTCTTGACACCTTAATCCCTATAAGGTTTGAATTATGACCATAATAAGACTTATAGAAAATTTTGAGGGATTTTAGGAAGGTATTTGGGTAGATATTTACTGAACTAAATTTCTCCTAAAGTGTGGAGAGGAGAGGAGAAGGGGTTCCCTTTTATAAGTGAGGGGAGTGGCATTCTTGGAATTACTTAAAGTATTAAATTAACAAAAATTAATTTTTATGAAAAAATGGATCCAAATTGATATAATTAGAAGATAAAAATAGGATTAATCTAAATCCCCTCATACAATAAAATTTTGATAATTTTTGGTTATGTTTTCATCCTTATCTGTCAATTTTAACCATCCGTTAACCCTTTTAACAGTTACCAAGATATAAATATTTTTTACTATGTCGGGGTCAATAAAGTTACCATAAAAAAACAAGTGACCCATAAATGGACCATGGTTTATATTTTAAACCATATCACATTTAATTTTATGAATATATAATTTTTATGAATTTTAAATCACTTTAAAAAATAATTTTTATTATAAAATATCATTAATGTCATTTTTTGAAATATATGAAATATTATAATATAATATGTGTCTAACTCATGTATAACGGTTAAAATATGAAATTTATTCAAATATAAAGAATATATGATCTTAATACAACCATCTAATCAATTTTGTACTTGTTTAGATATCATTGTAAACCCTATCATTTGGTTTAACCCCTTGGTTAACCAATTTTAACCTTAAGCGCAATAATGAATTTTTCAATACTAAAGAGTTATAATTTTAATTATAAGGTAAAAATTGGATCATAAATGACCAAAATATGTGATTTTATACCATTTATGATCCTAATTTTACTCTTTCAATGTTTTTTATGATTTTAAAATAATTTAATAAATTTTTATTTAACATAAAATATCATTATTGTCATTTTGATAGTATTCATTTAATTTGACATTGAAAACAACATGAAAGAAAATTAATTAGAATAAAAACATTTAAAAATATATATTATGTTATATTTATCTTAAAAAATTTGTGTACACTATAACTTACCCAAAAAAATTACTTTTGGAGTTTTTAAAATCATTTACTTTATTTTTTTACTAATTTCATAGGCTATCGACGTTGCATAAGCATTTAAGGTAATTATTTCTTCACTAAAAAATAAAAATAAATTACCATCATAAAAATAAACCAATTAAATTCAAAATAAACTTTTATATACATTTAATATGTATTTTTACTCACATTAATGTCACAAAAACTTATTTAATATGTTATTTTGACTTTTCTAGCTTTGCATAATCATTCCACAAGCATTTGGATATAATTATTATTATATAACTAAAAATTTCAAAAATATCAATAAAAATATAATTTATAAATAATATTTAATAAAAAATTAATAAAAATACCTTTACTTCTCCATTATTATCATTAGGATACAAAATTTGATTTTTCTAGTGTTGCATAAGCACTACATCGACATTGAAAATGATTTTCATATTTATTATGAAATAAATTATAATTTATATGTTTTGAATTATTTTTATATGAAATTTAAATTATATTATCATACATGATTCATTTTATAAATTTAATAAATTTTTATATGATATTTATTTCACAGAGATATCATAAAAGATATTGTATTTCATAAAAACTGTATTTTTTTTACTATTCACCAAAATTTAACTTCGTTTGAAAAATATCAAAACTCATACTAGAAAATATTTGAATTTATGAATACAAAAAATAATTTCACTTCATAAAATTAAATTACTATAATTTTTAAAAATTAATTTAAATATAATTGAGTAAAACATAATGATTTTTTTTTGAAAAATGCATTTTTATGCCCAAAAATGAACTTATACCAAAAAACAAGTATAAAGTTGATTCCTATGTAATTAATTATATTATTTATAAATAAAGGAATTTAATATTAATTTAAGTTCAAATTAAAATAATAATGATAATTTTTAATGAAAATAAGTGATAGTTTTACAAATAATTGGTATTTTTCATTATTCACTAAAAAATAAACCTTTTATGAAAAATTAAAAAATTTCTCCTTAGGATATTTTTATATGTTGATTTGAAAAATGATATATTTTTTATCAAATAAAATTTCTAAAATTTCCTAAAATTAATTATAATATTCTCTCAAAAAACTAATAAAAATAAATTTTGAAGAAAACATACTTTTGAAGAATAAAATGACTTTACTAAAAATTGATTACTTAATTCCTAAGAAGTAATCAATAATTTTTTGTTGATTAGGACCTTTATATATATTTCCTAATTTAGTTAACCCTATTCATACCCAACAATTTAATGGCTAGGTTATAACCACAACATTTAAATATTAATATATCATGGTTTATTTAATCTTAGGGTTTCATC
The DNA here is from genome assembly GCA_963277665.1 of Viscum album. Classification (NCBI taxonomy): domain Eukaryota; kingdom Viridiplantae; phylum Streptophyta; class Magnoliopsida; order Santalales; family Viscaceae; genus Viscum; species Viscum album. The sequence goes on along the minus strand of OY728135.1, from coordinate 1,397,870,972 downwards.
TTATATACGCTATTGAATATAATTTTATTTTAAATATAGGGGTGTTACATTCTCCCCACATTTAATAAATTCCATCCTCTCAATTTTAACTTGATCTTGGTAATCAAGGGTATGACATTTCAAAATCCCTTTGTTTAAAACCCACATTGTAAAAAGGGTTAATAAAACTTCATCTTGAAAAGAGGGAAAAGGAAATATGGTGGTCATTATAAATAACAAATTTCTAGGTTTAAAAATAGGGCAACATTAGTGGGAAGTGAAAATATGGACATGGAGGAAAAACATAATTTCCAAATAATAAGTGAGAGTGATAAAGAATATTGATCATAAGAATGTGAATGATTATGATAAAGTCAATGACCACAAAACCATTGTTGGGTCTTAAAAAGTTCAGATGGATTGTTTAAAGGATTTATAAATTTTTAAATTATATAAGAAATCAATGAAGTTAAAAATGGTTAAAGACCCAAATCCGCAAAATAAACCCCATATTTCTCATAACATGTTCTCTATGTGAGTCTTCGCACCACATAACTCCCCCATATAGGACCCCAAGAAATTAAAATCCATTTATGGGGTGAGGAATAACCTTTTAGATAAAAAAAGGGAAATTAATTTATAGGGTGAGGCATTACCTTCACCCCTCTGAAAATTAAAATTCATTTTTGGGGTGAGGCGTGACCTCCACCCCCTATAAATGACATTTCATTTTCAGGGTGGGGCATTATTTTCAGGCCACATGTAAACCAAAATCCTTTTTAGGTGGTGGGTTTTTATTGATTTTGATAAATCTAGGAGAATAATCACATCCATACCCCTATAAAATCCCCACACCAGGAAAAATAAATAAAGATAGAGATGGAGAGAAATAGTCCAAGAAAGCGATTTAAACAGGTAATCATTTTCCACATATCATAGATAAAAATAGAAAATAATAATTAGTTTACATAGAAAAATACCTTTTAAGACAACCATACACTTAGAAAAATACTTTTCACAAAACCATCCATATAGAAAACTCCTTTTCGGACAACCATATTCATAGAAAATTCCTTTACAGACCAAAGTTCCGTGAACCATATGAGAATGGAGTCTTTTCGGGCCACCATCCCACATAAAAAACAATATATGGGACTGATTCCTTTAGTATCAATACCCTTACATGTAGAATTCATACCTACTTTGGAACCTCCTTGAAATATTCAAAATACCCTCTCTGTTAACCTCTCTCACGAAGCACTAAGCCCCAAATGGGCCCCTTTGCAAACTACTATTCCATGACCTATTTTAAAACCTCCAGATTTGTTTGATAAAAGTATTGGGCACACCAGTGTTTCCTCTTGATCATAAATTCCCATGGTAAATGAGGTTATAATGGTAACCCACCTAACAAAGGGGATCATTAGAATGTTCTCGATCATAAATTCCTATGGTAATAAGGATCTCAACCTTGTAAGTAGGGTTAGGGACCTCCACATTTCAAGAAGTGAGGGAAGCCACTTTACTTTCCCTTTTATGAGGGATAATTCCTTATACTTCTCTCATATTCTATTAAATTAGGAGTAGGTAATCCCTCATGAAGCCAGTCCACTAGTATTTCTTTCAGGTCGTATTTGTATGGGTGAATAATTTCTGAATCTGGTTATGAAAATAAGAGAGGAGATGGGAACATTTGAGCCCTTTCTCTCTCTTGTATCCCTGACCTCATCCACCAACATATGAAGAAGATTGTGTGGTTTTTCATACCTTCCACTTAGTCTTATTTATTATTAGGAGCATGAACTATGTGGGCTTAGAGGTTAATGATGATCATGATATCTAAACGACTAGATACATGACTTGGGAGGAGATTCCCTTTTTGAATCTTCCTCTGACCTTCTCAAAATGGAATCCTCTATAGGTTTAAACCCCCAAACCATTTCAAAACCTTCAAAGGGTTATATTTTTTATGAAGAAAACCAAGGTACTCCTCTATAGGTGTAATCTCCAAAACCATGTCACAACCTTCAAAGGGCCATATTCTTGATGAATCAAACCATGGTCCTCCTCCATAGGTGTATAACCCAACCCTTCAAACTATAGGGGATTTGATTCCTATATAAATGGGATACGTAGGAAGCCTCACTAATGTCCAAACCCATCACCCCAAACTCACCCTAATCTTCTATGGGTCATATCCCTAGAAGGGTCACATCCGACCTATGAGGCTACATCCCTTCTGGGTCTCTTGGGCTGCTTTATCATAATTCACACACCAGCCTTTACTGGGAACCTTTCACCTATACATCCTTGTCGTATGTTGTTAAAATACATGGTTTTGTCTTCATCACATGACCTTAAAAGGTATGATGTTTCCCTTTAAGTGAAACTTAACTATATGGGTTATGATTTCTTTCACAAGGATACGTAGGAATCCCATCTCATGGGATCAACCTTGATATCAAAACAAATCCCATATTTATGGATAATGATAAATTATGGATCTCCCTACTATGTGTCTTAAAACCATCATCCCTATAATAAATTATATAATAATGTTTAATCCATATAAAAAATAGTAGCATTGATGGAGAACCTTAGATACAAATAGATACCTCCATCGATTAAGAACCTTATATACTTATAGATGATTCAAAAAATCAATACATGTTAATAATTGTTAGTTCATATAAGGGTGAATTGTACCAAATTTCAGATTTAATAAAGGATTCAAAAATACATATTAAATCTATAATAGAGTCTTATAGTAGGAAATAATTCCCCCCCAAAGGGCATGATGAGATCGACCTCCCATCCTCTTGGACAACACATTTTTTATGATCTCAGTGAATAAATCCAAGTGATCTTATGCCTTTTAAAATAAGGTATGCATAAAATCAAAATGATAATGGGTTTGAAATCCATAAAAAACAAAAAATGTTGAATCCAATGTAAATCATTAACCAATATGACTTTGTTAACCACATGTGAGGCCCTTTTCATGCACAAAATGAAAGCAGAAAAAACATGGATCCAAAAAAATTAATTATGAATGTGTTCATTTACTGAGATGCTACTTTGATGGGTTTTATTATTTGTGTTTGTAATATTTATCCAAGAAATTTGTATAAGAACTCCATTAAATACAATATAATGTTGTCTTTTCAACCAAACTAAGCTTATACATCTTTTGTCACACAGACAGGGTCCTTATCAAATCAAAGGACGCTGTCAATGACCCAACATCTTTATCACCGAGTCTCAAATGCATTAGTTTTAGAGTACCATATAAATGATACCATTCCAACCCTAGAGGTATATTTAAAATCCCTTATATCATTAATCCCTACAAACCATCATCACAATGATGGTTGGTGGCCTAGAAACTGATGACACTATTTTCCGTCTCAAACCATTTTGAAAGCTTATCCCCAAAACTCAGCAACAAGTTCCTACATTATCTTAGGGAGGTGAATAAATATGTCACTAAAAAACTCATTTATACAACACATGGGTTCCTACAAATGGAACCTTATAGCAGCCACTTACACCAACACCACACGGTAAGAAACCCTCAACGTGATGAGGGTGCCTCCCTCAGGAGTGTGGCCTAGGTCACCCAGACTTGTGAACTCAGGACAACCCTCTGAGTGTAGTGACCAATCCATAAAGAACATTAACCTACCTATATTTCTACTAGATAAGTCATACAACTAAATAAAACATTAAACCTCAAGCAGGCACACACTCTTTCCCACATCCATCAGTTTCACTAACATAGTTTAGTGGCACCCGGAGAAACAAGCCGGTAGATCCTGGCTACAAACAACGGACACACCCATATCTATACCCCCACCCATGATGATTGTCATTATATCCCAAAAATAAATGGAGGAAAATAGTAGTAATACATCCATGATCTAGATACATAATGGAAATATATTCCCATTCCAGTTGAAGAAGTCACCCCTTACATCCTAACAATGATAGAGGGTCATACATATATCCCTATCCACATTCTACAAGTTTTCCAAGACATAATGAATGCATCAATGAAGGCTAGGTGTCATACACACAACCCCAACTTTTCATTTTAAATGAATTAGCATCATAGTCCAAGAGTCACCAAGAAGTAGACGTGTATTCCTACTCTCATCTAGGAGGATCATGGAAAAAATCCCATGATAGATAGACAAGCTTATCCGGACCATATCCCTGCTCCAACTGGAGACTATTGATATACTTTAGTGGAAACTCTAGGGAAGACACATATCCTTTCCAAAATTCACAAGACCAGTCAAAAAATTTCTATAGAGACACAGGAGTAAATAAAATAGGCTTCTGTATATGAAATTTTCCACCCATAGCAGGAGGCCTTAATCACACAAAAGAAAGTACCTAAAAAGAAAGTTCAACAAAGACTGTTAGAAAATAAAGAGCTAGTCCATGAAACTTATCTGATGAATATTGGTTTTTTTGAATCCCTTAGATGTTTATATATAGTGGATCAAGATCCTTCTCCTATATTACCAAATTATAGAGATAATAGAGGCAATTTTGAAGTTCCCCCCCTTAATTTTTCTGCCAACTATTCCAGAGGTCCTCCTCAAACATCATACCATGAAGGCTTACTTCATGCCCAGAATCTGATTGATCATGATAACCCATCTCCTGATGAGTTCCATTTCAACACTCATCATGGACATAAGATAAAATAGCAAGAAGGTACTCCCCTTGTTACCACACACCCTAAAGGTCCTCCCCATGGTATACACCATAGAATTTCTCCTCATAGTTAGATGTTAATCTGTGATGGTAGTACTCCTCATGATTTCATTCTCTACAAAGTTCCTCCTTGTAATGAAACTTCATTTCATCAAGAAGGTCCTCCCCTTGACGAATCAACTATGAGAAATCCCTCTTATTGTGAGGTTCTTGGGAAAATGAGGCCAATCAAGCATGATCCCTCATAATTAAAACACAATATTCTTTCTCAACCAGAAGATAGACCAAGGAAATGGTCATTCTCTAAACCACCCTTAGATCAATGACAAATTAAATCCTTACCCACCATGTTGTTTATGATAAAGAAATGGGAAAAATTCCACTTTGGTCAGATTTGGTTATAGAATCTCTTTTCAAAGATGAAGGAGACTTATTACTAATGAGGAGAAAATTGGAAAAGGAAAACATAACAGTAATGTTCTAGCCCTTATCCACTTCCAAATACAGCATTCCATATGCATTTTTAGAAGAATAACTGTATGAAATTCTCCAAAATATATGAACCACTCTTCTTCATTTAAAAAAAATATCACCTTATGATGAATATACAAGTCACATAAAGGTAATAAAAGAGATGAATCTTCAAATTTATTTTTTGTCCCTCCTAGGTGCCCGATAGTCAAAATTGGTAAAATAATGAGGATACCTTCAGTATGCATCTCTTGATGCATTAAAAGAGTTGAATCAGTTGATTTTTAATTCCCCATCTTATGTTCATATTAGAGGATTGGGTGAACACATGGCATTTCATTTCACATCACTCCCTAATCAATAAATCCTACCAATGGAGTAATCTTGTAATTTCATATCCTTAGACCAGTTTTAAGAGACTGAATCTAATCACAACTGATGGAAAACATAGTAAGAACTATCCCATAACAACTCTGAAAGACGTTAGGCTAGAAGCGAGTGCTCCATTAAAATACTCTTGCTTCAAGTATCTAAAAATATTTAGAAATCCTCCCACTTTAGGGACATTAATCATCAGATAGTAGAAATATATATGTAACTTTATGTCTTAGGTGAAAATAATACAATGAACCCATCCCATGTTCAAAAAAAGCTCCGTAAAATCAGAAGAGTACTCGCAACAACTACAACCATGATAGTACAGGAGAAACCCCTACCCTCAAGGCTAGGTGAATTTTTAACACAACACTCAAGGACAAAAAATCTAGCTCAAAACATTGTGAAAGTGGAAAAATCTCACCTATAGAATATAGGGATTTGAGAATATTTACCTCAACCTCCCCCCCCCCCAAAAAATCAGTCTTTTATCAGCTGGGAGGAGTTCCAAAAAATTTATTTTCTAGATTTATCCTATCATGTGATTCCATTTATCCTTCAGGTAAGCAAAAAAAAAAAAAATTATTCTGAGGTTAATTTTAGACCACCCGTCACTATATGAATTCAAAGGGATCCTTAAATGAATGGATGATCTTCAATAACAGTCGAAAAAAATAAAAATACTTTTTAAGAGAACAACTACTCCCAAGAATCACAACTATTATAGTGGATTATCCTAGAGAAATTGGCCCTCCCATTATTTAGAGACTGATGAAATGATCACAATTAAGTTCATGCCCGTAAATGTCATCAGAACCACTTTTGAAAATGTTGAAGAACATCAGGAAAATACAGGATAACAAGAGGGGGATATGAAAATTTGAAATATAGTCCCCATTGAAATAACCAAAGAAAGTTTTCATACCAAAAATCAAAGGACTACTCAAAATTTGGGAAATGATTCAAATAATCCATTGACTCCCCCTTAATGGTCATCATCCAAAGAAAAGGGTAAGGATATGGTTCAATCCCATATTTTACCTAAGGGTGTCTAACCCCTCACACTTGAGGAAATATTGGCTCAGTATGAGATATAAATGCGATAACTAAAAAGGCTTAATGTCGAACTACACATGGGAAATATTCCTACTGGATATGTTATTTAAATAGAACCTCATTTCACTCCCCTAGTTAACGTCCCTCGACAAGAAGACCCATCATACCAGAAAAATTAGATTCACAATTTATAATCAATGAAAGTGAAAGTAAACAAATTTATTTGGAAGCTATGATAATTGAATACCAATACTTTACTCCATTGGACAAACTACCAGAATAATGTCAGTCAAGTTACAACTGGTCAGCTCAAGCGTAAGTTCAGATAGAACCAAAAAATTCAGTTCATCCTTTCAGGGATCCTAATCTATCCCATGCTGAGTCAGTCATTCAAAAAGGACTTATTGACACTATTACATTATTTGTATCCTGAACTGAATGAAAAACTTACCCCTAATGGGTAGATGCGACACTTCCCCCACCTTATTTTGGAAATACCACGTTTTCCAAAATTTTATAGGTCAGGAGATCTAGATCATCATTTGAAAAATTATGTATCTTGGTGTGGACCCATTATGGGAACTTTATTAAAACAATAATCCATCAAAATCCATTGTTTTTTACAAACCTTAAAGGGACCATCTTTCATATGGTACACCAGTTTAGCCATAGGGTCAATCAAATGATGTGAATATCTGTGCTGACAATTTATTTATCAGTTCATCTCAATGATGTAAAATAAAATGGTCCTAGACCTATCAAACTAAAAACATAGAGAAAATTAGAGAGTCTAAGACTTAATTTCTAGGAGTAAGGGTCTAATATACTCTCTAAATTTTTAGTTGTTATAGGAAGATTTTTTGGATCTCTGCATTAAAAAATCTATGATGAGATGATAACATCACTAATTCATATCAAATACATGAGAGGGTTATGAGAGATTTCTTTAGTTTCAAAAAGATTGGAAGAATATATCTTGAAAACCAAATCCAAATCCAAATTAGTACTGGAAACCCAGGGAAAGAGGATAGGAAAAGTAGAAACTGAAACCATCACTTTAAAACCGCTTCCTAGATCAGCTCACACTCTAAAGACTAAACCTTATCATGTAAAACCTCTTATAGGGAGCCAAAATAATTAATAAAAACCTTTTTGGGATGAATGGAGAGAGCAAAAATGCTCCCAGTTTGAAGATTGAAAAATAAGGGTTTATTCCTTCTATGATGTGTAGGTTCCTGGATACTTCTTAGCACCCTTAGAAAATAACCTGCTAACTCTACCATAGCCCAAGAGTCTTGATCAAGTCAGTCTTTATGATCACTCAAATTATTTATCCTTTCACCAAATATTGGGGGACACTATTCAGGGCTGTTTAATTTTCAAAGGCATCCTACATAAGATATTTGATTATAGAAAAGTGAAGCTGGGAGAACCACCATCACAGGTAGCATGTGTTTCCACCACTACTGTGGAAGAAGAGAGTGAATGGTAGGAAGTTACTAGTAGTAGTGAACAAAAGTATATTTATTGAATTATTAGAAAAAAATCATCTAAAATCATGCTATCCTATGAGCACAATTATAGAAACCAATTGTGCTCCTAGTTGATTCTGGTACAACATAACCAACTCTTATGACCCCACAACCCTCCAATAGTGAATCTTCTAAGAAATGGAATGTCCATAAGGGTGTGAAAAAGACATAGTAAGATGAACTTGTACCTAGTAAAAATTTATCCTTGACTATCTCATACTTCACGCCTTCAGTCATAAGAGAATGGGAACGGCCCCACCAAATGGTACAATGAGCATCGATCCATCAAACGGAGTCCTCATTAGATAAATAATTGATCTTTGGATCCATTAATTTCATTCATTTGATGAATACCTTATTTAATGATGATTGTCATTATGAAACTGATCTTCCCACAACAAATTGGTGAGACATGAATCGAGGTCTCATGAGATAAGGAAATAGAAATGGCAACTAAATACAATATGAAATTCAGATCCCTTATAGAGTTTTTTATACTATTGAAACCCATGGAAAAAACCTTCAAAAATTCCAAAAAGAGAAATAAGATGCCTCCAAACATGTAAAAAATCAATCAGGATAGATAATTTTGGAATGCTAATTGATGAATAGGGAACAACCAAACCGGCCTAGGAAAGTGGGCCAACCAAGGTGGATCAATCCAATAGTAGAAAAAATGACATCCGCATATACTTAGATACCTAACTCATCTTCCCTAGGCACATCAGGTCTAAAAATTCCTTCTAGGTAATAGTTCCCTACAGAGAAATGTAGACCTTTATCCCAAAAGTATGACATCCTAAATAAATTGGACATGGTTCTAACAAAGCTTTCAATTTTGGATGCGCTCAATCTAGTAAAGGATTAATAAGAAGAAATTGAAGATTCTCTACTATGACATCAAGAGTTTGAAACTAAATTTACTACCACCGAGGTATATCATACATAGATTGACACTCCAAAATTTCATGTAGCCATCTATTTCACTAAGGAGGACATAAATGATGTTATATAGGGATACATCATGACCTTGTACATATCTAGTAGATTAAATGACATTTAAATTCATCGATATTTCATTGAAAATGGCTCAGGAGTTAATCTCATCCCTGTCATAATTCTTCTCTAACTAGGGTACACTGAAGTTGATTTATCCTCTTCCACTATAAAACTCCAAGGGTATGATAAAAGTGAATAGAAATCCCTTAGCTACATTAAGATCAGAGATCATTTTGGGGATTTTGTGCTAGACTTCAAGTTCTTGGTCATCCAAAAAGATATAACTTTCATTGTCATACTGGTAAGGCCTTGGTTTCATCAACATGCAATGATCCATTCATCATATCATCAATGTCTTAAATACTATATCAATGGGTAGAATGGGACATTACATGGTGAAAATATCTATTTGAGTATTTTGAATCTCAATACATTAATGGAGGATTATACTAAAGAGAAGGGAAGAAACCCATAACTAATTATGTCACTCAAGTTAATGCTCCAAATGGTCCAGAAATAACCCCATCTAACTCATTCAAAGACCTAGGTGATGAATATGTGCTACCCATTAGTCAGGTCAAAGACATCAAATCAGATTGAGAGACCCTCTCACTAATATTCATGATATTAGTTACATCAGTTGAACCCAGGTGAATTGAAGAAATAATTGATTCCTAAATTAATGGTGATAAATCAAATGGAAATTCTCCAACATTTTCCTAAAAACCTTATAAGGACACCACTTCATCCTCTAAACCTATGGAAGTCTTGATATCACCGTTGGAATCTAGATATTAGGGCACTAACATTTCCCCTAACCTGAATGATTTACCTTAATATCCCATCCATCCCATCATGGATATAGAGGAAGATAAAGAGTAAGAGGAAAAGTAATAAGAGGAAGAAAACAACCTTAGAGACACTCCTCCAACATTCAATGAGGGAGTCTCTACCACTATTGATGAACTCCAACAGATAAATCTAGGTACAAAGGAAGATCTGTGACTAACATTGATTAGAAAAACTATTCCTATATATGAATAGGAAATTTACACCTCTTTTTTGAATCATCAATTGGACAAGTTTTCTTGAAACTACAAAGAAATGATAGAACATGATCCTAACATGGCTAACCATCACTTATGATTGCTGGGAGACCATCATGGTTACAAGAAGGAAGCCAAAAGGACACATCCAACTCTTAACTCCAAGGTTGAATATAAAGTTGAAAAGATCATCAAATATGATTTAATCCAGGAAGTCCAATAACCAAAATGTCTCTCTAACATTTTCCCTATCATGAAAAATAATGGGAATATCGGGTTTTTCATCTATTTTAGAGACCTTAACTGACATTTTTCCAAAAGACGACTTCCAATTCTGATCACATAACTTCAGATCAATTCAACAACTGACTATCAAACCCTATCGTTAATGGATGTCTATTTAGGGTATAATAAAATCTAAATGGATTTATAATATTAAGAAGAAACCGCCTTCATGTAGGACCCTAGAATACCCTGAGAGGGGAGGGGTGAATCAGGGTGTCAACTTATTAGTTTAAAGTGATGGATCTTGTTCCCACATTGGTAGGAACTTTTAAAACCTATCTGATATAATCATGTAGTTATTAAACATTAATATACAGAGAGAGAACACAAATTTTTTACTTAGTTCACCACTAATGGATAGTCTAATGGGAATACACTGATAGTGTGTTGATCACACATAAATCCAATAAGCTTAACTAGTTATTATGGAGTATAGAATATAAAACATAGTCACTATGTACCAATAACACTTCCTTTATAAGAAATATAGTTAGATCATAGTAACTCCCTCAGAACACTTTCATCAACTCCCCCTAGTTCACTACCTTGGGTGAAGTCTTACTCAGTTTATAAACTTGAAATTTTCTTCAATATATTAGGAATTTAAGTATTTTTCCCATATTAGCATGAGACACTGGTTTCACCATAGTACTGAAATGATGCACTTGAATGCACTGATAAATCAAACCATATATTTAAAACCTACTAGTCACAAAACTTGTGAACTTTTTCACAACACTTGTACTTGCACACATCTTTTTTGGTTTTTTCATGTAAGTATAATTTTCATAAAAACTATTCATGAATCTCACTTAGTTCTGATAGGAACAAGGAATGTTCTACGTGTAAGTCTCATTTATGGAACTCTATGGTGTGAAAAACTTGCATGCGACAGAGGCACCTAATATTCATTGTAAAATTTACTTAAAATGGTGTGTGTGTGGGGGGGGGGGTAGCAACCTATTTATAGACACGACTGACCTTATACACAACATCCTGACATGCCATCCACTATGCATGAAAATTACCTCATATGATGAAATTATCATTTTGATGTCCCCTTTATCATGAAAAATCCATCTCTATTTTATGGGTGCACACAACTCTTCATATTCCACACAACTCTGTCTTTCATGAAATTTCATATCATGTGTGAAACTATTTCCTTTTCAGTATTTTTATGTGATAGTCCTGAAACTTCACTTTATCACAACTTTGAAAGATATATTCACCCTTGTGTGAAAATTCTTTCATTTACACAAAAAACCTTCCTTTAACAAAATAAAATTTCTCCATCCTCCAAATTTTGGACCCCAAAAATCTGGAAAACACTAGGAAAGAATTCCACCTTTAACACTGAAGCCATATGAACTGTAAAATCACTTATCTTGTAAACTCCTTGATAAAACCTAGCGTGGATTGAAAAAAAAACAAAAAATACCCTCCATTTCCATATTATGAAATTCCTTGGTTCCAAAAATATCCCCCTTTTGGCTTTTTTTTTTCCAATTTGAAAATAAACTCAACACATCACCATCCTCGATCAAAAACCTAATAGGCATGAAATATCTCATCCATCACTCTAACTCTATGTGAGAAAATCTCAGTGTATTAAAAAAGAGTGATAGAAGAGAATTTCATGACTTTATAGACGACTAACCAAACCTACAAACATATAGTTTTGTTGAATTTCACATTTCACTTATCTCCCTATTTTGTAATAAACCCAAAGAACCAATATTTTAGTGCCCAAAAACAAACTATCCCAAGATTTTATCTCCCCCATAGACCCACATCACATCCACAAACATATTAAAATAGCTAACACAACTGGGGAGAGGGGAAAACCATAATCTCCTCATGCATTGGGAGGTGGCTAAACACCAAGGTTCAACCAATGTTTCTCAAATATTGGTGCTTCCTAGGGCTTAGTTAGGATTATAACCACTTGGTCATCAGTACCAATATGATGGATTTTAATCACACCTTGTTCAAATTTTTATTTGATGAAGTGATATTTGATCTCAATATGTTTGGTATGAGAGTACTGAACTAGATTCTTCATAATATTGATCATTCTCTTGTTGTCACAGTGAATCACCATTGGCTGTTTCACCTCATCAACAATATCAGTAAGTTGTTTCTTCATCCCTAATAGATGAGTGTATGCCTTTATAGTATATATATACCATTTTTAGTCATAATAAGAGAAGTTATTTCCTATTTATAATTCAACCATACCAAAAATTTATTTACTATGAAGAAAGAACCACCAGTTGTGGACTTTTGATCCACCACATCTCCATCCCAGTCAACATCAGAAAATTATAATAGTTCATTATATCTTTCTAATACAAATTATAAGATAAAATTGAGTGTACCTTGAATATACCTCATGATTTGTTTAACTACTTCCAAATTCTCTTCCTTAAGATTACTTTTAAAGTTGTTTACTAAGCATGTTTTAAAAATGATTTTAACTGAATTTCAATAAAGTATAATAAGATTTCTATAATTCTTCTATATAGGGTGGGATCCACAAATTTCCCATCCTCATACATTCCAAGTTTTTTTCTAACTGCAATCAGAGTCAACATTGGTTTGGAGTCATGAATGTTGAATTTATTCAGAATATATCTTGCATATTTATCTTGATAAATGAAGGTGTAATCTTTATTTTGAATCACCTGTAGCCCTAAGAAGTATGCGAGTTCAGTAATCATAAATATTTCAAATTCTGATTTCATGTGATTAGAAAATTCTTCCACTGGTCCTTACCTAATTCCACCAAAAATAATATCATCCACATACACAAGCACTTTGAAATAATCTTTCTGAGAATTATTCACATAGAGATTATGGTCTAAACCTCCTATTTTAAATTCTAGGTTCATTAGATAAGAATTTAGTCGAGATATCCATGATCATTGTGTATGCTTCAGACCATAGAGATCCATATTTAATCTACAAACCTTAGTATCATGATTTCTAATTAGAAATCCCACTATTTTTTTCAATGTATAATTATTATTAAAGAACACCATTTAAGAATTCCATTTTGACATTAATCTGATAATTTTTTTACCCAATTTAATTTTCTATGGAAATAAATAGCCTGATCGACTTCAGTCTAGACACTATAGAAAATGTTTCTTTTACATCAACATCTTCAATATATTCATAGACTTTACACACTAATCATTCCGTGTTTCTAATTACATTTCTATGATCATATATTTTTGTAAAGATCCACTTTTTTCTAATCACACTGTGATTTTCTGGTCTCTTAACAATATCTCATGTCCGGTTCTTCTTAATCTGATACAGTTCTTCATTCATGGCCTTAACCCATGAATCATCCTTAACTGCTTCTTCAAATGAGATTGGTTACACAATTGATAGAAAGGTAGAATGTGATTCATTCCTCATTATCCTTGTCTATATAGGTTCACCCAAATCCCCAATGATCTTGGATTGATCAATTTCTTCTCCTCTATTTCTCCTATGAATTTCTGATGAAGTTTATTTAGAAATGGTTTCCTCTTTTGATTCTTCTTTTGAATCATCATTATTTTGTGAGCCTTGAATGTTTTGTAAGCCTTACACTATTTCTACATTTGAATCTATCCCATTTACACTTTATTCTTTATCTTCAACCATATCAACATAAAATTTCATCAAGGTATTTATGGTTTTATCCTCAATGATCCTGACATCATTTCTTTCCCCAATATTTCCAATATTATTATTGTAACATTTTTAGGCTTTACTCTTTATTAAATATCCAAGGAATATTCAATTTTTTTTAGGATTTACTCTTCATTAAATGTTTTGGATGAAACATTTATTTCCAAAAACATAAAAAAAATTCAGGGAGGGTTTACTTCCATACCATATCTCATATAGTGTCCTAGTTTCTCCTATAAAAATCCCTATTTGATTTTGAGTGTATGCCGATACTAGAATATCCTCTTTCGAGTAATGATGAGAAACGCATCTCTCAATAAGAATAGTTCTAGACTTATTATTCACCTGTCAATTTATGTGTTCAATGAACCCATTTTGATGAGGGGTGTAATGACCCATGTATTTGATACAAGGTGAAATTCCAAGGGAATTTGAATTTTTGAATTTATTGGATGGGTCGTTCTTTGAAATGAGCTTCAGAACATAATTCTAAGAGTTGTAAAGCTTAAAAGTGTTGTTTTTTGACTTGGGAAGGGGATTGAGGGGTCCCCCCAGGTATCTCATTTAGTTTTGGGAGCACCAAGCCCCGAGAATCAAAGGTTTTGAGGGTCTGCATAGGGTTCATGATTTTTATGAAACCGTGCCCGATAGTAAACCATATGACCTGTATTAGAGGAGAAGAAGTTCTCTGCATAGGATAATCATGGTTTTCATAAAATGTGTGCCTAGACCACAAGATTAGTGGAACTTAATAAGTACCCTCACACTATTAATCACATTAATGGAGCATAGTTAAGGTAACCATGTTGGTTAACTATGCGAGGTGGGTTTTCTAGATAGTGGGTGCCACACAGTTGGTGAATGGTTTGACCAAACCATGCGACCAAACCATGAAACCTAATTTTTAGGGTAAAATGAATATTTTTACCTTAATGAGTTTAAGAACTCATTTATTCTTTTCTCCTCCTCCTGGAATCTTCATGAAGCTCCTCCCTTCCCATGTTGAGCCCTCCTTCTCTTCAAGCTAGTCATGGAGATAACACCTCTATCCATCATTAGATTCAAGCGCCATCAGTCTCTATGGATTTTCATCATTAAGATATTGATTCCTTTTGAATATTTATTTATTTAATATTATCTAGAAAAAGTTATTGATATGAAATATATTTTTCCCTATTTTCAGGGTGGATGTCCATTTCTTATATTCCTTCCAAACCAGATAGAATCAGAGCTTGATATTAGATGAGTGATACATCCTAAGTATTAGGTAGGTGGTCTATGAATTTTACTCAAGTTTCCATCATTTTCTAAATATTTTCATTGTTCTACACGCCATACTTTTCTACATGTCACATTAAAAATGTTTATTTCAATCAAAATTAGTTTACACACATTATATTACTCCCATAGATCATTTTTATTTAATTGGAGGATGATAACCTTGATCACAGACACCCCTTGGATGTGTTGGATTATGTTTCCCCTTTATATTTAAGTGTTTAAATGCCATAATTCCTTCTAATCATTCGAATTAGACTATAAATTCAATTTCCCCTTGTATGTAATTGTCTAAATGATAATTTCACCTTCTAAATTATATTTGAACCCTTATATTTTTTATTCCATGTGTGGTAGTTTGTTTTAAATGATTATTTTGATGAATTGAGACATTCATTTGGAATGGATGTTTAAATATTATAAAATAATTGTTTTAAGAAAAATTTCATGATTTTATAATAAAACCTATAAGATGAGGTGCACTGTCTTCAAAAGTAAAAAGTGTTTATTTATGATTTAATTCATGTTTGGCCATTTGGCATTGGTGTTATCTTCTTCATTTTTTTGATAGCTATAAGGAAAGTTTTGTGCATTGCCTCAAATGAAATCCATAAATGGGATGTCCCTCTTCTATATAAAGGTCCATTTAACCATGGAACCTTCTAAGTGCATAGCTTGGACACTCCTAGCTAAATGACCATTGAACTATGCTCCACCTAAGGGCTTGGATTTATCAATAAATGGGATTATCCATGTAGGTAATTTCCCAATGGACCATGGTACCTTCTAAGTACCTCTTTGAGCCTTTTTAAATGAACTTCAATTTTTGGTTTAATTAAATGGAATGTATTGGTTTGAATAGATTTTTTATGATGGATTTCATGCCTTTAATTAATTGAATGTTATAAATGAAATGAAATGTAAAGGGTGGAATGGCCACACCATTTAATGCATGCTTAGTATATGCTATAATTGAAATGTCACGCCTTGATATAATAGCTTAACTCATGGATCCAGTTATTAATTGTTATTATTATATGATTACGACTTAAATGGGATATGGAAGGATGGGTAAGGGATCTATTGAGCATGGAAGAAAATCATACTCCCTTACACCGGGTGTTGAGTCATGACATCTCACACCATTGATACCATGAAGGATGTTTGGATGAGGCACCATTCTCCCTATTAGAGTGATGAAATGATGGCTCACTCACCATCCTGAGTGTTGTGCACAACGCATCACACTATATTGGAATATAGGGAATGTACCCTATTACTTGAGATTTTAGGATTTTTTAGGCGGGTTATAGATGTACGAGTTATGCTCGGTCCATCCAACACCTAGTATTACAAGTATATGTCCACTTACGTCTACATGTACTTGGTTTATATAGGTTTATGCGATATATAATTATATTATATACATATATATTATTACTATATGTTTATGGTAACTGATCATACATTCATTGTGGCCATGAGCCAGAGTGGGTATAGTCAGTCAAGTGTCTGATTGGAACCTAAGATAACCTGTGTGATTATTTCAATACTGTTTATCATTTCATTTACACCTGCACACTTATTTAATTTATATTAATGTATTGGATTCAGCTATATACACCATGGGTGGTAACCTACTAGGATTTATATCTCACACCCTGCTCAGAATGCCATTGCACTGGGGTACCCGAGTAGACCTTATGTTCGTATGACCATTGACTTTTTCTTGTTGCTGTATGATTGTACCTACAAGTTAGGAGAATAGTATTGAGATGGATATCAGGATGATCATATAGTTTTTCCTCAGGGATTTCCTTTATTTTTCATACTATACTATATCACTACCTTTTATATGTCCACTATTTTAGATTATGTATCATCATCATGACATGCATGAATCTATTGTATATTAGCATTGGAGATCTTTTATATTCAGTTTATATAATTCTTCCACTGCTCTATGTTTCATTTTATTACTGCTACTGATGTTGTCTGTTATTTATTATTTGATATAACACTGCGGTGATCTGATCATGAGGGTATATTCTCTCCACCATCACTTACTTACACCATCACTACTAGTCAACAAACTCTGGTGTATGAGGAGGCACACTTGAGGCCATGTGATCCACCGGTCTAGATACCGTCTTAATGGCTAGTCAGGCCAAGATTTTAAAAATTGGTCTCAAAGATAGTATTTACTTTATCTTACTATTTTGGGTTTGTAAATAGGAGAATATAAATGTGTCAATACTTGTTAAATAGCCATGTTTGGGACTAATTAGCTTGCCCATGGGGAAAAATCAAAGTGGCTTGGGATGACATTGTTGTTTATGCTATTTTTTATTACAATTGATTATGATTTTACCTTAAGTGATTGGTTTAATTTCCAATGTGTATTGATTTATGATTTTTTTTGGAATTTTTTCTCTTAGACCAGTATAAAAAGGAAGAAGCATCACATGAATCATAATAGGCACGTATAAATTCACATTCCATGCATATTCCATGAAATGTTGTTTCATTTGTAGGTTTCCTACTGAGTATGAATTGTGTTCCTTGAATGCTATTCCATGATTTTATTTAATTGCATGATTTTTATATTACATGATAGGTATTATAGTGACATGATTAATTGTATTCCAATTTAGTTATTTTTATCAAAATTATTATTATATATCATTCTTATGTTTTCTTTAGCTTGCCTACTATATTCCATGATTCCTGCTTATCTAGCATGTTTTTTTTTGTGTTTACTGCTTAAGATAACATGCCAAGTTTTATTGTAAATATGTAATTGATTTAATGGGATGAATATAATTAGTTTCAAATTAATGGGAGACAAATTCCAAACGATAAAGTGTATTGGTGATTTATGGATTGGTAGATGGCCACCCATATAACTGAAGCATTATATATGATCATGTATATTCTGAACTGAAATTGGTTTTGATTAAATGGGAGATAGAATTTGGTCAATAATTTGTATGGGCACTTTATATATTGAGGTGGTGGAAACCTAGGTAATCAAACCATTGTTTACATGACCATCGTACATTTTAAAATGGTTATAAATGTAAAAGCTATTTATTTTTCATCTAAAATGGGTTGGTTACTTCTTAAATGTACAACTGATCCAAAGTAGGTTAGTTGGGACATGTTACTTATAAGATAACCCTCTATGGGTTTTTTAAAATTTATTAACCAAGAAAATTCTATTAGGTTGCATTATGATGAACCCAAGTTGGATTAATGGGACCCTCATAGGTCTTATTATCTATTATAACTTAAAAAGGAATTTATATGATAATTTTTCTAATTATGTTGGGATTTCAATAAGTGTTTGAAAATAAAGTTTTATAAGACTTGCCTATTATGCCTTATAGTGTGAGGTAAATCAAGTTACAAGTGATTTTCTTTTATAATTGGTACTTAAGGAACCATTTTTAAATCCTTTCAATGTTTAAATATTGAGCGTGAATCAATCTAGTGACTTTAAAATGGAACCTTAGGTGGTGTCCTTAGTTTAAAACCTAGCATAAGGGTGGTTTAAACCTCTCTTTGAGTTACCTTGGAAAGGAAACATGAGTGTTTTCCATATCCATTTTTTCCTTTCTATCAATGAATTAAATGATAGGTGTAGAGCCTAGTGAAATCTATTTGGAATGACCTAGTGATAGGTTCAAAGATTATTCTTTGTAAGGGGATAGCCTGTGGTAGGTAGCACCCTTAGAGATTAAATCCATGGCTAAATTCTAGGAGTTTTCTGAAGTTTGGTTCTATTTGGGCACCTTTTTCCCTAGAGGTAATCTTATCTTCTAAATGAAACCCTTGTTTATATGGGTGGTTATAGTATCCTTATCTTTTGTAATGAGTTTGAGAATCAAGTAATGCTTGGTTTCAACTAGTTAGAAATTCCTAGGGCATAGTTAGACACTTTTTAGGTCATGTGACCCTTTATTTTTTCCTTAGTGAAGGATGCATTGGTATGTCATCATCCAGATTAATGGTCATATGGGGTAATATGAATCCGAGCTAAATCTATTGTACGGAGCACCATATAATTATTTGCATAGGGCATATACCCTATGAATAGTATCAAGGATGTTTCTTCATGCTTATGAAACCTCATGGTAGTATTCATTCATGCATGTGGTTCTCGTCAATTTCTAAATGATGTAACAAACTGGTTGAGTTTGGTGAGATCTTTGAGCCTTGTGCTGTTGAGTGTGTTCTTAAGTCATCTCCGGAGTAGAGAAAACTAGGCATTAAATGTAATAAAAATTTATCCCAATGCATGGAATGTATTTCCAAGAGGATCAAGTGTTTTGACACACTAGTCAGGTTAGTCTTGGTTTTCATGCCAAATGTTGTAACTATTACATTTAAGGTAAGTTTGGTCTATCATGCTTATAAGAGACATGTTTATCTCTTCTTTCGACAGCTAGGAAACTCCTAAGGTGGGGATAATCACATCAGTTATAGTGGTTACATACCCTTCCAAGTAGAAGAAACACTACCAAGGAGGACCATGGAGAACTAGTCAGTTTTTCTTGGAGGCCTTTGAGGCTGATGAGTTTTTTAAATTTAGATGCTTGCTCGATAAAACGATGTTAAGGTGGTTGTTTATGTATGAAACCCTTGGGAAACACTATAGGTCTTGGTTGGAATTAGGTGGTTAGGTTAGAGTGATTATGGAATTCCTTCGATGGCAAGGGCATCATGGTCGGGTTAATGACGGTGCATTAGTAGGTGAAGTCAAGCTTCTTTCAAGTGAAGTTGACCAGTAGTGGTTCGACTGATCTTCTTGGTAATATATGGTATCCCCTTAGTGTATTATTGTTTAGGGATGATCATGTCCCCTATCTTGACATCTTCCTTGATACTCTAAGAGAGAATCGATCTTACACCATGCTAAATCTTTAAAAGATGTTGGGATTGTTTGGGTGATTTTATTAGTGTTTCAAGTTGACACGTGGTTCTTACTGAGGATTGGTTAATATTGAGTGATTCTGAGGTTCTTGAGTAGAGACTCCTTGGATGGAATCTTGGACACTGACCACTTTCTTCTGACTTGACCGCAAGGCAGATGCCGCTTTGGGATCATTCAATGTTCCGATGTGGATATTTTGGATTTGTTCCAACATCTATCTTATAGACGTAGAGTATAGAATATCTTGGGTTTTTCCTTGGCCTCCATTTCATTGAATCCGAGGTTATCCTAGAATTGTTTTCAGGCTTGAAGGTGTTATTTAAAGGGTGAGAATTCTAGTGGGATGGAACTGGGTTACACCCTTGTTCATGTTGAGGAAAGATGGTTTAAATAACAAGTTAATGGTTTGATCAAGGAACATAACCATGATTCAGGTATGGAATTCAGTGAATGTGTCTAGGTTAAATGCTAGATACCTTTGAATAATTCATTATGGTTATGTTTTTAATACATAATCTGTAACACCATAGAATGATAAAAGGTTAAATAAATAAATGATATGACTCATGTCAACAAGGTGAACCTTCCTTTTCGGGAGCCTACCTGATTATAACTCCACAGTTAAGCGTACTTGGATTGGAGTAGTGATCAGGATGGGTGATCTTCTGGGAAGTTTCCCAAGATGTGTGTGAGTGAGGAAAAAGCACATTGGAAAGGACATGTGTTGGCCTACGGGGACAATCATTAGTCAGATGACCCGTGTGGGAACATGGGTGGGCCCCAGGATGGGGACCATGTGTCTGCGAGGCAATTGGTGGTACCTGGAAGGCCAGGACCTGATGACTAGGTTATGGCGGGGTGGCTGTGCTGTCACCGGGACCCAATTGTTACATTTGGTATCAAAGGCGGTACCTAGCCTTAAGTGCGGTGAACTGCCTAGTTTGAGATGTAGGGCCCACAATGAGGACATTGTGCTCTAGGGGGGGGGGGGGGTGATTGTAACACTTTAGAATGATAAAGGGTTAAATGACTAAATGATATGACTCATGTCAACAAGGTGCACCTTATTTTTCGGAAGCCTACCTGATTAAAACTCCATAGTTAAGCGTGCTTAAACTGGAGTAGTGATCATGATGGGTGACCTTCTAGGAAGTTTCCCAGGATGTGTGTGAGTGAGGATATAGAATATTGAAAAGCACATGTATTGGCCTATGGGGACAGTCATTAGTCAGATGACCCTTTCGGGCACGTGGGTGGCCCCTAGGGTGGGGACCATGTGTCTGTGGGGAAACTGGTGGTACCTGGCGGGCCAGGTCCCAACGGCGTGGCTGTGCTGTCACCGGGACCCAGTTGTTACATCATCCATATAAGATGTTAATTTTTGAGAAAGGTCAGTCGGAGGTGGCTCCACTTGTTATCCTTCTTGTTAAGTGGTTACGGTCGTTGAGGAACCTTTTAAAGCATGCCGTCGAATTGAGGCGGGTGTGGTATGAGGTTCACCGGTGCCTTTTAAGGAAATCATGAATGACTGGTGTCAGTTAGATCAATCATAATTCAAATGATTCTTTTTAATTAGGTCTCTGATATGACCTCAGATGTAATTAGGTTCTCCCAGTTAAATAAATCATGCCTGGAGCATCTCTAAAATGCTTAGAGGCATGCTTTGTAAGGAAATTCTGATAGTGGATGTACCATGGCCTAGAATTGGCCCCCCTTTTAAAGTTAAAGCCTATGGTGGGGAAAAACTTTGGCCATATGTTTGATGAAATGATGACATGATATTGTCTCTAGATAAATGGGATTGGGTAAGTATTGTTTCAATGTTTTTTCAGAAATGAGCATTGGATCAGGTTTTAATAACATAAGTGGCGCATGCTTAAGTAATTATTTAAGGTATATTGGGAATTTGGAAACACAACATGACTGTTTGAATGAAGTTTCATGACCCTCATAGTACATTTAATGTATTTTGTTCCTTAAGGCTTCTTAGGGATGAGACTTTCTAAGGCGGGGAGGTTGTAACAACCTGTGTTTTTGAGCCCAGGTGAAATTCCAAGGGAATTTAAATTTTGGAATTTACCAGATGGTCCGTTCTTTGAACTGAGCTTTAGAACATAATTATGATAAATGGAATGATTAAAATTGTTCTTTTTATACTTTGTTAAGGGACAAAGGGGTATCTTAGGTGTCTCATTGAGTTTTGGGAGCATCAAGCCCCATGAATCATAGGTTTTGAGGGTCTGCACAGGGCACATGGTTTTTCTAAAACTGTACAACCCCAACAACAATATGTGAAGACTATATCAGAGGATAAGAAGTGACACACATGGGATGTACACAGTTTTACAAAAACATGTGCCTAGACAACATGGTTAGTTTTACTTAGGAAGTACCCTCACAATATTCATCACATGGTTGGCGCATGGTTAGGGTAACCATACAGGTCAACTGTGCAAGGTGAGTTTCCTAGGCAGTGGGTGCCACACGTTTTGACCAAACCATGAAACCAAGTTTTTAGGGTAAAATGAACATTTTTAAATTAATAAGTTTAAGAAATTATTTCTTATTTTCTCCTCCTCCAAGAAGCCGCGTGAAGCTCCTCCCTTCCCATGTTGAGCCCTCCTCCTCTCCAAGCTAGGCATAGAGATACCTCCTTTATCCATTGTCCGATTCAAGAACTGTCAGTCTCTAAGGATGCACATAAGTAATATCTTGATTCCTTTTGAATATTTATTCATTTAATCTTATCTCAGGAAATTTATTGATGTGAAATCTCTTTTTCCCAATTTTTAGGGAAGATGTCCATTTCTTAGATTTCTTCCAAACCAAACTTAATCAGATCTTGAGATTGGACGAGTGGTACATTATAAGCATGAGGTAGGTGGTATATGGATTTTTCCTCAAGTTTCCATAATTTTATAAATATATCCATTGTTCTACATGCCAAATTTTTTTGTGCATCACCTTAAAAATGTTTCCTTAAATAAAAATTGGTTTAAACACCTTTCATTACACCCATAGATCATTTTTATGTAATTTGAGGATACCAACCTCGATCACAGACACCCCATGGGTGTTTTGGATTATGTTTATACTTTATTTTTAAGTGTTTAAATGTTGAAATTCCTTCTAATCATTTGTCTTAGAATATAATTGGTATTTAACTTTGTTTGTAATTGTCTAAATGATAACGACACCTTTAAAATTCCATTTGAACCCTTATATTTTTTATGAAAGGTGTGGTAGTTTGTTTTAAATTCTTCTTTTGATGAATTGATACACACATTTGGAATGGATGTTTAAATATTAAAAATTAATAGTTTGAAGAAAAATGTAATAATTTTATAATAAAACCCCTAATATGAGGTGTAATATCTTTGAAATTACAAAGTGTTGATTTGTGACTTAATACATGTTTGTCCATTTGGAATTGGTGTTATCTTATGCCTTTGTTTTGATAGATTTACGGCATGTTTTGATTATTTCCTCAAATGAAATCGAAAAATTGAGTGGACCACTTCTATATAAATGTTCATTTAACCATGGAACCTTCTAAGTGCATAGCTTGGACACTACTAACTAAATTACCAATGAACCAAGCTCCACATAAGGGCTTGGATTGCTCAGAAAATGGGATTACCCATGTAGGTAATTTCTAAATGTACTATGGTACCTTCTAAGTACCTCTTTGATCCCTTTTAAATGAATAAACATGTTTTGTTTAATTAAATGGCATGTATTGGTTATAATAGACTATTCATGATGTATTGCATGCCTTTAATGAATTGAATGTTATAAATGAAATAAAATGTAAAGGGTGGAAAGGATACACTGTTAAATGAATGATTAGTACATGCTATAATTGAAATTTCATTCCTTGATATAATGGATTAATAAATGTAGAACATAAGAGGTTTTTCCACATGAATCTGATTATTAATAGTTATTAGTATTATATGATTACGCCTTAAATGGGATGTGGAATGATGGGTAAGGGATCTGTTGAGCATTGTGGAAAATCATACTTTCTTACATCGGGTGCTGAGTCATAGAATCTCTCACCACTGATACAATGTAGGACGTTGGGATGAGGGGGATGAGGCACTACACTCCCTATTAGAGTGATGAAATGATGTCTCCCTTACCATCTTGAGTGTCATGCATGATGTCTCACACTCTATTGGGATGTAGGTAATGCACCCTATTTCTTGATATTTTAGGCTCATTTAGATTGGTTATGGATGTCTGAGTTATGCCTGTTCCATCCAAAACCTAGTATTTCAGGTATATGGCCACTTAAATTCACACGTACATGGATCATATAGGTGGATACGATATATAACTATATTATATACATATATATTGTTTTTATATATTTATGGTAACTAATCAGACATTTATTCTGGTCATGATCCAAAGTAGGTAGAGTTGGACAGGTGTCAGATTAGAACCTGAGCCGACCTGTGTGATTATTTGAGTACTATTTATCATTTCATTTATACATTCACACTACTTTACTTTATATTCACGGACTAGATTAAGCTGTAGAAACCATTGCTGGTAACCTACTAGGATTTATATATCATACCCTGCTTGGGCCACCATTGCATTGGGGTACCCGAGTAGATATTATGTTCGCAGGACCAAGGAATTTTTCTTGTTACTGAATGTTTTTTCCTAGGAGTTAGGAGCACAGGGCTAAGCTGGAGATTGGGATGCTCATGGAGTTTGACCTCAAGAATTTCCTTTATTTCTTTATTTTTGTAATGTACTGTATCACTGACTTCTAAATTCCCAATTTTTTAGATTATGTATCATCATCAGGACATGCATGCATATGTTGTATATTGGAATTTTCCATCTTTTATATTCAGTTTATATTATTATTTCACTACTCTATATTTCATTTATTACCGCTTCTGCTGTTCTCTGTTATTTATTATCTGATATACCACTATAATAATTTGATCATGAGGGTATAGTCTCCTTACCATCACCTCTTTACACCCTCACTACTAGTCTGAAGCCTCTAACATATGGGGAGGTGTGCTTGAGGCCATGTAACCCACCGGTCTAGCTACCATCTTAGTGGTTAGTCTAGATGGGATGTTACAAGGGGTTCCCACTATAGAAACCTCATAATTTGTCCCATGTTTTTCCAATTAATTTTAAAACTCACTGAATGTGTATTATCCTCCATTTATAGATTGTAGAATATTGATTGTGTGTCCAGTTTTATTCTCTAATCTTTGATAATAACTCTTTATGCAATCAATCACTTTCCATTTTCTATGCATAAAAATCACACAATCCATTATACTATAATAATAAATAAAAAATAATAAAGTAACTCTCTCCATATGTTCTATCCACATTCATTGGAAAAAAAATGTTTGTGTGGATGATATCAAGTGAATTCGATGACCTTTTTTTCTTCATCCAATATGAACTCCTGACCATATTTCCTTGTATGTATGCATCAAATGTATTTTCTCGATCACAATTTAGATTGGGAATGTAAACCATATGATTAGATATGCATTCCATGCTATTTTTATTAATATGACCAAACTTTTAGTGCCAAAAGTTATTTTCTTCTTCAATTGTTAAGTAACAAATGTTCTCTTTACTGTCAACTTGGTATAAATTGCCATATGTTTTTCATCCTTTTATGAGAGAATTGCCCATCTTTCCTTGGATAGTAAACCCCTATTGATTAAATTTAACTTCTAGTCCCGAGTCACAGAGTTGAATCAAAATCATAATATTGTGATGAAAATTGTCTATGTAGAGAACTTTAGTTTTCATTAGCTCATAATTTCCCATTTCTATATTTCCAATACCTTTGATATTTAAATAACATTTGTTTCTAAATATCACTGATCCATGAAAAATTTTCTAGAAATTATTCAACAAATATAAATTTCCTATCATGTGGGATGAGAATCCACTATTAAGAATCCAAGTGCTACTATTCTTTGTAGCTTTTAGGGCTATTTTTGAAAGATTTGATTTCTCAATTTTCTTATTTTCCTTCCATGAGATACCTAATTGAGGGGAGGATAAATATATCCTTTCTAATCTCTTTTCAATATGAATAGGT
Source organism: Viscum album (assembly GCA_963277665.1). Lineage (NCBI taxonomy): Eukaryota > Viridiplantae > Streptophyta > Magnoliopsida > Santalales > Viscaceae > Viscum > Viscum album. The sequence continues at coordinate 1,397,844,500 of OY728135.1, read as the reverse complement.
TCATAAAATTCATATTGTTATTCTAGAAGAAAATACATATTTTCATGGGTAACTCTTCTTGGTTGACATGTATTGACTTGTCTTTGAGTCCTATAGGTATTATTCTTGCCTTTCCTCTATCTTTAATTAATATCTTTATAACCATAGTTATAATAGTGAAAAAAATATCCATAGAAACTGTTTCTTCTATAGAATGAAGGATATTGTCTCATTCTCCTTTGTTGACTTCTAGGCACTTCCACATTTTGATAGCTCCTTCACTCTTCACATTAAGACATGGTATGTCCCAAAAATCCACATAATTGACATTTCATAAGGGGAAATATCTTATCACTAATATTCCTCAAAATTTACCCTTATTTTGTAAGGGTATTTAACTACCAATCCTCTCTGGATACTTGAGGATTATTTTTATCTCTATTTTCTATTTAATTTGAATATTTATTTGTTAGGACATCAGGAGCCTTTGTGATATGTCCAACTTTATGCTTCCCTTTATTTTGTATCATCGCATTTCTTACATTTAATGTTTTGGCATCACAATCAATTCCACTTTTCCCCATACATGTAGATATCTGACGATTCAAGGACTTATCTACTCCTTTAGAACCAAGTTTAACTATTTATAATAGACATACATCTGAGAATCATACAAATTGTAATTTTTTATTTGTTTACCTTGATTTTGAATTCAATTTCTATTTTACTCCTTGGAGAAACAACTTCTTCTTAAATTCCTTAAACTATCTTAGCCTTTTTTCTCAATTTTCAATTAAGGCCATTGATGATTTTTTCCTACTATTGAATCCTAAGTAAAAATTCAACAACATATTCTATGATTTCAATAGTTTTTAAGTGTTATTCTACACCACTTTTCCATTAATAAATTTCTTCTTTATGCCGATCAATATACTCTGATGGCTCTTTTAACAAAGCTCCCATATTTTAGTTTTTTATTCTTTGAATATCAAGATCAGTAAGATCACCCTCAAGTTCTACCTTGAGATCAAAAACACCAATAAATTGATTGTCTTTATCTTTTTTAGGTTCTAACATTTAAACTATATCCATCATGGATGCTTCGGGTTCAGATTTAAACTTTGGTACTACCTCCACCAATAATTAATTATCACTATGTTCTTATTTAAAGAGGAAACTATTTATCTATAATTTATTTCTCGATATGAATTATACCTTTTTAGGTAACCTCTTTGGAGGATTATTCATGATTTATAATTCACTTTATGCATAATAAAATCTCATTGGGCATTGAGTGGATATGTGACATACTTTACCACATCAAATGTAAGCCAAAGAAATATTGCCTTAAAATATCCCTTTTCCTATATTGAATTTTCTAGAAACAAGATAAAGAAACTCATCATCCACATCATCTCTATCATCACTACCTTTGAAAATGTCAAGTTTTTCCATGGATTTGAATGAAATTTCCTTTATTTATCAAATTGATGTTTCTCTTAGTTTTACTATCATTTTATAAGCCATGAGACTGCTTAGAAGATCATTAAGAGAAAGTTTAGATAGATCCCTTTCCTCAAGGTCTGGCACTTTTGGATCATAAAAATGTGGAAGCCTTCTCAATATTTTATTCACAATGTCAATATATTTAATTTCTTCACAAAGTCCTCAAATTTCTCCAACAACTTCAGTAATTCAGTTAAAAAATCTATCTGTATATTAGATTCATTTTCAGATCATAAAACGTATTGTGAAAAACTTGGAGTTTGTCCTCCTTCACTTCTTTATCACCTTTATATATATTTTATATTTTATACCACATGTAATTGGATGAAGTGATACTTATTATATAAAAATATATTTGATCTGATAGAGATTTAATAAAGGAAGTTTGTTTTTTGGAATCTGTATCAAACATTTTACTATCTATTTCAGTCATAGAAAGGCCGATTTCATCATTGACCCAAATCTCCTGAGATGTGGTAAAGAGAAATTCCATCATATGGGATGATAAACGAGATATAATCATATTATTACAAATATATAAGTTACTTCCATTAAAGAGGAGAACTCCCATATAATTTACTGAATTATCCTTGGAAAACAATAGAGAATAAATTTAACACCAATAAAATACCTATGATACCACTTTTAAGACCCTAGAACACCCTAAGAGGGGAGGAGTGAATTAGGGCATCAAATTTTTATTAAAGAAAAATATTTTGTTCCCACATTGGTAGGAACTTGTAAAACCTATCTGATGGAATCTTGAAGTTATTAAACATTCATGTGTAGATAGAAAACACAATAATTTTACTTGGTTAACCACTAAGGGATAGTCCAAGAAGCATACAATGATAATTTTTTGGTTGTACCTAAATTCACTAATCTTCACTAGTTATTATGGAGCACAAAATATCATACATAGTCACTCTATGATAGGAAAACTTCCTTTATAATAAATATAGGGAGATCACACAACCTCCTTCAGAATACTTCCATAGATTCCTTTGAGCTCACTACCTTGGGTGAAGTATTACTCATTTTAATGGCTTGAAGTTTTCTTTAATTGATTGGTAATTTAAGACTTTTTCCCTAATTAGCATGAGAAACTTCTTGCACCATAGTTCCAATTTTATGAACTCATATGAATTGATGAATCAAACCAAATATCCAAAACTTTCTAGTCACAAAACTTGTGAACTTTCACAAAACACTTGTACTTGCCTATAATTTTTTGGTTTTGTCATAAAAGTATAACATTCATGAAAACTATTCACAAACCTCAATTGGTCTTGATATACACAAGGAACATTCTGTGTGCAAGTCTCCTTCATGGAGCTCTATGGTGCACAAAACTTGCATGTGGTAGAGGCACCGGATCATCATTAGAAAAGTTACTTAGAATGAAGGTTGTAGGTTCCTATTTATAGACACATCCAACCCTATGTGCAACATCCTTGCGTACCGTCCATTGTGTGCACAACTTCCCTCCTATGCTAAACTTCTCGTTTTGATGTTTACTTTATCATGAAAACTCCATCTCTATTTCACAGAAACAAACAAATCTTCCCATATCATGCAACTCTATCTTTCATGAAATTTCATATCTTTCATTAAAATCTTTCCTTTGATGTGACTATACCAAAACATCACTTGAACACAAATTTGAAAAACACCTTCACCCCTGTATAATTTTTTTTACATTTATGAAAAAACCTTCCTTTTCCAAAATCAAATTTCTCCATACTCTAAATTTTGGACCCCAATTTTTTTAAAACACTAGGAAACAATTACATCTTTAATAATGAATATATATGCACTATAAAAACACTTATCTAGTGAACTCTTTGATCAACCCTAGTCTAAATTAACAAAAAACACAAAATTCCCTCCTTTTCCATCTTATAAAAGGACTTGGTTCCAACACTTTAGGCCCCCTAGGGAGTATTATACCACTCGGTGATGAATTTTGGTTTAAAGAATACTGGATCTACATATAAATATGTTACACATAAAATCTTCAAACCCTTCTTGGGAAAATAAATCAAGTGTTATGTCAATGATTTGGTAGTAAAATCACAGAAATGTTCTGGTCACCTAGATGATTTGATTTTTTTTTGAAAAAATTTGAAAACACAGTCTGAAGATGAATACCCTAAAATGTGGTTTTAAAGTCACTTCTGGAAAATTTATCAACTTATTTGTATGAAATCATGGAATTGAAGTTGACCCATAAAATACTAATGAAATTCTGGGTACGTGACCTTCTCGAAACCTCAAAGAGTTGAGAGGAATGTAGGGGAACCTTTCCTACACTTGAAACTTCATAGAAAACCTCACAAGAAAGTGTTTTACCTTCAATGGGTTGATAAAGAAAGGGGTCATGTTTCAGTGGAATGATGAATTACAATAAGCATTCAACATCCTCAAGAAAAATCTCTTGATCCGACTAGTGATGATAATTCTAGTTGATGGAATGCCACTCATCCCGTATGTGACAACCTTGGAATGGTTGTTGGGTGGATTCCTTGCATAGAAAAATGATGCGGGTAGTGGAAAAAAACATATATTATTACAGTCTCACCATGCTCAACACTGAGAATCAGTATTAAGATATCTAGAAGAACTGTTTGGCACTGATTTTCAAAATTCATAATTTAAGGAATTACCTATAGCACCATGAGGTCCATTTAATACCTCAAAATTATCAGCTCAAATATATCCTCAATATTTCCATGTTGAATGTATTTTTGGTGTGATAGACATTCATTCAATAACAGTTAGATATCTGATTCAGACCATAAAAGGTGATAAAAGGGTAGTCCTTATAAAATTTCTTGTAAGAACATCCCTCTCTAGAAGAAGTGCCAATGAGTAACAAATTTCCAGATGAGGAAATATTATTTGTTAAAAATTCTACCTGAATGTGGGAAGTTTAATTTGATGGTGAATCTAGAATCCCAACTAGAAAGTGGTCGGAATACCACAAGATCAAAAAATATGAGTTGGGAATCATTCTCATTTCCCCAATAAAGGTAGTTACACCTAACTCCCTTCTTCTATCAGAAGGATGAACTAATAATGAGGTAAAATATCAAGATTTTATTTTAGTATTAGACTTGGATTTGGAAATATCAATGACCCATATGAGAATAAAAGTTGATTACAAGTTAGTAATTAAGAAGATCAATGGTGATTATGCCATCAGAAAAAATATCTAACCCCCTACTTAATTATGTTTGATGGTTGATGAAAAAATTCTCATATGATTCAAAACTAACTCATGACCTACAATAAAAACATTATTAGGTAGATACATTATCAAATTATGATTCATAATTTTCAGATCTAGATTTAGATAAAATAGTTATCAATATCTCCCATCGTAGAACAATATCACTGTTTGTTCAAAGTGGCATGAATGAGATTAAAGAGATAAATTCTACTCCTAAAATAGATAATTATGAAAATAAGTGGTTGATGAATATCCTAAAATACCTCAAAAAATAGGTCCCTTAAGATAGATAGACCTGGAAAAGAATAGATCTGATTACGGGCGGTCAATTTCACCCTTTATGATAGCCAGGATCATTATAAGGTTCTTTATAAGTGAAGATTTGATGGAATTTTCTTTAGAAACATTGATGAAGGGGAGATGAATACCACCATAGAGGAAGATTATTCTATCCCCTATGATTCTCATTAGTTAGGAACCAAGATTTATCACAAAATCAGAAGTATTGGATATTTATGGCCTTTAATGATGCAAGATTTTACATAATTTGTCAAAAAATTTCATTCCTTCTAAGTACATTCTGACTTCATCCATCAAAACCTCGAGTTAATACATACAGATAAATAATCCTAGCTATAATATCTATAGGTAATGGATATTGTAGGTCCATACCCTTCATCTACAATTGAGCAGTTCAAGTACATCCTTAATACTACTGAATTTTTCTCTAAATGGGCTGAGGTGATACCTCTTAATGGATTTGAGACCAAAAGTATAATCAATTTAATGAAGTTAAACATCATCACCATATTTGGTTTCCCACACAAAATACTTACGGAAAACAACACCAAATTCTATTATTTATAATTGAAGAAGTTTTACCAAGAGTACAATGTTGAATCCAAACATTCTTCCCAATACCATTTGGCGAAAAAATGGACAGATAGAGGATTTCAAAAAAATTATATCAAAAAATTCTCCAGAAAATGGTGGATAGAGAAAATAATTCAAGGAACGACAAGCTCCTACATGAATCATGGTCCTACCAAACCATAACCCATATTACTACTTAGGTAACCCTATATTAATAGGTTTACGGAATAGAAACAGTGCTGCCCATTAAGGTCCAATTTTCCTCAATTAGAATAGCTATCTCTGGACAACTATCCGATGATGAATAATCATAGAAGTGGTTTGATGAGTTAGAGTGACTTGATGATAAAATTTTTTATGACATATATCATTTAGAAATATAAAAAAGTGGATATCATGATCCTTTAACAAGAAATTTCATCTCTATTCATTCCTTTATAGTGAATTGGTTTTGATCTAAAGACTACAATGATACCTGGGAAGAAACCCCCAAATCTTGAACCAAAGTGGGAAAGACCTTAAATTATACATAAATTCTATCCCAATAGAGATTAATCTTAATCAAAATGGATGGGGAACACACTACATCCCTACCAATGAAATATTTCTTAAGTAATACTTCATGTGATAAATCTACAACTCTCATCTCAGTTGCATGACGTTAACCTGCGTAACATCATTGGTCATGTATGCATGAACTTAAAAGGAACATATTTCATCCTTTTCATATAATGATAAACTTCATGAAATTTCATCCTCTTTATATGATGATAAACAACATGATATTTGGTCTTAGATGCAACACTATAAAAGGAACAACATATGGTCTTAGTTTTACAACCTAAAACTAAAATATGCCATAGTTCGAGTTGTAAGAATATAAACTATATAGCCTAACATACTTGTAAAAATATGTTAAACTATATGAAAGCATTATTTTTTCAAGATATAAAACTGCATGGTTGAATTTCTCATTTCACAATGTAAAACTATATAACACTTTGGTTCGTTCTTGAGTGGATCACAACCCTTAGTGCTGGTCACCTACCACACCCTTGTTTTAGAACTACCCGTGTCTTGATTCCCATATCAATGGGATATGTAGTGATTCCTAGTCCTTATTTCATGGGCCTAAACATGAAGTAAATAAAATTAACTATATCCTACATAAAAACAAATACCTATACAGGGGACTTCACACTACATGGAAATGCTGGTTTAAATGATTCTTTTTTGCTCAGACACATTAATTTAATACATCATACTTCTTATGCTGGGAAATTTAAGATCTCCATAATCTTTATTAGACCATCAGAAATATAACATTAACCTCCTGAGGAAAAATTTGGTCTGACTATACATAACATACCTCGACTTGGCTCTATATAAGTCTCCCTTAAATGAATTTTCAACTAGAGGAAAATTCTTCTTCAGGAGAGACCTATTCTATATCTATAAGTCTTGAAAAATTTATGGTGGAACTGATTTTCAAACATGGTATATGGTCACTCCTTGCATACTTATCCCATATCATTTCTCCTAATCCGATAACCCCCAAGATCATGGTTTACAATTTCATTTTTCATGTCTAAATCATGTTGGAACATCCATGTATCGACATGCCTTACATCACCCATCGTTTCCATAACATTGGGTAACCTTCATCCTTTCTATATGATGTTAAAATTCATTGTTTCCCATAATTATGTATGGATTTATTCTCATTCCAATGAGACATGTAGCGATGCTTGGATCCTACATCATAGTCCAGCCACTACATGATCAAATTCCCCTGTCCTTCCTTCTAATTTCCTATGTGTAGTGAATAAAACCTTTTCTACTCAATGTTTCTCACAAAGATCATAGATAATATAGTCTTAGAAGTTTTGGTAAAGTTTTTCCCACATGATCAAGGAATATCAGTTCATATTATGGTTAACATGGTACAAGTTTCAAGACCTTATAAGGCACACCAAAATTTTGTATCGCATGAAGTTAAACTGCATGGTTGACATATCTCGCATGACATAAAATTACATATTGCTATGGCTATCACATGAGAGGACCACTATCTTGGGTGTTGTTCTCCCACCACCCCTCTTTCTAAGAAATATGTATGGCTTGATTCTAACTATGATGAGATATATAGTAATGCATAGATCCTACATCCTAGTCTAGACACTATATAAAAATTCCCCCAATATCCTATGTATGATACAAATCTACATAGGAAGGTCTATTACAGGTTCTCACCCTACTCATGAGCCCATATTCAAAGAAAAATAGACCCTCTATACAAAAAAAAGTATATCAGTGTGGGGAATATTTCCCAAAACTACATGTATGTTGATTCTCATTTTGATGAGATATGTAACAACTCTTGGGCCCTATATCTTGGGCCCATCCATAATATATAAAAAAACCATATCTCTATTTATGGGTTATACCTAAATAGGAAATATTTTCCCCATTCTTGAGTTATAATGACATGAAATCATCCCTCTATACTCTGGAACCTTCCTTACACAAATCAAACTCTGTGTTTGGAAAAAAATCTGGATCTCCATAATCTTTCCTTAGTCATCAATAATATAATATTAGATTACTAAGGATACATTTTTTTAACCAAGAATAATATTCTCCATTTGGGATCTACATAATTCTCCCTCAAGAGTCATATTAACTATAGTCACATTAGTTTTTAGGAGAAACCCATTCTATCTCCATAATCCTTTACAACATCATTCCAGAAACCACTTTTCGAACATGGTTCATAGTAACCCTTTTCATACTTGTCTCATATAACTTCTATTGATCTGAAAACCCCTATATTGTAGCTTATAGTCTTCCCTCTTCATTCTTTAAGGATGATGGAACATTATTGGTCAGATCACCATGGAATAAAAAGTTACTAATCTTTTGGTCAAAGCCATGAGACCTTAAAATATAACAATCATACATTCCTGAAACATGATATTAAACTATGATTAAAATGTCCTTATCATGATGAAATTAATCCATATGAAACTCATCCAAGCTATATGAAATTAAAATCCAAGTTAAAGTCCTCTTCACATGACCTTAAAATATGGAACATCTATGTCCTTATAACATGAAATTAAACTTCATGACACATATTCAATTCTATATGACCTATTACCTACATGAGAGCTAGATCCATGAAAAGGTATCTGGTACTGGATTTGGAGACTCAAATTATTCCAATCCCATACCATAATGAAATATGAAAATTCCCTTCCCCTATATAAGAATTCAATCCATATAGGGGTCCCATTATTTTTCTAAGGATTCATTGGTCATATATATTAGTCCTATCCATGAGTTTTCATTGACATCAATCATACACCTCCATGAAATTCTATTGGGGTGAAAATACCACCACATGTTCCTTATCATGCACTCCTATATAGATTTAAATTATTTCCCAAGTTGCCTCTTGTTTCCCACACTGATAATGAATCATTTCATCTTAGGGGACCTGAAGAGTCACCTTAATTAACACAAATAGAGTTTCATTACCTATTCAAAGATAGAAAAATTTCCCCATGACATAAACTTAAAATGATAGGTGGAAGTCCACCTTACATGACTCAAAACTTCTCGGGTGGCCCATTTATTCTGGCCAATTTCTTCTCTACACATGAGATCTTAATCTATGTAGAATTATTTGGCACACAAACCATCTATGCATCATAATATTAATACCCTATATCCTGTGTATGAGTTATATCTACACAGAATATTCGGAAACATGTTCTTTGGTTTACATACACATGATAAGAATAAAATACCCCTCTATACATATGAGACAGATCTTTTTAGGAAGTTTCATATTCATGACTTGAAATCTTATTCTGATATTATTAATCTCACAAATACTGGTCAAATATGTTCAACCTAAAAAAATAGCTACATAGGTCAACCTTTCTAGACCCTAGACCACTAATTAAAAGAGACACAACACTCGTCTAGTTGAAAACCTATAAAGGGAGACCTAGGAAAAGTCAATTATCAGCTATCTAGGTCATATGATCTAAGAATAATTCAAATCATTTTTCTTATCCCATTATTGAAAGTTGAAAACATTAATACATAGAAATTCTAAAAGGCAAACTAAATCTAGTATTAATTTTAAAATTTCAAGGGAAAGCTAGAATGAAGAGACATATGATTGAGAAGAAAATCATTTTTCATTTCACATGTTAAGAAGATAGAGGAGCATCCAGAATCTAGAGTCTCTCCATATAAGGGAATCATTGTTCTTAAAATATTTACTCAAAATATTTATATGGCTGAATAATTAAATTTTTATAGTCCTCTACCACTCAACATTGCTTTAACAATGTTTTAGCCTCTATTTATACACCATATTGTAAAGATTATGGATTCTCAATAACATCTAGCCTGAACTTCTCTGCCTATTTAATTTTTTGACTCTATTTAGTATCCACTTCTTTAGAAGGATCTAATTCTTGATTGAGTTGATCTATCTCTTTACAGAGTTGTTCCACCAAGGTCCTCTATTCTACAACTTGGTTTTGGTGTTGGGATGCTACTCCATCTTGTTCAGAGGCCTCATTAAGTAGAATATTTTTGGTTATAGTAAAATGGGCCATATATTCCATAGTTGTGAGTTGATATTGAAATGCTCTCACCATATATCAAACATCAATCACCTATTTTAACTTATTATGTATGGCATGGTAGTCGATCCACTATAACCTATAAAAGAAAATATGCGGTGAATCTTGTGAAATTTTGATGAAGATTTGACAGAGGAATCTAAGAAATCAGTTTCCATATATCCCTCCACACTATTTTCTATCCAATATGGAAATTATCAAGAGTCTCCTGGTCTAATTTGGAATCTCTCTCAAAGGGAAGAATTTATTCAAGGACTAGTGTCATGACCCATCCCCTAAGGCCCATGCTATGACATACCCCAAGCCCACCCCCAAAGGCCAGGGGTTGAAGACTAGCACCAAAGGCGTCAACCTGTAAGTGGGAGGCATTTTCCTGAGTACCTATACACACGCAAACACAACCACATACCAAATCTAGAAAAGTAAACATGAATTCCACTAAACAACCACTAAGTAAAAGTACAAACTGTAGGTAAAATGAGCTAGAATACAAACCCAACAAATTATAAACTGAAAACAGGAAAGTACAAGGAAAACTCTGAATGCCGTCTTCTAGAAAACCCACATAATGGGTGATTTTATTAATATTTGAATAACTTTTTATATACCCCCTTTACTTATTTTATATGAAATGTGCATAATTTTTGTGAAATATTAATGTTTAAATAATAATGATAATTTTTGATCACTATTTGAATTCATCCATATTCAAGTCTATTTAATGTTTTAATAATAACCATCACCCTAATTATAAAAATTGCATGATTCTTGTTTTCCAGGGTTCCTTACTCAAATTACAAAATTTCATTATAAGGAATCAGTGGATCATTCTTCCATTTGAAGGGTCATATGATACACACAAAAGGCTCAGATAATCTAGGAAGAAAATGGACCATCCTTGAAGAAATAATTACTAGGATAACTAAAGAATTAAAAATACTTTAATTATCCTCCAAAGGTCAGGGGAAAATTCAATTCATCTTGGATAAAAATTTCAAGGCCCAAATCCACAAAAAAGGTCCAAAATGAAGCTTTAATGTCCAACTCACAATTCTGTCTGGGAATTGAGTTCAGAACAAAAAATTTGATATTTATTATTATAGAAACATTAATTCAACCTGATATTTTGTAGTGTGAAATAGGAGATATAGGTGGCCTACTTTTTTTAATAAATCATTCGGATTTAAAGGCATCTTATTATTTAAAAACCCATTCACATTTTGGTCTCTAAAAAGTTTCGATTGAAATAAAACCGCCATAACTTTGGCTCCTTAAGTCCAGTGGACCCCAAATTTTGAGAGTAGTCATCCACAATTATTATATAAAACTTTTAAGAATGATATATCTCGATATTCAGCTTTCTGGATTTCCAAATCATTGATCCCAGTGGAGGGGTAGTTTTGGAATGCAAATAGTCTACCACCTTGGGCTATAAATACATCCCCTCCTATCCTTTCAAAAGGGTTGGTATTTCAGAATAGAGGATCATATATTAGCATGACCAAATCCTTTACAAAGGCTTGGGAGGATTTTCCATACCCAAGTTTTCACTTGAGATAGCCTTCCTCCTCTCTTTGTTTTCATTTACTTTTGTGTTCTTCTTTGTTGTAATCATGTAAGTCTTTGTTTTTGTAATTCTATTTTAATGAAAGTTTCTTCTTCTTCATATATTATTCTCATCCAACTTCTGTTGAAAAATATTAATGGTCTTAAAATAGTTTAAATATAGTGAATCCCTTTCCCTTCGTTTTCTTTCTCATTCAATCTCAAATCAGTATTTAATTCCCTTAATCGTTTGTGTGTGTGTTCGACGCACCACTCTTTTCTTATCCCTTTCTTTTTCTTATATTATTAATTTATCATCATAATAATTATAACTAGATTAATAATCATTTAAATGGATGAGTAAATCTCTCATTGGGGTGAGTTATAATTTAGGGATGCGAAGTGATTGAGAGATTTTTCTCGATGAGTATTCTTTGAATTAACATAGTGTATGTTGGACTTAATATGTATTGGATTAATGACTTGTTTTGTTTAAAGAGTGGTTTCCATGGATTATTGGAACCATAAATACACTACCATAAACAAGATATGATTAATATTAGAACCATAAGTTAAGTTAAGGCTTGGATTAAAGCCTTAACACTTGAGAATTCCAATCAACGTCAACTTGTGACATGAGTGTTAATTTAATGCAATATAAAGAAAAGTTCAAGGATATCACAAGCTTAACTACTTAATGATGAACTCAACCTAATATTTATCAAATTGTTAAATCAATATTAATCAATCAATCATTTCAATTATGCTCTGCAAACAAACCCCCCAATAAAAATACAATCAACTAAAAACATTCGACTATTAAAAAGTATCATCGCCGAGGATTCAACCAGAGTGATAATATACACATTAGAAGAGCATCCAAAATTTGAATGGTTTATAGGTGAAAATCATCCGCGATTTCAATGGGTATGTGTAGAGTAGTTTCTAGAAGCTGTAGAAGTATGCCCTTCCTACCTGGTCTCACTGGGTACCACCAGGTCTTGGTCTACCAAGTCCTTTGTAAAGGTGGTGATTGTTTTCACTAGACACAACATGTGAGAGTGAAGCCCATATAGAGGTGAGAAACAATATACTCAGTAGGGACCACAAAAAACAAAGTAAAGACCACAAAGAAATCCACAGAGAAAACCACAAAACATGATCACAAATCATGACCATGACACAAGACAACTCAAACCAAGTATAATTTATAGTAAGAAAGAAGGACCACCAGTCATATCATCGAACACCTTGGGATGCTGGAGAACTCCTCCTCAATTAGTATAGTGTGCCTTACAAGTCACACAGAAGATTCTTCCCACTAACCTTGGACTTCTATGGTACTTATCTCTGATGAGTACCGTGGGTATGCTGGGTCACACAGATGTCGCTCCTCACCGTGGGCATGCCAGGTCACGCAAAAGTTACTTCCAACCTTGGCCATACCGAGGTACTCATCTTGTCGAGTACCATGGGTCTACTGGGTCACATAGAACTGCTCCCCACCATGGGCCTACTGGGTCACATAGAATCCTCTTCCCACTGGGTCATCGTAGCTGATCTACACAGGGTCTCTTGTCAGTAGTCATTAGGTCTAATCCAACCGCAGGGTTTCCACACATAGTGCACTTGATTCTAGGATAACTGCTCCTCAGGATATTCATCAAATTTCAACTTCCATTAAAGCCTCCATAGAGTATACCAAAAGATACGCCTCTTCGCGAGGGTTCTAAAACTGCAAATGGTTCATCAAGAAAACATATGGTTTGAATGATATTGGAATTTTCCCAAAAAGTGGCTAGTTGGGTTCGGGTCCGGTCCATCCCGGTAGGACCGATCCGACCTGACCCGGAACAGGGTCCACCGACCCAACCCAGGTCCGTCGAATCAACCCAAATCCTACCCGACATGGGTCCGGCCCATTGGGGTAGTCTGTGCCCTGCCTAGTCCACCATAGGTGGACCAGTTCCGCCTGGTTGAGACATGGCTAGAAGCCACGTCCGACTCCCCCTGCCCCGCGGGTCATCCGTAGGGCCAACTCCTTCTACCAAAATTAGTTGAACATGACTTTTCCATATGGGACGTGGTGCGGTGCCGCATCCGCGGTGCACCGATGCGTTTGGTTGGCCGCGTCTGCCGGTCGGTAGTTCTTGCCACACCACCGCAGCCTGAGCCGGCCACGATTCATCTTCTAGCGCGCCATCGTAGCACACCGCCACCCACATGTGGTCATCACTGCGAACCACCAGGTCTGCTCCGGTGGTCCTTTCTTCATTCCGCTTGTGCCCATGGCCTCTTGGGGATTCTATCTTCCCTAAAACGACCTAGAATCCCCCTTGCCGCCACTTTGAAGACATAGTCACAAAGAACTCACAAAACAGACAAGGCGGAGGGGCTCATGCCTAGTTCGTGTCTGCCCATGACCTCTGTGTTAGAGGTTTATAAAAACATGGGATAATGATTTGATGTTATATCACAAAATAATTAATCCAAGTATAGAAAACCCATATGGAATTCAACATTTTGATGGGTCCGTAAAGGGCGCTGCTCTCTGTCTCGCTCCTGTTCCCTCCCCTAGGGTTTCTGCCGTCTCTCCGCGGCGATGATGATATTCATTTCCTCGGTCCCTTTCCCCACCTCTGTTTCTTTTTTCCGGCTGCTGTGCAACACTGGATCTCTCATATGGTCCTTCAATCGGTGGTTTTTCATGCGGTGGGAGGATGATTTGGTTTCTATGAAAGAGGACGCCGATCCAGTGCTGATAGGAGGGATGGTGGATCTTTCACTCAAGCTCAGGTTTCGTGTTATTATTTATGGTTTCTCAGGTTTGAAAGATGGGGTTTTTAAGGCGATGGTGTTTCTTTTGCGGCTTGTTCTGATTCATGATGAATATTTGTTTGGTTTCTTGGTTCTGCTCGTGATTTTCTTGGGAAAGTTTATGGCACTTCCTATTAGTCTTGAGGAGATGAACTCCAAATCTGCCTATGTTTTAGTGGATTGTGATTTGAAAAGGCATGGTGTTGCCGCCTATCAGCCTTTATGTTTGTATCCTGCGATCTATGATGTTTGTGGTGATGCTGTGGATGTGATGATGGCATTCTGGATTCTGTCGTTGGTGATATGGTTCCTCTTTGGCGGGGAGGGCGTGAGGGCGACGCCTCTGGATGGTGTTCTCAAGTGTTTCGAGGTTATGACTGTGGAGGTGAGGGTTGGTGGGATCTCGTCGGCGATACAGATGGTTGATGTTGCAGAAATTTTGGGGAATCACTGATTGTGACTCATCGATCATTGTGTGATGATGGTTTTTTTGGTTTTTTGAATTTTGAATTGTGGTGATGTTTTGGATTGGTCTCTGGTATGCGGGTTCCATGACCTCCATTGATGATGTTGTGAATTGGTCTCTGGTTTTTGGGTTCCATGACCGCCACTGTTGATAATGTTGGATCCTTGTTTGTATGGTTACCGGTTACCCATAAACCGGATTTTTAGAAAATGGAAAAAATGGATTTTGGTCAAGTATAGAAAACCCAAGAAAAACACCCTCCCACAAGAACAAGCGATTCACTGATCAACCTATTTGTGGGTTGATCCGTTTTCATCATTTTAGAATGAAGAACAGGGAAACTTAAAACAAAAAACCCCCTACCTCAAAGGTGTTTGTTGCTGAAGCGATCCACCCACAAGGATTCAAGTTCTGTTCGAAGCCATCGGTGTTCATCTCCCTCCAGTCCCGTTCTTCGAGGTGTGTTGACATCGCTAGCAATTCACCGGTGTTCGTAATTAATCATTGGAGAGTATATTTTCAATAGTTTTGTCAGAGGAATTCCCCATTTGATTACCCAACGTGTTATCTCATTAATAGAGAAACGCGTCATAGCATTTTTGTTACACTGCATCACCGCATCGTTAAACTATTTCATTAATGAAACAACGTGTCTATTTCACTTTTGTTAAGGAGTCTCATTAATGGGGATCATATCCACCTCTTTGTCGCACTGTAGTGTTGGTTTTCCACCTCTCAATAGTGAGAAAAATAAAATAAAATAACTTTTTAAGTTATTTTATTTTTTTCCAAAAATTCCAAAAACTATCTTTTCCGGTCGACCCTCTTCGGTCGATGTTAAGTCCATTATAGGTGAATCCTACCATTCTTAGTTCAATGGTGCCTCATATTTTTGATTCAAGCATCAATTTAAAAGTTAGAAAAACCCGCTCGCACGTTTACTTAAATGAACTTAAAAAAGTTTGAAATTCTATTCCATGCTCATTGGGCATCATAATTAGGTGTCGTTAAAACATATGGTCTCAAAATAATTCTATATTATTTAAAAAAAATTACATGGAAATTCCAGTACTTACATTACTCCCCCTTTTTGGGATTCATGACCTCGTAAGTCAAAACAAGGCTAAACAAAAAAATTGGGGTACTAAGCATGAATTTGAGACTCCCGCGACCATGTGCTCTCTAGGAGATTCCCATGCTGCCACCGAACACACACCATAGGAATCGACCATCCACAAAGGAACAGATCCTGTCAATCCTCTATCTCCACTGGAAACTCTGCACATGTCGCCCCATCATCAATGTCTAGCTCACCCTAGTCGATGACGTGCGATGGATCATGCACCTACCTCTTCAGCTATGACACATGAAAAACATTGCACACCCAGTACATATTTGGGGGAAAAGCTAGATGGTACGCCACCTCACTAACTCTATTGATAATCTGAAAAGGTCTAATTAACCTCAGAGATAACTTATTGCCCTGTCCAAATCTCCGCAATCCCCATCGGGGTGAGACCCGAAGGAACACATGGTCTCACTTTTTAAAATCCAAGGGTCTCTATATCCTATTAGCGTATGATTTCTACCTTCTCTGTACAGTCCTCATCCACTCATAAATGATTTTCACCTTCTCGGTGGTAGCTTGTACCAACTCTGGACCCATGAGCACTAACTTCCCTGGGTCTGTCCGACATAGAGGTGATCTGCATGGCTGCCCGTACAAGGCCTCAAGCGGTGCCATGCCAATGGTGGAGTGATAGCTATTGTTTTATGAAAACTCCACTAGTGGAAGGAGGTCCTCCCATCTGTGACCAAAATCAAGTACACAATAATGAAGCATGTCCTTTAAGGTCTGTATGGTTCGCTTTGTCTGACTATATTTCTGAGGGTGAAAAGCTGTGCTCAAGAGCAGCTGAGTCCCAAATGACTCCTGCAATCCCTTCCACATCCAGGATGTAAAGTGAGCATCATAGTCTGAGATGATCATCAAAGGAAACCATTGATTCCTCACTATCTTCTGGACACAGAGGCATCCCAATCCCTCTACCGATCCCTGCTACCGGATGGGTAGGAAGTGAGCTGACTTGGTGAGTTGGTCAATGATCACCCATATAGAATCATGTCCCCTGGATGTGTGTGGTAACCCCATCACGAAGTCCATCGAGATACCATCCAATTTCCATTCTAATACCTCAAGTGGCTAGGCCAAGCCTTCTGGAACCTGATGTTCGACCTTCACTTGCTGACAAGTGAGGCATCGTGAAATGAACTTTGTCACCACTTTCTTCATCCCCGACCACCAGTACGGACATTGGAGGTCCTGGTATATCTTTGCAACCCCAGGATATACTACTAAATAGTATATGTGGAACTCCCTAAAAACCTCCTCCTATAACGTCATTGGTACTACAATGCATCCTATGAAAAGAAAAACGTGATCCATACCTATCTAAAATAAATCAGAAGCCAATCCTAAGGATATATGAGTACTTCAAGCCTCACAATCATCATCAAAAAGCTATGCCTCCCTGAATAGATATAAGAGTGTAGAAGTGACAGTCATCGACCGAAGGTAAGCTGCTCCATCACTATCTATGAAGGATATCTACATCATGGATAGCTGCTCCGTTTCCTCACTCAGCAGATGTAAACTAGACCTCCTGTTGAGCGTGTTTTCTACCACGTTCGCATTCCCGAGAGTATATACTATCTAAAAGTCATAGTCCTAGAGGAACTACATCCATTTCTACTGTCTCAATTTCAGGTCCTTCTGTGAGAGGTTATACCTGATACTCTTGTGGTGGGAGTAGATAGTAAACCATTCACTCATCAAGTAGTTCCACCATATCTTCAAATAAAAGACCACTACTGCTAACTCTCGGTCATGGGTCATGTAGTTCTTCTCATGATGCCTCAACTACTGTGATTCGTAGGTGATCACTGATCACTCTTGCATCAGTACACAACCCAGTCTAGTCCCTGATGTGTCACATAATACTATATACCCAACACCCACTTTTGGTATTCTAAAGATGGGGTAACACGTCAGTATCCACCTCATCTCTTAGAAACTCTGCTGCCACTTCTCCATCCACATGAAGGGTTGTACCTTATTTGTCAAGGCCAATAAGGGTGTTTTTACTCTAGAAAATTTAGTCACGAACCACCGGTAGTATCCAGCCAACCCCAAGAAACTTTTCACCTTGGTCACACTTCTGGGTGGATCCCAAGCAAGCACTACTTCTATATTTTCCCTATCCACTACAACTTCGGCCTCTGAGATAATGTGTTCCTGAAATTGGACCTCCTGAATCAAGAACTGAAACTTTGAGAGCTTTCCATAAAGCTAGTACTCTCGGAGTGTATCTAGAGCTATCCACAGGTGTGTAACATGCTCCTCCTTTGACACCGAGTACAGAAAGATTTCATCAATGAAGACTACCATGAAACAATCGAGTTAAGGCTGGAAGATCCTATTAATGAGTCCCATGAACACTACTAGGGCATTGGTCATGCCGAAGGGCATCACCAAGAACTCGTAGTGGTCATAACAACATATGAAGGCTATCTTCAGTACGTCCTCATCCTATATTTGAAGCTGATTATAGACTTATCTGAGGTCGATCTTCAAGAACCACCTCGCTCCCTTCAGCAAGTCAAATAGGTCATCAATCCTTGGCAATGGATACTTGTTCTTCATGGTCACCTGGTTCAGGCACCAGAAGTCCATGCATAGACTCAAAATACCGTATTCCTTCTTGGAAAACAACACTAGGGCCACCCATGGTGAAATGTTGGGCCTCATGAAGACCTTATCCTACAAGTCCTCCAAATGTACCCTCAATTCACAAAGTTCAACAGGAGCCATCCGATATGCCGGTGTGGATATCGATGTTGTCCCTGAGTATATATTGATGCAGAAGTCTACCTCCCTGTGAGGAGGTAGTCCCAAAACATCCTCAGGAAAGACATATTCATACTCATCCACTACTACAGGAAATCTTGGACTCCTATTTTCCATTACACCAATAGAGAGGCTATCTAACTGGCGAGTGATTGGCTTTAACCTCCTCCGAGAAAGTCCATCATGTGCTATAAAAGTTTCCCTATCGCTGGTGAAGGAAAAACTGGTCCAATCATCATGGATACACTGTACTTTTCGCATAATACAGTCGATATGATCATGGACTATAGATAAACATTCCATACCCAAGATGACGTCTTAAGGCCTCAACACCGCTACTAAGAGATCCCAACCAAATATCTATCCTCCTAGAGTAAGCTCACACTAATAGAATGAGTGTGTAATCGTCAAATCCCTTCTCATAGGAGTCTCTAATCGTAAGGATCAAGTCAAAAACACCATCAGAATCTCCAAGCTCTGAACGAGGTCTATGAACAGGAAAAAGTGACTGATACCTGTGTCTATAAGAACTGAAAATAAGGTAGAGAAGACACTAATCGTACCTCTAATACCACTTTGTCATGACCCATCCCCCGGGGCCCGTGCCGTGACATACCACAAGTATGCCCCCCAAAGGCCAAGGGTTGGAGACTAGCACCGAATGCATCAAACTGCAAGTGGGAGGAATTTTATTGAGTACTTGTACACACGCACACACAACCACATACAAAAGATGGAAAATTAAACATACATGCCACTAAAAAACCACTGAGTAAAAGTCTAAACTTTAGGTAAATTGGGCCAGAATACATACCCAATAAAAGATAAACCGAAAACAGGAAACTACAAGGAAAACTTTGAATTCTTTCCACTAGAAACCCCACCTGATGGGTAAGTGTAGAGTAGCTTCTGGAAGCCATAGAAGTACATCCCGCCTGCCTGGTCTCACTGGGAACCACTGGATCCTGGGATACCAAGTCCTCCATCAAGGAGGTGGTTGTCTGTACTAGACACAACACGTGCGGGTGAATCCCATGTAGGGGTGAGTAACAATATACTAAGTAGGTACCCCAAAACACAAAGGAAAGACCACGAAGCAATCCACCGAGAAAACCACAAAACATGATCACAAAGCATGATCACGACACAAGACAACTCAAACCAGGTATAATTTAGAGTAGAAAAGTAGGACCATCAGTCATGTCATCGAACACCTTGGGCTGCTGGAGAACTCCTCCTCAATGAGTATAGTGGGCCTGACAGGTCACACATAAGCTGCTTCCCTCTAACCTTGGAATGCTATAGTACTCATCCCTGATGAGTACCATGGTTATGCTGGGTCACACAGAAGATTCTCCCCACCATGGGCATTCCAGGTCACACAAAATCCATTTCCCACATTGTTCATACTGAGGTAATCCTCCTATCAAGTTCCATGGGTCTTCTAGGTCACAAAAAGATGATCCCCACCTTAGGCCTACTAGGTCACATAGAAGCCTCTTCCCACTGGTCCATCATAGCTGATCCACACAGGGTCACTTTTCAGTAGTCTTTATGTCTCATCCAACTGTAGGGTTTCCAAACATAGTGCACTTGATTGAGGGAGAACCACTACTCAAGCCATTCTTCAAATTTAAACTTCCATGAAATCCACCATAGAGTATTCCAAAATATCATCCTCTATGAAAGGGTTCCAACGCAGCAAAGGACACATCAAACAGACACCTGGTTTGAAAGATATTGGCATTTTCCAAAAAAAGGGGCCGGTTGGGTTTGGGTCCATTCCCACATGGTCTGACCGACCCGACCCGACCAGGCCCAGGATCCACTGACCCCAATTGGGTCCCCCTACCCGACCTGGATTTGGCCTAGCCTGGGTTCGGACCATTGGGCCTTGGGTCCAGCCCGTTGGGCCTTGGGTCTGGCCCACGCCCTGCCCGGTCAAGATGCGGCTGGAAGCCGTTTCTCACTCCCCCTGCCCCACAGGTTGTCTGTGGGGCCAGATCCCTCTGCAATAGTCAGTTGACCGCAACTTTTCCACATGTGACGTGGTCCGGTGCTGCATCCGAGGTGCACTGACACGACCGGGTGGTCGTATCTGCTCACCACCAGCTACCAGCATAGAGGCCGGTGGCTATTGCCACATTGCTGCGGCCCGACCCGACCACAATGCATCTTCTAGCAAGCCACCACCTACCCGAAGCCACTGTCGGTGGCATCGATGCGCCGATGGGTTCTTCCGCAGACCACCGGGTTCGCTTCGGTGGTCTATTATTCGCGCTGCTTGCACCCACGACCTCCTGGGGATGCCATCTTCAATACGATGGCCTCAAATCCCCCTTACCACCACTTCAAAGACACTATCACGAAAAATACAGAAAAAACACAAGGAAGAGGGGCGCGAGCGTTGTTCGTGTCAGCCTACACCCTCTATGTTATAGGTTTAGAAAAATATGGGATAATGATTTGATGTTCTATCATAAAATAATTAATCCCGGTATAAAAAACCCAAGAAAAATACCCTCCTATAAGAATGAGTGATTTGTGGATAAACCTATTCATGGGTTGATCCGTGTTTGTCGTTTATAAAAAATAACAGGTAAAATTAAAACAAAAAAACCCCTACATCAAAGGTGTTCATCACTAAAGTGATCCTCCCATGAGTATTCATGTTCCGTTCGAAGCCATCAGAATTCTTCACCCTCTAGTCCCGTTCTTTGAGGTGTGATGATGTTTATAGTGATTATACAACGTTATTCATTCATTATTGGAGAGGATTTTACCATAGGTTTTTCAGAGTAATTCCTCGTTTGATTCCCCAACGTGTTATCACATTAATAGAGAAACATGTCGCAACGTTTCTGTTATGTTGCATCGCCATGTCGTTATGTTGTTTAATTAATGAAACAATGTGTCTACTTTTCTTCCATTAAGGAGTCTCATTAAAGGGTGTCATTATTTCCTTGTCACTACACCACAGTGCTAGCATGATACTTCTCAACAGTGAGAAAATAAAATAAAATAACTTTTTATGTTATTTTATTATTTTTTGAAAAGTCTAAAAACAATTGTTTTCCGGTCAACCTTTACCGGTCGAAGTTAAGTCCATTATAGGTGAATCCTTCCATTATGAGTTCAACTGTACCCTCATATTTTTGATCCGATCACTAGTTTAAAATTTAGAAAAACCTTCTCACACGTTTACTTAAATAAACTTAAAAAAGTTCAAAATTATATTACGGGCTCACCGGGCGTCAGAATCAGGTGTCGTCAAAGCATATAGACTCAAAATAATTCCATATAATTTTAAAAAAATTTATATGGAAATTCCAGGACATTACAACTAGGTTTACATGAGAATTACTATCATCAACATTTTCCATGTGATAGGGATTTTCATCAGTCAAAGTCAGGGTAACCTTAGCTGATTGTAAATTTTATGTATCCAAGATCTTAGATAATTTTTCTAATTCTCCTGAAATAGGTATGCAATAGTGATTATGTGGTAATGAAAAAGATGAGATAGTTAAGAATTCAATAGACTCACCTTTATCTAGTGAGGCACTAACCACTTTGGTCATAACTGATTCACTGGATAGAATTAAAATCACCACTTCTCAAGCTTGTGGGTTGGCCTCATAAGACAATTATTTTGGGAATGCAGGTGAAACATGTGCATGTTCGGCCAAGTCAATAACCTCCATAAGGTCACTCAAAGACATTGATCTCATAGGGATGACCATCAGTAAAATTGGAGCAATAGATATGATAAAACCTTTCTGGGCCTGCGTCACTACTTCCCCCATCATTGTGCTATCAGGGAGAAGGTCATTCAACCTCAAAGGTATACAATTATCTCCCTAAACTTTTTTTCTAGCAATGAAACATGTTATTACCAGATCTTCATTCAGTTCATATTGCCTGTGAAGTATCATTCCCACTGAATCCAGCCCCATAGGAAAAGGGAAAATATGATTTCAAATGATTGGAACATCCTAACATGTAGAACCTGTGAAAAACCCTACCCATGTCGACTCATTAACACAACTATAAATATAACATGAAAATTAAGTAAGAAGGATACAATTATCAATTCCCATCCTAGATCATATGTGAATTTCCAAATTCCTCACTTTCCCACACCTCTTGATTTACCATGAAGATAATTCCATAGGTAATATAGTAGGTGGAGTAGGGTGTGGGAATACTCTTTTCAGGTTTTCAATCACCACATTCATATGCCTAGTTTCCCTATGAGATCCTTCTTCAATGACCTATTCACCCATAGTAACATCCATTTCCACAACAGTTCCTCCCTCATTATACTCTAGAGATGGAATGTGTGACGATTCACCCCTCCCCTTCTAAAAAATGTGTGTGGGGGGGGGGGAGGGAGAGAATAAGGGTTAAAAGATTATTGAGATATAAAAAATAAGATTTCATATAAATAATCATATTACCTCTTCAATGACATTATATTCTTACAACATTTATACCACCATATCCCACACCCGGTCAAACCAATTAATCATGCCTTTAGATGAATGGATAGAGGAATCCATCTCCTCAAGATATATACTGACATATTTAGGATTCTCAAGAAAATAGATATGTTTAGGTGCGGTGATTAGAGCCTATCTAGGTAGATCAATTCCTCTTCTGGAATCCCAACCCATATTTCCTTAGAAAAATCACTCCTTCTCCAATCATCCTATTCTCTCTAAGCTTTAAGAAATGTTTCTAGGATGAAGATAGATATTTCAGAGGAGGAAAGCCTCATATGTTGTATGGGATCAAGTCTCCACACCTATTTCCTTGGAATTTATAATACCACTCCCCTTAGAATGGGGTGCTTCCAAGGAACCAATTGTGAGGAAGAAGGCATGTCACTGACTTCACATGGAACTAGAAAATATGCATCATCCATCCACTATGAACCATCACTACTATCTTCACTCTCACTTTGGTATGGTCTCAAAATTTCAAGTACCTACTCAAGAAATATAAATTGACCTCAGAGCGAATGAATGGAGGCTTCAAGGTACTAGATGTAAGATTCCACCAAATCCAAATTCTCCATATAAGAAATGGTTTCAAGCATAGATATGCCTCCATACCCAATTATAATGATTTATTTCCCCTGAAGGAAGCATAAAATCCCATAAATAGTCATATAATTTTTCCATGTGTCCCACTCCCTCCAAACAATGATATATGAAGCCTTTGTGGGGATGTACACTTGTGAATATGGCTTGGAAACTTATGCTATGGGTGTATAATCAGTATTTTGAGTGGATGGACCTAGGATCCTCAATGAATTCTTCTACATTTAAAAAATAATGGGTTTACTTAGTGAAATCCTCTTTCCCAGCCTCACTACCTCTGTTTCATATTCCCCTCCTTCTCCAAACTTAGCTATAGTTGAACCTTCAATAATGAGCACTGGTTTATCTATTTGATCATTTTGGTATGATCATATCCAAGAATCAACATAATACTCTAAAAGCCTTAGATCAATGTCTGTGGGTAGATGTTCAACTCAAGATCTCATGTCTTCCCTTGTGATCATCATCTAAATTTGATGAGCCTCTTTAAGATGTTTTTCCCAACATGCGCTATAAATTGATGCATGGAACCTCTTTTAGACATAATGGAATTGACATGAAAATTGATAGGGTTAATACACTTAATAGATCAACTTTTCATCAATTCTATAAACTAGAACACCCTCCCTCAGGAAAATGAGGCACCTCTATATGGTGTTATTTCCAGTTGTGTCATTTACTAGGATGATATAAGGAGAATAATAAGGGGTGTATACAAACCGATAGTGATAATTGAGCATTTTCATCACTTCACTAGACCCCAAAATCAATGTATTCACCCCACTTATACATTATAAGTAGGGATTGAATCATGTGTCTAGAATTCACTAGGAATTGATAAATTCATAACTCCCCATGTGAGATACTAACTTTCCCCAGAGGAGTTGGAAGGGGCCTACAAGCCTGTAGGGAGTCCCCCTGATAATCCGTACTAGTATATGGTATGTTTGTGCCAATAATTGGACTGAAAGATTAATGTTCCTCCCAATCACAAACATGGATTCCATTAAAAAGGTTGAAAATATGACACCAGTGCTTGATTCATGTACCAATAATAATCAACAACTTATAAAAATTTCTAAGAGCGATACAATTCATACCAATCAATTGAAATTGAGGTAAAATTTTCAGACCCACTAATTAAAGTGACCTTCATCAAGCATCATCTAGTAAGCACTGACACGTCTTAGAGTGTTATGGGTAGGGACCATCATCGTACTCCTTGAACAATGATCGTGACTATGTAGTGTATAAAATACTTGAATCCAATAAAACAAATATACATATATCCCGGGGAGGGACTCAACCTCCTGATGATTTTGTGATATATTGAGAAATTCCCTTGCAAGTGTCGGGGTTCTCTTAGGATCATCCCATACTGAAGAAGGAAGGAACTCATCATACATATCACCCATGATGGGTTCCCCCATTCTTATTCAAATGTATCATAGGATAATAAAAACTTCTCCATGCACTAAGTGGAATGTTTTGGTTTCCAGGATCCACCAACTGAGTAGTTGAGGGATGGTGGATCTATTTCGATGAGAAAAATTCTACAACACCCAGGTATCCTCAAACACTCCTAATTCCTTCAATTAAACCATAAAATCTTCACAGATCTATCAAACCCAAAAATTCCATCTTCATTATAGACCATAGAATCCTCTGGGGAGAAGATCCCATTTGGATGACTATCCTAGAGTCTCATCAACTGTGTATTTCCTTACAATGGTGTGATATCAATGAATTTATAATTCTATAATTCACACCATTTACTATATTGACAAATGTGTGTAATTTAAATCAAACCCATCATAGTAGATCTCTTAGATAAAAGACCCCTTCATTGAGATATTGTCCCAAGGTGTGTTTCAGAACTTGGCCATCAGTTGATTTTTCCAACGTGGTACTGGGATAGGGAAATGTGATGCAAACCTATATCCATAATGAGGTAGCCTATCTGAGACATGATACACCCAAAGTTTATCACCCATAAGTCCTATTAAAAATTGATGATGTTGGAAGATGTCATGTTTTTCATTATCATTGATGCTCTCAACTATGGAATTAATCCTTCCATAATAAGGGAAATAATCTTATGTAGGATTCATTTCTTATCTTATGAAAAATAAAAAAAGGAAATCAAAAAAGTAAATGTTAACTATAGAGCATAAAGACCCCACCTATAAAATTCAGATGAACTGTATAGCATACTACGTGGTCCATGAAGTTCTAAGATTCCATATAGAATAAATTATCGCTATATAGGATTGATTCAAATGAAAATAAAATTAATTAGTTTGTGAAAAATACCAGTTCATGAATGGTGATTATTCACTATGAAAGAAAGTATGTCCAAAAAAGAAAATTCTATACAAAGATGGATTATATGTGGGAAAGTTTAAATGAGACAAAAAAGTGATTGATTCACTATGTGAAAAATTATTCAAGATCCTGACTTATTTTATAGGCATGGTAACTCCTTTAGGTCCACATGCACCCCACAATTCATTCAACCAGATCAATTTCTTCCTTTAAATTGACTCCTTTTTATACCGATCAGACCCCATTCTGACCAGGGGATTTTTTTTGGGCCTGGAAAAGTTTTAATTTATTTTTCAAAGGATTTATGAATTTGGAAAGGATAAAAGTGATTGATGAAGTTAAAAATGGTTAAAGACTCCGAGATATAAAATAAACCCCATATTTTTTATAGCACATTCACTATGTTAGTCTACGGTTTACATAACACCCCTACATAGGACCCCCACAAATGAAAATTTGTTTTTGGGGTGAGGTGTGACCTTAAGGCCCCCCACAAATGAAAATTCATTTCTAGGGTGAGGCATAACCTCCACCCCCCATAAACAACATACCATTTGTGGGGTGAGGCGTTATCTTCAGGTCACCTATAAACTAAAATCCTTCACCGGTGGTGGTTTTTTATTACTTCTAACCAATCTGGGAGAACGATTAAATCCACACCTCTATAAAATCCCCACATAGTGATGAATGATATATATATATATATATATATAGAGAGAGAGAGAGAGAGATAGAGAGATAAAGTCTGAGAAAATTATTTTTGTAGGTAATAATTTACTGTATATCATAAAGAAAAAGAGGGAATAAGAATTATTTTTCATATCAAAATCCATTTATGGATAGAGATCCACATATAAAAATACTTTGTGGGAGTCCATCCACATAAAAAACTTCTTTTTAGATAGCTATCTATATAGAAATTTCTTTTTTGGACCACCATTCTATAAACCATATATAGAGGGAGTCTTTTCAGACCACCATCCTATATAGAAAAAAATATGTGGGATGGAGTCCTTTTGTCTCGGTACCCTTCCATGTAGTGTTCTACCTTACCTCAACCCATTAAATAATTGTTTAAACAAATCTCTCTGTCAACCTCTCTTGCAAAGTGATAATCCCTAAATGAGACCCTTCATGAACTACCAAGAAAAGACCTCTTCCATAACCTCCATATATGTTTGATCAGAGTATAGGGAACACCATATTGTCCTCTTGATCATGAATTCCCATGGAAAATGAGGTCATACTACTAACCTACCTAAAAATGGGGATCCTTGAAATGTTCTCGATCATATATTTCTCTAGTAATAAGGATCCCAACCTTGGAAGTAATGTTAGGGACTTCCCCATTTCAGACAGTGATGGAAGCCACTTTCCTTTCCCTATGATGAGGGTTAGTGCCTTATACTCCACTTATCTTCTCTAAAATATTAAGTAGGGAATCCCTCCTATAGTAACCCCTAGTATTTCTCATGGGCTGTATCTGTATGGGTGTGTAATTCCCAACCGTAGTTATGAAAATAAGAGAGTATACTGGAATATAATATCCCTTTACCTTTTCCGTAGCCTTGACCTTGTCAACCAGAAGATGAAGTAGATTGTGTGGTTTGTAAAATATTACACTTCCTCTTGTTTATCACACTAAGCATGAATCACATGGGATTAGAGGTTATTTATGATCATTACATCCATGAAATCGAGTACCTGACTCGGGAGGAGATTTTCTTTCCAAATATTCATATCAACTTCTCAAAAGGTCCTCCTCCATAGGTGTAAGCCCCAAAGCCATGTCATAGGTCTATATTCTCGATGAATCAAACCAAGGGACTTCTCCATAGGTGTAATCCCAAAAAACATGTCAAAACCTCAAAGGGATATATTCCTGATGTAGTAAACCATGGGAGCCATCCATAAGTATAAGCCCCAAAACTGTGTCACAACCTTTAAAGGTCCATATTCCAAATGAAGAAAACCATGGGCCTCCTCCATAGGTGTAAGACCCAAACCTTTGATCTACATGGGTTTTAATTCATATCCAAATGGGATACATAGGAATCCTCCTTGAGGTCAAAATACAACACCCCAAACTCACCCTAATCTTCTTTGGGTCATATCCCTAGTAGGTTCACATCTTGCCTAAGAGGATATATCACTTCGAGGTATCTTGGGACAATTTGGAATAAGTAGCACACTAGACCTTGACTAGGCACCTTTCACCTTGTCTTCCTTTCAACATGACGTTAAATTGCAAAGTTTGGTCCTTGTCACATGACCTTAAAAGGTGTGATGTGTCTTGTTAAGTTGAACTAAACTACGTGGGTTCTCAATTCCTTTCAAAAGGATATGTAGGAAGCCCATCTCATGGGCATGATCCCGATATCAAAACAACTCCCATATTCTAAGATGATGATAAATTATAGATCACCCTACCATGTGTCTTAAATCCAGCATCATGATAATGAACTATATAAGAATCTCTAATTTTTATACAAAAGGGCACCATCAATGGGGAACCTTAGATACATATAGATACATCCATCAATATAGAACTTCAGATACATACAGATGATTCAAAAAATAAATACATGAGAATAGTTGATTTTTCATATAATGTTGACCTATCACATATTTTAGATTTAATAAAGGATTCATGAATACATCTTAAATCTATAAGAGAGTCCCAAAGTAGGTAATAATTCCCCCCAAAAGTGTGATATGAGTCTGATATCCAAACCTCTTGGCCAATGCATTTTCTAAGATCTCATTGGATAAATCCAAGTGATTGACTACCTTTGGAAAATAGGTTTTTGTCAACTCTAAACGAGAATGGGTGTGAAATATTTCATAAAAAAAATAAACCAGTGGGGTGTGAAAAGTCCATTGATTAATCAAAAAATAAGGTAATAGGATAATTTTTTTTCAAGATCATTTTACTAGAGTTTAGAAATTTCAATACCATATGGAATAAGAACTTTAGGAAATATACTTACTTAAAAATTATAATTTCATCCTTTATTCAATTTCCACCACAATATCATATTTTTCTACAAATGGTGAGTATTAAAGATGATTTTTTCATGACATAAGTACTAAAATAAATTTCTAAGTAATCATATAATCCACAAAATGATAACAATATATTCCTCCTATCTTTATACATTAACTAAAACCAATATGGTTAGCACGAGGTAAGATAAGTTCTGAAATGAATAAACCTTCATATGATGAAATAATACAATAATCTCCAAAATTCAAGTGTAATACCCAAATTTCAAACTAAATCATTACATAAATAACCTTAATCACCAAAAAGACACATTAAAATCATATATTATTCCAATAGATAATTAATCCTTTATTCTCAAAATAAAATAAAATAATATTATTTTTACCTTAATCATATAATATTACCCAAAATTAAAGTTTTATTATTCCAAAATAACATTAATCCCTTAATCAAAAAATAAATTTTCAATCTATTGGTTTATATTTGTTAAAAAATATATTCCCAAAATCAACTTAATCATCATTTATGAAATCATTTAAGTTAAAAAAAATAAAAAATGTCATACTAACTAGGAAAACACATTGGATAGTGGCACTGAACCCTTGTCACCCTTAAGTTGTGGGTTCAAGCCTTGTGGACCTTTCAGATACGATGGGTTTTCTATTGGCCTTTTTATTATCCTTTTATTAAAACAATATTATTATAATTCCTATAATATACCAAAAAATATGATGAGCATCCTTAAAAAATAACCTTAATAACTTCAACATTAAAGAATGTTTTAACCTCAAATATGAAATCATACCTTTCAGTTTACATCCCCAAAATTTTAATACAATTATTCTAAATTAATCATTTTTATTAAAACTAATGGTTACATATACCTCAACCCAATAAAACGTCTCCCAAAATATTATTAATTACCATAAAATCCCATCACTTAAAACTTAAAAAGGGGAATCTAATTAATTGGAATTGTGATCAACCTCAAAATTATAAACCCATGATGGTATAGATAAATGTTAAGATAAAATCATATGAAAACATCCTAATCTATAATTTTTTCTAAACCCTACTCTAAAAACAACTATAACAGCCCTGGACCTGCACTCTCAGATCCAATGCAAAAACACCATCTTTAAATTTATGGATTTGATACTAATAAATGTGACCCCATTTTATCCATCCAAAACGTACAAAATAATAGAAAAATATTGTATCACTTACATACCCAAGGACCTTTTAGTTTTATATTTTTATAGAATTAGGAAAAACTCTTTCAAGTGGACATTTCCACATAATATCCATTTTCCCCATAAAATGAGTTCATTATCAAGTCATGCTTGCATCATTAAAAAAACTTCCATATATAGAAGTTAGAACTTATTAAGATTTATAAACATCCTTAATCCCTATAAAAAAATAATTTGAGAAAATGGGATTAGAAAAATAAATCTCAACAAGGTATATAAATGTAAGAAACACGTTAGTCTTGTGAAAAATATGAAAACCCATAAAATGTTTAACTTTTTGACATTATTATATGAGTGTATAAAATGAATCATATAAAAATATAAAACAACATTTTTTTCTCAAATAAAACCTTTAAAACTCATATAAATCAACTAGTAACCCTTTTGGGAAACATAGAACACCATATTCATAACCCGTGTTCACTCATGTCAGAAATAACTAGATCCAAGTTAAATCCATAGGAGAAACCACCATAGTTAGTTATACCCTTCTTGTCTTTGATGAAAAGGTAAATTACCTAGTGAATTAGAGTAATATATTTGTCTCACCCATTCATATAATTTTCATCAAGCTCACTCATTCTTATAAGCTATATCGGGTTCACCTGTTCATATAAGTTGTATCGGGCTCACCTATTCGTATAAGATATATCAGGCCCACCCATTCATATAAGTTATATTATAATTTACCATTATTATAAGCTGAATCAACCTCACCCATTCATCATATATAATTATTAATCACCATATCATGATTAATACATTTTATTATTTCATCTTTTCATTATAAAACCCTCAAAAAACTCTTTTAAACTTGTATGCAAAACTCTTTTGGATATTGAAAATAATTTTTCCTTTTAGAATTTTTTTTTCAAAAATAAAATCCCCAAAAAAGGTAAATAGTGTTTTTATTTGAAGAAAATATGAAATATTATAAATGAATACAAACATAAAATAATGTTTATGATGGTGGGAAACATTGTGGATGTCATATATGTTATAATAGAATATTCCTTTTTCCTTTTTTGTTAAAAGGTTCCATAAAATATTTCCTTTTGAATTTTTTTAATAAATTAAAAAGTGATATAGAATTTAATTTATAATAAATTTATGTACATTTAAAAACATAAATAAAATAATTTATGAATTTTTAAATGGAATAATATGATTTATAAAATAAATCATTAAAACATTTAAAATGTTGTTTTCAAGTTAAAGTGTCCCTTACCTTGAGTCAAACTCATCACATACGTTCTTTATCTTATAGAATAATAAAATTATGATAATTATTTAATTTTTTAAGAACCTTTTTCAAGTTTATTATTCCTTTTATTTTATTTATTACTATGTTATATACAATTACTTAATTAATTAAGTTCACATCATATTCTTTAACAATATTCGACTCATATGTCCAAAATGACATCAATAAGTTGGATATGGTCAAATAGGTCATTATTAAATCATCTAAATAATAATAATAATGAAATAATTATCATTTTTATACATTAATTATACTTTTAACACTAACCATGAAATATGGTTATGAAAAATGAATTATGTTACAATCATGGAGGTATTAGGTTGTATATCCACATGAGTAACATTTCCATTTTTCAAAGAATAAGATGGAAATAAATTAAGAATTATTTTATCTTTAACAAATTATTATTTGGGATTAAATATAATATTATTTTTTTAAATACACTTATATGTAACAACCAGGTGATGTGGTTATGAAAAATGAATCACATCACTTCGTGGGGGTGGTAATCCACACGTATGCATGGATGATGTTATCATTTAACAATGGATGGAAAGGTAATAAAATAGATGATTAATTATATTTAAGAAATGATAATTACTTTATTAATATAATATATTTTCATTAAATCCATCGTTATAACCATCCATGAGAGGCGTTGATGGGAAATGAATTACATCAGTTCATGAGGTAGTAGTCCACTGTACACATGAATGGTGGTTTCATTTCTCATTTGATGGAAGAAGAAGATGGATATGGGATATGAAATAAAATTAAAAATATTCCAGTATATATATGATATTGGTTATATTATCATCATGTTTGAAGAATATTTGAAGGAGGTGTAAGAGGAAATAAAACTAAAACATTCAGTTAAAAGCTGTACTTCTTCTTCGAACAACCACATTTTATTGACACCTTAAGCCCTATAAGGTTGAAATTATGCCAAAATAATACCTCTATAACATGGGTATGTATTTTATTAAGGGATTAGGGTAGGTATTGGATTAATAAATGACTCTTTAAGAGTGGAGAGGGGAAGAGAGGGGGTTCCCTTCTGTAAGTGAGGGGAGGGGAATTGTTATAATTACTTAATGTATTAAATTAATATAAAATAACTTCCAAGTAAAATGTATTAAAATTGATATATTTATAATATGATATTATTATGAGTCTAAATATTATCATAAAATAAAATTTCTAAAAGTTTTGGTTATGTTTTCACCCTTATCTCCTAGTTTTAACCCATTATTAAATCTTTCTACAATTACAATGATATAAATGTTTTTTACTCTTTAGGGGTCATGAAAGTTACCATGAAAAGACAAGTGATTAATAAATAGACCATGTTTGAGATTTTAAATCATACCCCATTCAATTGGATGAAGATAGTATTTTTATGAATTTTAAATCATTTAATAAATTATTTTTTATTATAAAATATCATTAATGTAATTTTTGGAAATACATGAAAGGTTATAAAATAATATGTGTATAACTTATGGAAAATGGTTCTAAAATGAAATTTATTAAAATATAAAGAATAAATGGTCTTAATAAAATCATCCAATAAAATTTTTATAGGTTTAGATATCATTTTAGGAACTATATTTTGGTATAACCCCTTGGTTAATCAATTTTAATCTTAACCATGGTAATAACTTTTCAATATTAAAGGGTTAAAATTTTACTTATATGGTTACAATTGGATCATAAATAGAAAATTTATGAATTTTTTTATAAATTATCATCGAAATTGTCCTATTTAAATATTTTTATGTTTTTAAAATAATTAACTGAAATATTATTTGACATAAAATATCATTAATATCATAGTTGAGAATATTCATTTAATTTGAATTTGAAAATAATATGACAGAAAAGTAATTTGAATATAAACCTTTAAAACAACTCTAATATTTTATATTTATATTAAAAATTCAAGGGACATTTTAAATCATCCAAAAAAATTAATTTTAGATCTTTTAAAATCATTTACTTTATTATTCTACTACTTGCACACGCACTGTGTCGACATTACGTAAAATTTTTAAGAAATCATTCCATCACTAAAAATTAAAAATAAATTACCATAATAATAATAAATAACTTAAGTTCAATATAAACTTTTAAATTCATTAAATATGCTTATTTTCTCACATTTATGTCATGAAAACTTATTTAATATGTTATTTTTAATTTTCTAGCCTTGCATGAGCATTTTACAATCATTTGTATAAGATTCTTGTTATATTACTCCAAAGTTATAAAATATAAATCTAAATAATTATTTATACATAATATTTACTAATAAAACCATGAAAAAACTTTTAATTCTCCATTATTATCATTAGGATTCCAAATTTTACTTTTCCAGTGATGTACAAGCACTACATCGACACTGACAATGATTTTCATATTTATTATGAAGTAAATTATAATTTATATGTTTTGAATTATTTTTGAATTATATTTGTCATATATTTTTATAAATTATTATTTATATATATTTAATAAATTATTATATCATATTTATGTCCTGGAGATATCATAAAAGATGTGATATTTCTTAAAAACTATATTTTTGTTACTATTTATCCAAAATTTAAAAATTTCAGAAAAATATCAATAATTCATACTAGAAAAAATTTGAATTTATGAATAAAAAAATTAATTCCATTTCCTAAAATTAAATTACTTCAAGTGTAAGAAATTAATTTTAATATAAATTCATAAAACACAATGAAAAATAGTTAAAAAAAATACATTTTAAGCCCAAAAATGAACTTTTACAAAAAATCAAGTAAAAAGATAATTACTATAAAATTCATTAGATTATTTATAAATAATGTAATATAATATTAACTAAATATAAAATTAAAAGAATAATTATACTTTTTAATGAAAAGAAATGACAATTTTACAAAAATTGAAAATTTTCATTATTCATTGAAAAATCAACCTTTTTTAGAAAAATCCTTAAATTTTACCTTAATATAATTTTGATATTATTATTTAAAAAATGATATAATTTTATCAATTAAAACTTCTAAACTATTCAAAAATTAATTATAATATTTTCTCACAAAAGGCAATAAAAACCATTTCAGAAGAAAACATATTTTTGAATAATAAAACAACTTTACTAAAAATTGAGTTCTTATTTACCAAGAATTAATCAATAAAATTTTATCAAGTAAGACCATTATATATATATATATATTATAATGTGGTTAATATTATTCATACTATTCTATTTAACAAATAGGTTATAACTATAACATTTAAATATTAATATATCATGGTTCATTTATGCTTGGGGTTGCGTGTTGCATATGATATTGAATATAGTATTCTTTTAAAATATCAAGGTGTTACATGTCCTCTAGAAGCTTAACTCCCAAATCGGACTACCTATACTTAACTTACACTACCTCTATGTCAAAACATCATGTTGAGGTAACTTTTTGATCTTAACATTCCGATCATTTGATTCAAAACATGAAAAATTGACTTGACTATTCCTAAAAATATCCAACTTGAAGAATATTTTAAAGAAGACCTTGAAAAATTAAAACACTTAGAAATAAATATACAATCAAATTCCATAGTATGAAGTTTCCTCATCACCTTAAAATCACACTATTCCTATTGAGGTATAGTTTTTCCTCATGATTTCTTAGAGTAGAACCTAAGTGAACATATCCACTAGATTTTGGATTTATCCTATCTTACATAACTATTGCACCCTGTCTTCTAGTTACTTTCAAATGAAATTATATTTTAGGTTAATGTGTTTTCTCCTTGCATAGAACAAATAATTTTGGCTATATATAATACACTATGACTACCATAATAGATTATTTCATTTCCCTGAACCCTTCTGAGTTATTTCAAAAAAAAATTGAGCCATATCAATTATTTACCCACTTCTATTTATGATACGTACTCTAGATCCACTCTTGATAGTTCTATTTCCATTTTTATATTTTAAATACTTATAAATTCTATTCCTATTAATATAATCTCAAAGCTTGTGGAATATTTTCTCATGTCTATATCCCCTACAAATTCAGCATCCATATAGACTTACAATGAATCATCCATTATAAAGCACAAAGATATAACTTCCAATCCTTTGAGATACCAAATTATCAAATTAAAAACATCCAAGTGTTATATCCCTGGAATTTCTATGTATTGGTTAAGGACTCCCACTATATATTTAATTTTTGGGTGAGTACACACTATGATGTACATTTTAATTCCTACTGTTGATTCAAATAGTACCTTCACCATATACTTCACCTTACCTTTCATTTTATGTACTTAATACTTTGATATCTTGAAATATTTGACCAATGTATTTAATATCTAATTATATTTGGAAATCCTAAATCCATCAACTATATTCTGTATATAGTCCTTATAAAACAAAACCAAACTTATGGATTTACAGTCTCACTCAATCCTTACCACCAATATTTTTTAGCCTCATAATGATCTTTCATCTAAAAAATTCTGAAAAAATCACTCTTTAAATCCTAAATCCTCTTAATTTATAGACCTTATAGAAGTATGTCATTAATATATACAATTTGGATGATGAATCACCCGTCATTGTACACCTTCAATTAGTAATAATTACATGAGTTTCTTCACATGAAACCTTTCACTACTATAAAAGCATTGAATTTCCGATTCCATTTACATAGTGCTTATTTAAGAACATAGATAATTATATTTATCTTATACAATAAGAACTGATTTTTATTATCCATGAAACTAGTAGTTTTCTTAATGTGAATTTTATCCTCCAAAACTCTATGGATAAATTTTGTCTTTACATACATTTTTTCTAAGTAAAAAATTTGAAAATCAACCAAGATTAAAACCATCTATATGGTAGCGTGCTTAACTAAGGGTGAAAATATTTCAGAGAGTAAATCACTTCTTTCTATTAAAACCCCTCACCAATATCGTTTCCTTATATCACTTCCTATCATCTACCATTTTTTTAACCAGAAGACCCATTTTTTCTCAAGGGATTTCATTCATAGTGGCAGTTATGTTAGAACCCAAGTGTTGTTTTCATAAAATGAATCTAAATAATCCTTCATAGATGACTAACACTTTCCAAAATCACTACAATTTGATGATTCATTCAAAATATTAGGTTCTAACTCATTTTTTAAAAGTGAGTAGTGTATGTCATCTCCATACCACTAAACTATCCATCTTACTCGGGTAAATCTCTATAATTATGACTACAATAATTCTCTTTTTAGAATTGAAATATTTAAATAATCACCTTATAGAATTATGATACGATCCTCCCCAATTATTATTCCATATAATATATCTTCCTATAGTTTTGTTTCCAAAATTCCAATTCCTTCAAAACACTCTCAAACTTGTTTCATTATGATATTCACATATATATCATCTTGGACTTGGTTAGCTGATCCTTTTATCTAAACTTAATTTTATTCTATGTTCTAGTATTATTAAAATACCTAATTATCAAAGAAATCATTTTAGTTTTTATGTCTTATCACTTGTAATTATCCCAATGTAATGACACAATGTTGTCATTTCTATATCTCATAAGGAAACATGTGCAAGACATACCTTTGATCTTGTCTCATTATTTTTCATCCACATGTATGTAGACGAGACTTACAGAAAATTTTAGGTGGTTAAATCTCACTGAATTTATAGAACCTAACACCTTTTGAAATTTCCTACCCTATTGGTGTTAAAGGACTTCTATTAACTAAGTATGAAGTACAATTAACCACTTATAGTTGATTTTTTCTAGACATTCCGAAATGAGACCTCAGGATCCATGCCTTATCCGTTATTGTTCGATTCATTCACTCAGTGAAACCATTATTCTCTATAATACTGGGGACAATATTCCCAAGTTTGATACCTCTATTCTTGAAAAAGTTTTGTAATCTCTTTCCACTATACTCACCACTATTTTTAGATCTTAAAAAATTCATCTTTCATCTAATCTTGGTTTTAACTATATCCTTCCATTGAAAAAACACAAAAAATAATTCATATTTGTATTCTATAAAATAAACCCATACTTTCCTTCTGAGGTCATCAATGAATTTCATAATTTATTTTTACCTCCCATGAGTTTGGACTAGAGTAGGCCTCCAAAACATCCATTTGAAAAAGCTCCAACTTGTGGATCTTTAGTGTCCTTTCATTCAAGTTGAATGACACATTACATTGTTTTCAAAGTATAAAAATATAATTTTTTTTAAGTCCATTTGATCCAAATTAAACATTAATTTTTATATTAGAACTTTCATGATCTTATAACTCAGGTTCCCAAGTTGTAAATGCCACAACTTTGAGCTTTCAGAAGTTGATGCTTTGGAAAAATTTTCTCCGTATGCCTTTTCAGTAAAATACAACATTCTATACTTTATACCAATTAAAATAACCATAAAACCCCAAGTTATCTTCCAAATTCCATTTTTAAATCTAGTTCTGAATCCCACATCATCCAATTGACCAATAAAAATTAGATTCTTTCTTAAACATAGCACGTGTTAAACAAAATTTAACTTTAGAAAGCTTATATTCTTCATCCAGACTCTAACATCTCCCTTACCCAAAATCTTGAAAGCATCATCATCATCTAAGTGAAACTTTCTATAATTTAAAGATACATAATTCACTATGTATCCATTCTCTCTCATGGAATGGAATTATGCACTATAATCAATGATTCATGATTCCACCTAAACATTGACACTTAATAGTAAACTAGTAATACTCTCACCTAAAGTATTCATAAAACTTAAAATTATGAAATATATCCATCCAGAATCCACCCTATAATTCCTAAAATACTTATTGATATTCCCCCTCTTACCATAATTCTAACATACATGGATAGGTTTGGTAAATTTACCTCAACTCTTACTTATGGATTTATCTTATGATCTTATTCAACTTCTGTAATGAGGTGAACGTACTCCACATTCCATGTTCATCACATTTTTAGAAGATGATTTGACTTATCTCCATATGAGTTTCTAATTCAGTATGAGTACTATGAAAACCCCAAACACTAATTATTTATTTATATAATAGTTTCTTATGAAGGTTTTATAATTATCTATAAGTGATGATAAAAAAATAGTTCCCACACTCCTTCCACAAACTTAACATTAACTGATTCAAGCTTGCCTTGAATAATGATAAACTTATTAACATGATATTCCATGGGGTTTTCTTCCAACACTCAAATGTCAAATAACCTCACATAAATATTTTTTTTCATTATCATTGAATTTCCATACATGTCTTCTAGTGTATTCATTAGCTCTAGTGCGGTTTTCACTTTCCAGATGTTATAAGATACATTCTTAGCTAGTGACATCTGAATCAATCTTAATTCCTTTCTATATGACCTTTCCCATTATTATTTCTCTATTTCACTTAGATTGAACCCTTTCAATGAAACTTCCATGTTCTTTTAAATGATACAATCTTCCATATTTACTTTCAAAAATCCAAATCCATTCCATTAAAATTTTATATTTGTAATTTTCTATATTTAGACACCATACATTCCAATACAATAACTCCCACTAAATAAAAATAACATCAAGAAAAATTTGAATGTTACTAAATATATTGCTGAGTGAACTTCCAATCCATGCTAAACCCACAATCTCAAATACCACTTGTTTAGGATTCTACACAACTTTTATTTTTTAGAATTTAGATCACTGGAACTTAAAATTGAGAAAACAAAGAACCATAATGAAAATATCTCAAAATTTAGTGTACCAAAACATAAAAATAAATTATCACCATAAATCATTGAATTGATTCAAAATACGCTAGAAATCACACTCACAACTCACAAAAAGATATTCA
The DNA here is from genome assembly GCA_963277665.1 of Viscum album. Classification (NCBI taxonomy): domain Eukaryota; kingdom Viridiplantae; phylum Streptophyta; class Magnoliopsida; order Santalales; family Viscaceae; genus Viscum; species Viscum album. Next base: position 1,397,804,646 of record OY728135.1, on the reverse strand, counting down.
AGTGAAAAAAAGAAAGAAAGTAAATAATACTCAAGGCTTTATATGGTTCCAACATTTATTCCTATGTCCATAAAAAATAAATGATTTTAATTTATTAGAATATATAAATATTTACAATCAAAATACATAGATATAACTGATATAAGAATACTTTGATTCCACATCAGATTTATATGTACAAGTGGTCCCACTCCACCTATATACTAGGGCCCATCTAGTAATAAAATTATAACAACTTTTTATATTTGTGGACATCCCACTATTAATACATGATGAATTACTATCACCTATATATATATATCCTCATATTGACCACTAACCTCTGATAGAAGAGTGGGAAACTCTCATATGCCTATAACTTTGTCCAGTCCTCTTTCTAGTGGATTGATCACCGGTGCACCTAGGTCCTCTAGAAGCTCTACTTCTAAACCTGGCTACTCCACTAGACTTCCACTACCACTACATCAAAACATTAGGATATGGTAACTTATATATATTCTCCTTATGTTTGTCTAAATTATCACATGAAAAAATTAATTCACCATTCCTATCATGGATAAAGGGAAAGCCTATGTAGTCACAAATTCTAACATGAGTCATGAAAATGAAGCAGTGAAAGGTATACTCATCATCCAATATAGGACTGAAAGTGTATTATTTTATTATTTTTCTAACCAATCCTTCATATTTATAAAGATTTATAATATCTTTAAATCACCACCCAAGTAAAAAATCCCAGCGGTACAATGATTTCATCTAATTTTTATAACCCCTCTTCGATATAACTTTGTGGGAATGAACTTCCTAAAAATCTTATTGTTCTCTATTTAGTAGAATTTAATGTTATTTTTTAAAGGATTTAATATATCCAATTAATTATCATATGAATTTATAGGATAAAAAATCACATTTCATATCCCAAATCAACCCATGACCATCCATCTTTGTAAGGATGAATATGAACTCCCAATAGAAATTACTTCCATTTTATGGGTTTTAATACTCAATCATGATCTGTATTTGACTAAAAATGGTTAGAGAGAAACTAAATATTGAGGATATGTTGATTGTGAATGAATACATTGATAATTTTCTTGATAATTTTATTAGTCTTCCTCCATATCATGAAGTTGAGTTTTCAATAGAAATCATCCCTTATGATATGACTATATTAAGGAATACTTATAGAATTTACCCAATTGAATTGAAGTAATTAATGAATAAACTCCAAGATAATAAGTATAAGGTTTTTATACACCCAAGTTCCTAACTATAGGGTGCAATGGTCCTATTTTTTAAGATTAAATATGGATCAACACATCTCTGCATTGATTATCCAGAACTTATCAAGTTCAAGGTCATGGAAAAGTATCCTCTACCCTATATTAATGAGTTATATGATCATATATTAGGCTATCAATATATATCAAATATTTTCCTTTTATATGGATATCATTAATTAAGGGTGAAAAGGGAGTATGTACCCAATATAACCTTTCACATAAGAAATGGACACTGTGAATCCACATTGATTCCATTCAGACTTACAAATTACCCTAATAATTTCATGGGTTAACTAAATAAATTATTTAGAGATTACCTCAATAAATTTATTATATTATTTATAGATAATATTATAATATATTCCAAAATAAAATAAGAGAATTAATATCATTGATGTATTATACTGAATACCTTTAGAAAGGTGAAAATGTATGCCAAATTTTTAAAATGTGAATTACAGCTATAGAAAGTGTCATTATTGGGTAGTGTATTCACAAGTGAGGATATATCTAAAGATCTTTAAAAGAAATAGGTAATTGAAGAATATAACAAAATATCCAATGTAGTAATGATCTTTAGTTTTCTTGGATTGAATGGATATTATTGATAATTTTTTGAGAAATTTCCCATGACTGTTAAATAAACTAACCTAGTTAACTCTAAATGGAGAAAAGTGTCTTGGTATAAATGAATGTGAAAAAAGTTTAAAGTATCTAAAGATAATGTTTTCCACTAAAAATGTACTCAAAATACCTTATACTAGAGAATATTTTGTGATTTTAAATGATGCATAAAATAAGGGATTGGGATGTGTCCTTATACAAATGTCATGGTTGTAGATTATGGATCATGTCAATTAAATATCCATGAGAGAAATTAATAACACATGATCTAGATCTAGATACAATAATATTTTTAGTAAATATATAGAGAATTATTTTTCATAAATGGTTATTAAAAATGAAAATATAAACATATGCATATTTTGTGGGAAAATATGAGTTACTTAGTCTTATCCAAGATAGTAAGGTAGATATATCATTAGAAACAATAACCTCATCTATTCTCATTGTTGAGAGAAATTAAAATCACCAGGACATAATTTATTTGGGTGGGGTGGGGGGGGGGTATAATATAACATCCTAGATTTAAGTATTCATTTTATTTCCCTAATTTAATTTTTTTAATATTTATAATGTATCAAAACAAAAGTATGAAATAAATAACATAAAAAATGAATCAAATTAATAATAATTTATTCACTAATAATGGATTATTGCAATAAAATTACATGAAACCATGTATTACACACCATAGATTATTACACACCATGGATTATTACATACCATGGATGATTACATCCCTTAAATGTTTATAAATTAAAATCATAAAATAAAGAGAAAAGAAAATATTTTTACAATTAAAAATTCCCATGGATCATCTTGACCACTGATAATCACTATTAGTAGAATAAATCCTATAATGAGAAAAAAATTATAAAATTTGAAACCATGTTTTAAAATTCAAAATGAAAAAATATTAAGGAGAGGTGTGATTTGTGAAGTTATAATGGAATGGATTTATAGGATGTAATAGGGGTATAATACTAGTAAATATATTACTATTTTGGAATTTCTTATATGTATTTAATATATATAAAGTTTATTTAGATGTTAAAAAATATTAATTTTCAAAGTAAATATGTTATTTGAAATAAAATAAATTATTTTGAAATAAAATTAAAATATATGAATTCACTTGGGAAAATACGGTTGATTATAATGAATGATTTTTATGAATTATTTATTTTTATTAAATTTATTACTTTATGAAAAACCTCATGCCCATAAGAGAATTTAGAAATTAAAGGGAATTTGAATTTTTAAAAGGGTATGGGGTAAAATTTTAAACCGGTGTTTGAAATAGAATTATGAAGGTTGGAACCCTTAAAAAGAGTAATTTTAGATATGGAATGAGGACCTAGAGGTGACACAGGGGCTCAAGAGAGCACCAAGAGAAGGCTAGGTGGATGGGGATGCATCCTGTAGCCACTCACTAGCTAGTGGCCCTGTATTGGTGAGATAATGGCCTTTAAAGGGGGAAAATTTACATTCCCCCCTTAGGTTTTTAGAGGGGGAAGCCCCACCAATCCTCTGTTTCTTGGTTCAATGATTGGGAAGCCTCTTACCCTTCCTACTCTCCTCACATTTTATGTCAGTGGGGTTTTCTGGTGGTTTTCATTGCAATTTAAGGCATGTCATTCCCTTTAGTTACCTCGATTCATATAATCCTCCTATCATCTTGATTTTTTTTTCTCTAAATTAGGTATTTAGTGATAATTCCCTTATAGAATAGCAGAGTTATCCAATTATCATGGGAATTTTTTGTGTCTTATGTAGAGGAGATATTTTATGACATCTTCACACTGTTACATGTTGTTTTTATGGAGGGTACGTCCCATAGTGATCTCTACATTCCATTTCTTGATGATTCAATGGATGGATTTAACCTAAAATATGATTAGAATCACTTCATGGGTTGTTTTCAAGAATTTGGTTGTGGTTTTTGTGTGATGATGTTGGTTGGGCCTTAGTGTTTTTTATAATGACTATATGGGCTTGGCAAGCCTTGGAGATATCTATTAGGATACTTTAAAAAGGGGGTTTCACTTCAAATTTAGGTAGGTGATCCTTATGCATCTACTATTTGGTATTATAAAATTTCTTATATTCATGTGGTATGTGAGGTCTTGAAAGTTTAGGTGGATTAAATCTTTAAATTTTTAATAAAAATTGAAGCCTATGATTGAATTTCAAAAGGTTCCAAGGTCCTAGATGGACCCTTGTGTACTAGAAGGACATCTTAGAAAAAGATGTATGTGAATATAAATTGAATCCAAACCCTTAAGATCTTGATCCCCATGAGGGATGTAACATACTTACTCTAATAACACAGATCTGATGATTATTTTACTACACTGTCATAAGATACAAATGATATCATACCAAAGGATAAAATAGTTTATGTCACATCTATGACTTTGATTTGAGGTATCCTTTTGTTTGTATTTGGTCTTTCATTTATCCTTGTATTTTACCTTGATTTTTAGTGAAAAATAAGGATGTTTGGCTTGAAAACCTGTGGTATATGGTTGGCACACGGTTAGGGAAAACCATGCACCCACCTCCAAGTAAGTATGTGGCCAATTTTCATTTTGGAAAATAGTGACCGTATGGTTTGACAAACTATGTGGGAAAATAGTGTGGAACATTCCTCTTGGATAGTGAGGGATGCATGATTTCCACACGGTTTGGAAAAACGTGCGGGAAAAATGTGGGGCATGTCCAGGTCATTAAAAATTGGAAAATTTCCTTTATTCCCTCTTTGATTTTAACCCTAATTCACCTCTCATCCGCCCCATTCAGGATTTTCAACCATGGTATCTTCCTAAAATCCTTCTTGGAGCCTTTGAGCATCAACCTTTTGATAGTTTTATCCATTAAACTTCAAATAATCTTCAAGTAAGCTTATTTTCTCATGATTCCTCCATTATTACAGGGTTTCTCTTCTGTCTTTCTTGAGTTCTACTTTCCATCAGGTTATTTTACCTAATAAGGGTCCAATCTTGTGATGTGGGGTGAAGTCTTGATGATTGTTGTTCTATCTTTCCTTTATAGGGTCTTGTGGTGGTGTGGTTGTGGTTTCACAACAATTTATAGAATTTTCAATGTGTGACATAGGTGGTTACATGCTTTTACATTACTGGATGAGTTTGGATTACTTGTTTGAGTGTTTAAATATATTCTATGGATTTTTTTTGTGTGGTGTGAAACATGTTTTTGAAAAGTTTTGAGATACACATGTGATGAAAATGACTTTTCTAAGAGAAATTGGTTGTGTTTATTGTTTTATTTGTTATGGTTTTTATTAAATATGTTTTATGCCTTGTGTGAAAGGTGAAAAATGTGTATTCAAATAGATTTAAGGGTACAAATTTGTTAAAAATGCGTTTTCTAAGAGAAATGAGTTTTTTGTGCATGTTGGCTCTTTTTTTTCACCTTAAACGTTTCTTTGAAATGTGAAAGTAATTTAAATCATGTTATAAAATGTAATTTATGTGAGTATGAATTTAAAAGGGGATTTTCCCATGGAAAGGGTTGGATTCCATATGTGTTATTCTTGTTGTGTTTCAAATGGGTTTCATAAATTGTGCAAGTGATGCAGAACATATTTCCAAATGGTTTTGGCATGCGTGTGAAATATAAAATGGTTTTGTTTATGGAAAATGGGGGTTTCCATGTTGATTTTTATCATTGTATCAATGTAAAATTGTGAAAGTGGTGATTTCCTTGTGTGCTTTTGATTCTTGTCTGGTGTATGTGAAAGTGGTGATTGATGTGATATGTGGAATGGAATTTGAGCACAAAGGGAATCCCAGGTATCTAGGTGAAAAAACTAGAACTAGTATTCTAGTTGATTCAAAAGTGGATTAATCTCGGATTCATCTATTAGGATTGATTCTACAACACTAACTAAACATTTAATATGATCAGATACCACTATATTTTTTGGATGAGATCCCCTCTAGTGGTTCGTGCATGGAAACTCTATTGGTATTGACTTATGATTTGGAGACCACTAGATATTTGGGATGTGATCTCCTCTAGTGGATCATGCATGGGAATGCTATTGGTGGTTGAGTTGGAAGATTTTGATCACAAAGGTATGAGGTTCATAGAGACCCACTATGACTAGTTACTTATAAGGATTTTTCCAGGGTTCTATCTTTTGACATGATGCTTATGTGGTGTAGTGCTAGACATTAGTATATAGTAGACCTTGTGCACATTTTTATTTCAAGAAAGCTTGTTTGTGGAAAATGGTTTTATTAAAAAGTTTTTCTTGAGAAATTTTTCCATAAAATGTTTTCTTAGAAATGTTTCAAATATTTTTATTGAAATGTGCATGTTTATTTGTCTTCTAATGTTATAACATGGAATATTTTCTTTTGGGTGGAATCTTAATGGTATTTGGATCATACCATACATACACCATTGGGTGTATGTATACTTTTTTATGTATGGACCAGGTAAAGGAAAGATATGTCATAGTGGTGACGGTGGTCCAATTGCTAGTGTTCTACTTATCACTGGTATTGGTGGTAGTGGTTTGAGGGTAAATTCCCTCTTATTTCATGGAGGGATTTGGGATAGTTTTGGTGTCTCCTTTACATTGTAGTACTTTTGTTTTTTTAAATTTGTAAACATTGAATTTTAAAATTTTTGTACCTAGTTTGGTTATGGTTATCGGTTATTGTGATGTTTATCATTGTTGGTTGTTTATGGTTATATAAATGGGTGAAATCATTTCAAAAGCATATTATTGATACCCAGGAACTAGTTTCCAACCCATGTGGATTGGAAATTCTTTTTGGGCCATGCCACAGATTGGGTCGGGTGTCAGGTTGGATGACACCCCAGCTTGGTTTATGAAAAAATGGTATTAGAGCAGGTTTTTCTCTATTTGAGTCAAATTATTTGGTATGATTTTGGATAGACAAGATTTAGAATTTTTAGGGCATGAGGTTTTGGTTTTGTGTGGGGTTCCTAGCCAACACACCTCATGATAAGTCTTGAGTCTCCATGGGATGTTGGGAAATATGGTTTGACTTATCCTACAGGTGATATGAAAAAGCTACAGACTGTATATGGACACTTGATAGGGGTGGAGTGGTTTATTTTTCCATATTATTGTGATGGATTTGATTATGTTTTTATTTATAGAAGAAATGATATTTGTTTTTGTTTCTTGCAATTTCCAGAATGGTTGTATTAATAGTTTTCCTTGAGGTTATAGATTGTTGTAGAAATATGCCTCCCTGAAGAATTCATGTGAAACCACAGGAAGAGACCAAAGATTGTTCTTCCTCAATAATTTATTAGAGGTTAGTGTAAGTAGTGGTTTAGGCTATAAAATATTTTTGGTCAATGAGCGAGCTCTGTTCCTTCTTAGGTTGGAGAAGATGAACTAGGTCTTGGAAATGATAAACCTTACGAGTTCCTCAAGAACAAGCCTCCTTCTTCTCAAAGTAGAAAAAAACCTCAAGAAGTAGAGGAGTGTCTTGAGAATATAGAGAGGAAGTTATAGTTTCTTGACACTCCTAAGGTACTTAGGATGATATGCACTTAATTTATGTTGGAAGGTCCCATTTGAAAGTGGTGGTACTCAGTGGTGAAAGATGTAAAGCATGATTAGATGAGTGGGAAAGATTTCAAGGATGTATTCAATGAGTAGTATTGTCCTAATATTTTGGATTTCACTAGATTTTGTGAGTTTTTAGATCTTAGACAGGGAGACCGGACCATGATGGAGTATGAAAATCACTTTACTGATCTATTTCAGTATGCACTTGAGCCAATAAGCAGATAAAGGATCAAAAGTTTGGGATGAGGTTGTGACTAGAAATTCGATCTTAAGTATTCTTTTTCAATATGAAAACTTATGCTGAAGTGGTTGATCATTCAATAATGGTAGAAATTGATCCCAAGGGCATGCCTTGTTTATACCGGGTAGTATTAGTAGTGGGTAGTGCTATTTCATCTAATAAGAATAGGAATCATGATAAATAGGGGAATAAGGGAGGTGGTAGTTCAGACCATACTTCCTAGTTATCATCATCTCTGGCTTCTAGAGGGATGTTAGCTCATCCAAAACCATCCAAGATAGTGGTCTCTTAGTTTAGAGATCATGGAAGTAGGGATGAATCATCTTTTGGTCAGATTCGGTTTAGGGAAGATCCTAATGGAAGTGGTCATTCTCAGGTTCGAGCTGAGACTAGGAAACTTCATGTTGTGGAATGAGAATTATTGGAATCGAATGTAGAGCCTACGATAGTACAAGGTACCTCTCTTATTGTATCATCTTTATCTATCATTCTATTTGATACTAGAACTTACATTTATTTTATTTCCACCTAAATTTTAGATGCGTTAATTTTTCCAATTGATCTTATGTCGTAAGCAATGGAGTTAGAAATTCTACTTGGTAAGAAGTGAGATCAGGGTTTCATGTGTCCATCTTGTGCACTCACCATGTCAACGGTCAAGCTATAATAATATTTCCTAGTCTTAGAGATGGACCTATTTTACATGATCCTTGGTATGGATTGGATGGTGTGTTTTTAGGTTCACATTGATTCATATCAGTAACAAGTACCCATGTTTTTTAGGGTGAATGAGATCCTTCGTTAGGACCTTTTGGACCTCCACTTTCAGAATTGGGAAATTTTGTTTATCATATCTAGTCACTCACATTGGAGGAAGATGATGGTACTCCTAAGTGTGGATTACCTCCTATGAAATATGAGTTCCCAGAGGTTTTTCTAGAGGATTTATTAGGTTTTCCTCTGGAGAGAAATGTGGAGTTCTCCATTTACTTGGAACCAGGTACATAGCCGATATCTCTTTCCTTGTACCATATATCCCCCAACTAGTTGAGGGAATTAAAGGTATTATTGTATTATTTGGAATCCAAAGTATTCATTTGACCGAGAATCTCACTTTGGTCCACCCCAGTTTTGTTAATGAAAAAGGCTGATGGATCTCTCCAGCTGTACATTGATTACCAAAAGTTAAACAAGGTAACAATCAAGAAAAAGTTCCCTTTGCCTCGTATTGATGACCTTTTCAGTCATCTTAAGGGGTTAAGGTGGTTTTTATTAGGTATTTTTGGATGAAATCCTAGTCTATTTCCAGACTATTAGGATTCATTTGTGGAACTAAAGAGGTGGTTTACCAAAACCCTTATTTTGATTTTACTAGAATATGGAAAGGGATATGTGGTCTTTTATAATTCTTATGGTATGGGTATTAGGTGTGTGCTAATGAATTATGACCATATGCTGGTATATAGTTCATGCCAACTTTGACCACATAAAAATAATTACCCAACCCACAACTTGGAGTTAGTAGTGGTGATGAATTACCTGAAGATGTGGTGCCATTATCTTTTTTGGGACATTTTTATAGTTTATTCAGATCATAAGAGTTTAGAATATATTTTCACCCATAAATATATTAATTTGAGTAAGTGTCATTAGGTTGAGTATCTTCCAGGGTTCGATTTTGATATCATGTATAACCTAGGAAAGGGAAATGTGGTGGAAAATCCCATGACCAGGGAAGTGATAGTGCAATCATTAAAATAGTATAGTGATGAGTGGACGTTGATGGGTATTTTTTCTTAGATGAATATAAAGATCAAGGAGCACATTTTAGGTGAATTCTTGGAAATTGTGTAGTTGAAACCTTCCCTTATGTAGTTGATTTAGTGGGAGCAACCTAATGATTAGTTGTTCTAGCATTATATGCAGTTACTTAATGGTGGGGAGGTTCCTTGTGAGTTGTCTTTGTCTCCCGAGGGAGTTTTGAGATTCATGGGTCACTTCGTGGTTCCATTTTCATTAAGAAAGGTGGTGATGTAGGACATACACCATTATCAAAGGTTTTCTCATCCTAGTGCCAACAAGATGTATTATGATGTGAATCAGAAGTTCTGGTGGCTAGGTATAAGGAGAGACATAACTGACTTTGTATTAGATGTTACATGTGTCGACAGGTTAAAGTAGAGCACCAAAGTCCCTCTAGTTTTCTTTATCCACTAACTATTACTACCTAGAAGTGGAATAAGATAACCATGGATTTTATTGTTGTCTTAACTTTTACACCCTGAGGAAGAAATTTCATTTGGGCAGTGATTTATCATCTGAAAAAATCATCCCATTTCATTCCAATTAGGGATTCAACTAAGGTTAATGAGCTGGGTCGATTGTATGTGAAGGAATTTGTGAGGCTTCATGGTGTGACATCGACAATTTTTTCTGGCAGGGAACCCCATTTTAACTCTGAGTTTTGGTAAGTCCTTTAGAAGGTGATGGGGTTTTAGTTCAAGTTGAGTATGGAATACCATCCTCAAACAGATGGTCAGACATAGAGGATGAATCATATTTTTGAAGACATCCTCCAGGAATGTGTGTTTGACTTTAGAGATTTGTGGGATATCCATTTGGGGTTGGATTATTTTGTTTATAACAATAGTTACCAATCCTTGATATAAATTGATCCCTTTGAGGTTCTTTACAGTCGGCCATGTCAGTCACCTTTGTGTTGGGATGAGGTGGGCGATACCTTGATGTTGGGACCAAGCCTTATGAAAGAAACTTATGATAAAGTTAAGTTGATTCAGTAGTGTTTTTTGATAGAACAAAGCCATCACAAAACTTATACTAACCATATGCATTGATATTTGGATTTTTCTATGGGTTAATAATTGTTTCTGAAAGTGGAACTTCCCTTAGGTCATCATCATTTGGGTAAGCAAGGGAAGATAACACTAAGGTATGTTATACCTTTTGAGATTACTGATAATATTGGAAAGGTGGAATAAAAGTTAGATTTTCCTTATTAGTTGATGTCAATTAATGACGTGTTCTATGTCTCTCAACTGAAAAAGAACAACCAATATCTGTATCATGCATTTAATTGGGAAGATTTGGAATTGGAGCTGGATTTGGAAATTTTTGAGAATCCAATGAAGATTTTGGATTATCAGGGTAAAATTATTTGTGGTAATTCAATTAAATTGCTTTGAGTTCTATGGAATCATGGTAATAATGCGCATGAGACTTGGGAGTGGAATTATTGGGTTGTAGAGGATTATCTATTCTTATTTTATGATTATACTTCAAGTTGACTTTATAAGGGAAGAAATTTTTCACAGTGGAGAGAATTTTCACATCCATGATTTTGATTTTTGGTATTTTTTTATTATGTCTTTCATTTATCCTTAAGTTTTCCATTGATTTTTTGGTGAAAAATAATATTCTTGGCTTGATAGATGGGGGTGAACAGTTGGAACGTGGTTTGGGAAAACCATATGTCCTCTTCCAGGTAAGTGTGTGACCAATTACCATTTTAGAAAGTGGCGACCACACAGTTGGCACATAATTTGGAAAACCTTGTAGGCTAACTGTGTGACATGTTTCTATAGGATAATGAGGAATTCATGGTTGCCACTGAGTTTTTCAATCAGTGTGGGAAAAATTTGTATCTTTCCCAGGTCATTAATAAGTAGAAAATTACCTTTTTTCCCTCTTAGATTTTATTCATAATTCACCTCCCACCCACCTCATTTGGGATTTTAGCTATGTGATCTTCCTCCAAGACTTTTTGGATCCTTTGAGCATCAACCTTTGGGTGGTTTTAGCCTTAGAACATCGAGGAATATTCAAGTAAGCCTATTTTCTCATGATAACTCCCTTATTTAAGGGTTTCTATTACCTTCTTCGAGGGTTTCTCCTCCCTCATTCTTGAGTTATTATTTTCTAGCAGGTTATTTGACCTAATTATGGTCTGATCTTGTGATGTAAGGTGAAATATTAATGATTTTTTTTCGATATTTCCTTTATAGGGTCTTGTGGTGGTTTATTTTTGGTTTCAAACTGATTTCATTAAGTTTCAAAGTGTGAGGTAGGTGGTTCCATGATTTTACATTATTTTATGAGTTTGTATTATTTTATTGGGTGTTTAAATGTGTTTTATGGATTATTTTTGTAGTGAGAAACATGTTTTTGAAAAGGTTTGAGAAGAACATGTGATGAAAATGAGTTTTCTAAGGGAAACTGGTTATGTTTCTTGTTTGCATTATTGCAGAGTTTCTTAAATATATTTTATGCCTTTTTTAAAAGGTGAAAAAAATATATTTTTAATGATATTTAAAGGCACAAATGTGTAAAAATGGGTTTTCTAAGAGAAATGGGGTTTTTGTGCATGTTGTCTCTTTTTTTCACCTTAAATGTGTCTTTGAAATATGAAAGTGATGTGAATCATGTTATAAAATAGAATTGACATGAGTATTAATTTTAAAGGGGATTTTCCCATGGAAAGGGTGGATTCCTTATGTGTTTTTCTTATTGTGTTTTCAAATGGGTTTCATAAATTATTCTAGTGGTGAGGAATGTATTTCCAAATAGTTTTTATGTGTCTATAAAATGGAAAATGGTTTTATTTATGGAAAATGGTAGTTTCCATATGGATTTTGATTGTTGGATCAATGTAAAAATGTGAAAGTGGTGATTTCCTTATGCACTTATGATACTTGGATTATGTATGTGAAAGTGATGATTGATGCGATGTGTTTAATGGAATTTAAACACAAAAGGAATACCTTGTATCTAGGTGGGAAAACTAGAACTAGTACGCTAGTTGATTCGGAAATGGATACATCCCAGATTCATCTAGTTGGATTGACACTACAACACTAACTAAACATTTGATATGATCAAATACCACTAGAATTTTGGGATGGGATCTCCTCTAGTGGATCTTGCATGGGAATTCTGTTGGTATTGGATTATGATCTGGATACCAATAGATCTTTGGGATGGGACCCCCTCAAGTGGCTCGTGCATGGGAACATTGTTTGTAGTTGATTTGGAGGATTTTTATCCCCAAGGTATGAGGTTCATAGATCCCCACTTATTCTAGTTACTTATAGTGATTTTCCCATGGTTCTATCTTTTGACATGATGCTTATGTGGTGTGGTGATATACATTATTATATGTTAGACCTCATGTACATTTTTATTTCAAGAAATCTTATTTGTGAAAAATAATTTTCTTAAAAAGTGTTTCTTGAGAAATTTTTCCTTGAAATATTTCTTTAGAAATGTTTCAAATATTTTTATGGAAATGTGCATGTTTATTTGTCTTCTAACATTATATAATGTAATATTTTCTTTTAGGTGGCATCCTATTGGGATTTGGATCATACCCTGCATACACCTTTGGGTGTATGTAGACTTTTTTATGTATGACCATGGTAAAGGAAAGATATGTCATGGTGGTGATGTTGGATCTGGATGCTAGTGTTCCACTTCTCATAGGTGTTGGTGGTGGTGGCTTGAGTGTGAAGTCCCTATTTTTTAATGGAGTTTGTTTTTGGATATTTTTGTTGTCCCCTTTCAATTTTAGTACTTTTTCTTTTGGTTAGAGTTGTAAACTTTGAATCTGAAAATTATTGCACCTTCTTTGGTTATGGGTATCAGTTATTGTGATGTTTATCGTTGTTGGTTGTTTATGATTATATAAATGGGTTAAATCATTCCCAAAGAATATTTTTGATACCCAAGCATTAGTTTCCATCCCATGGGTATCGAGAAAACCCTTCAGGCCATGCCACAGATTGGGTCAAGTGTCAGGTTGGATGGAACTCTTCCTTGGTTTGTGACAATTTAGTTGTCCTAGAAGACTTGATACATTATTGAATCCCACATAACAATTGAAAACATAAAATAAAACTTTAAAATTATAGTGATAAATTTATTATTTATTATAGAATATAAATAAAATAATTCACAGATCCCTTCTTGGAATCCTAGGGAAAGGAAAAAATAATAAAGGGTGAACTCAGATTATTAGTAAGGTAAAGTGTATAATAAAATCTGTCATAGAATAAATAAAGTATGCATAATATATTAGAGATAAACAATAATAAAATATTACATAAATATAATATCATAAAATGGGAATATATACATGGATAAAATATGAACATAAATAATCACATGGATAATAATAAATGGTTTCATAATGATATACATCTTAATCATACCTTCAATTCTATGTTCTATGATATCATAAACATACCATCAAGGCATCATGTTAAGAAATCACAAATAATTAGGCTAGAAAATACCAAATAACCAAGTTAGTTTTTCTCAAGAGACCTACTAATTCATTGAGAGGCTATATAACTCTATTCCCCACATGTTACTTAATAATTATAATGTATTCATCATATTAATAAACAATACAACTTAAATAAAATTCCTTTATAATCAATTTCTATCTACATTGGAAGAACTAAAATACATAATGTAAATAATTTTCCCAATAAAAATGATCATAATATATCCAAATAATAAGGGTGGATGATAACATTAGAATATATCCCCATTAAATCATAAGATTCATCAAAATATGTTGACATATATGAAAATAATTTTAAAAGATCACTGGAATATTTCTTAAGGAAAATATAATTTTCATTTTGAAATCACTTATTTAAAATCTAAAAATTTATAGAATATTAGGGAAACCATTTTATTTGAAAAGAAATTTAGAAAATTTAAAAGTAATCTTTAATGAAAAAGAGTATTCATGATGGTTCTAAGAGGTGGTTAATCCATATACATAAACAAATATTGTTTTTTCACTTCGTTAATAAATTCAAAATGTTCCATAAAAGAAATGTTAAAAATATTACTTTTTAAACCTTTATAATTAAATTAAAAGACAAATGAAAATGACCATAAGAAATTAACTAAATTTAAATGAGAACATTCTCGAAACATTTTTATAAAACATGATAATGGAAGAAACTTTTCATCGACCAAAGAGGAAACCAGGTTAGATTTTCTTAAAAAAATGATTCCTCGGTCATATTAAGTACTAAAGAGAGGAAAAATAAAAGTAACCATATAAAATCAATGGATAACTAGTTAATAATAAAATATATAGTTTTTCAAAGATAAAGTGTTTATAATCCTCTTTAATGAAAATTTAAACATAAACAATCCTGAATTAAAAAATGAGATTATAGAATAAACTCTTACCACTTTGGTAACTTTTAAATCATAACCCATTAAAAGAAATAAATTTAAATGAAAATTTTAATACCATTAATATAAAGGGATTCATGATATAAAAATATCAAAGGGGTAGTATAAAATCCACAAAAAATAAACAATTGGAGAATATGACATATGTATCATGTAAAGGAAAGTTAGATGAGAAACCGTTACAAAGATTGTAACATTGAAGTGAAAATTAATCAATGAAGTGATTATGTGTAACAAATGTAAATATATATAAAAAATTATAAATAAAAAATAAAATAATATTATGTAATTACACACATAATCTTGGCATAAAATATATAATAAATAAGTAATATGACCCAATGAAAATAAATTGAGTTAAGAAACCCCTCACCTCAAGTTTGACTCACCACATATGTAATTTATCTCCTTAATAATAAACTTATATTAATTTTATACTTAATTAATTTTTTTTCATGTGTATTACCTTATTATTATAGTTTTTATTTCATTTATTACTATACCTTATATAGTTATGAAATCAGTTAAGTTCATGTTAGACATTTTAAGGACGCTCTGTTCATAATCAAAAATTTTTTTTGGTAAGTTGACCATGGGAAATGAGTTCATGGTTAAATCATATATAGAATATTAATAATTAAATAATTATAATTTTTATATATTAAATACAATATTATAATCATCCATGAAAGTAATACATTAAAAATGAATCACATCACTTAATAGAGGTGGTAGTCCACACGCATGCACGCGTGACGTTATCATTTTTAATGGGTGGAATGGTAAGAAGTTAAGTAATATATTTTCTCTATAAAATCATAATTATTTCATGAATACAATATATATTTATTAAATCCATCATAATAACCATCCGTGTGAGGAATTGATGAAAAATTAAACACATCGATTCATGGAAGTGGTTGTCCGCACGTACGAACGAATGATATTTTCATTCAATATGGGATGGAAAATGAGATGAAAAATGGTTGTAAAATAATTATAATAGTATTTAAGTCTAGTGGATATATATTTTATATTATAACATATTGGTTTAATAATATTTTATTGGGGATTAAGAAGAAATAAAATGAAAATGATCAGTTAAGAGTTATACCACGTCTTCAAAAAACCACCTTAGGCTTACATATTAAGCATTCTAGGTTCGTATTTTGATGATAACTGAGTCTCTAGGTCTTGGGGATGAAGGTTGGTATGGGATTTTAGTTATCTTGGATAATTTAGAGTACTAAAAATGTGTGAGTAAGAGAGAAGATGAGGTGACCATTTACAAATGTAGAACATGCGCACTTGGAATTACTTAGAAGATTTAAATATAATTAATGTATTTATCAAGTAAAATGTTTCAAAAAGGAAATGTATTTAAAAAAATAGTATAAGGTGGAAATATTATCAACCAATAAAATTTATATATGTTTTGGTATCATTTTAAATTTTATTCTTTTGGTTTAACCCCTTTATTAACCCCCTTTAACTATAACCACATTAACACATTTTTAGCCTTTAATGGATGTAAATTAATTATGAGGTAAAAAGTGTCTAAAAAATGGTTCATGGATGCTATTTAAGACCATTTTACATTAAAAATATCCTTTTTAAATATTTTTGTGATTTTTAAATCATTTAATAAAATATTATTAAAAATAAAATATCATTAATGTCATATTTTATACTATTCATTTAATTTGACTTTAAAGTTATCAAGATTACAATAGATTTAAAATATAAAATCTTTTAACATTAATTATACATTATTATTAACCATAAAATTCATTTAAAACTATAATCAATCCAAAATATATTTATTTTAATGTTTTTAATATCATTTTCTATATTTTTCCTACATCCTGTATAAGAACTGAGTCAGAGTTGCATAAACATTTAAGGTAATTATACTATCGCTAAAAATTATAAATAAATTAAAATCATAAAGTTAATTTTTTTATTTTAAAAATAACATTTTATATTCATTCATAACTTCATTTTAAAACAAAAAAACAGATAATATAAATTAAAATTAAGAGAGCGACATTTTGTGTTTATTCACTACTTAAAGTAATATAAATGCCATTATCATAGAAAAATAGAAAAAAAATTACATACATTAGAATATAGGATGTATATGGTTGAATTAATCACATAAAATTAAATAAATTCAAGTTTTGGGTTGAATTTGAGACCTTATCCCAATGTTTTTACCCTGTTTTACCCGTTTTACCCTTATCATGATGACAAATATTTACCATGGTTACTATTCATAATGAAAAAATCAAATAGAACTATTTACCAAATTTTAAAAAAATAATTTGAAATATAGAATGCATTTTAAATATACAATTTATATAAGTTGAAAAAATAAATTTTAATATAAAAGTATAAAACACGATGAAAAACGTTTTTTAGAAAAATGTGTTTTTAATCCTAAAAACAAGTTTATAGAAAAATTAAATATAATGATAATTTTTTTGTAATAAATTATTTTATTTATAATTATAATATTATTATTTTAATTTAATACTAAATATAAAACCTAATGGGAATTTTAAATTACTATATTTATTGAAAATATTTATAGTTTTACAAAAAATAGTATTTTTAGCTATTCACTCAAAAATCAACCTTTTCAAAAAAATACCAAAACCTAATCCTAATATTATTATGAAATTATAATTTTGAAAATGATATAAATTTTATAAAATAAAATTTATAAAATTTAAAGAAATTAATTATAGTATCCACACACAAAATTCAATAAGAACTATTTTTAAAGAAAATATATTTTTGAACCATAAAACGACTTTAATGAAAATTGAATACATACTTATTATGAATTAATAAATAAATTTTCATTACATAAAAACTTTATAGATATTTTTTATAATGTGGTTATTCCTATTCATATTGCCAATTTAATGACTATGTTATAATGGTCACAATTAAATAATATTATTTTTTGAAGTATATCAAAGTTTTCTTAAATCTCAGTGTTGTATGTTAACTAAGATATTAGTAACACCCCAAGTTTTTATGAAATTTTTTTATGAATAAATTAAATTTCATTGATGTATTTTGTTATAATCTACACTAAGTTAAGTTTGTGCTACTCACAAAACCAGTTTCACTTCATTTTCACGCAACTCCGAGTTTCTACAAAACATCATTATATTATTATAATTATTTAAAAATGAAAATTATAACCTAGACATTAGAATGGAAGGTATGAAAAAATTAAATAAATTATGAAATTATGGTTTACACATAATTATTTGACCAATTAATTATAAATTAATGAAATACCATTTTGAAAATAAAATGAAATGTTTTTCTGAAAACTTATAAAATGTGCACAAGAGCGTTTTATACCAGAAAATAAAAAAGTAAATCCTGTTGAATTATATTAAATAAATATATATTTAATATATTAAATATAATTTTTAGCATTCATCTTATGTGTTTTCTAGATATGATATAAGAACAAATCTGATTTTACGTATAAAAGAAGTATTTTTCTAAAAGGCAGTTTTGCCGCCTTTTGATGACACAATTGTTTTAAATATAGTTTTAGATACTTTTATAAATTATATTTGAAAAAAATAAATTTATTCTTTGAAATTAGGATATCAAAAATTTATTTTGGTTTATTTTTTGGTATTTTTCTAATAAGTTTAATGTTTTGAGGAATAGTGAAAATACTGAATTTTAATTGAAAACAGATTTTTCATCTACAAAATTTATAATGTTAAATTATATATTTTATTGTTTTAAAGTATAATTATATTAATTTTTTTTATCATTTTACCCAATTTAGGCCATTGGAATCAATTTCACATTGAATTTTGATATAAAAAAATTCAATATTTTGGACGTTTTCACTTTAAAAACCTGTTTTCTCATTCTATCTATTAGAATAATTTTAAGTTAATTTTAGAAAATTATTTTTTTTGAATTTTGAAAAATTAATTCCATATTCGGAATCATAAGGTGAAAATTTATTAATTAGTTCCCTTTTAATTTTGGACAATATGAATAGTAACTTTGGTAATTTTTATTACCACAGTTAAGGGTAAAATCAGGTAATAAAGGGTAAAAATAATATTGTAAATATTATAAAACTACCATAACTCTTTATAAAATATTATTGGATAAATTTAATTTGACTCATATCATTTAAGGATTCTAAATTTAATTATTTAATGGACACTTATCTATGAAAATGATTTAGATATTATTAAAATCAAAGAGCGTGACAAAATATCACACTCTTAATTTTAATTAGTATAATACTTTTAATATGAAGATAAATAAAAGATATTATAAACTATATATATTTTTTCATAAATTTAAAATATTTATATACATCATAGAAATTTATTTTTATTTTTTACTAAAGAAATAATTATCACAAATAATTAAAAAATGATGATGTAGTAATTATTACATTAATGAAATAATCAGTTAAATGATTTTATAAATATTCTAAAAAATATAATTTGACTTAATTAAGGTGATACATGAATTTTATAGGTTAATATGACATGTTATGGGTGTATTAAATGAATTGGTTCAATGTTTTATTGATGTATTGATTTTCTTAAAGTCAAAGTAATACCAGAAAAGCTCAGTCAGAGGCAAACCTATGACCATTTATTAAAATAAAAGAAAAATACAGCAAAAAAGTACCACAATCCTGAAACGATAACTACAGATCATAAAAACCATACCCATCTCCACATCCATGGTAAAATTCTTCCTCTATAGTAGCTGATTCCCACTCCGAGATTTCATAATGCTTTAGAAATTTTTTATACTTACTTTTAAGATTAAACCACTCCAAATATAGAAACTTGTTAGTAGATTACATACCCTTATTTAATCCAAAGACCGCCCCACCTTCCTTTTTAACAGAAGACCTAGTGGAAATTGGATTTGGTAGATAGGAGTAGTCTTTCCTTGGCATTATTTGTGGTGAAGCAATCATAACCTCCTAGTTTTCAGACACCTTCTTCTTCCCTCCCCAGACAATGTCACTATAGGAGAGGATGACCATGCCACCATCATTTTCCTTGTCACTATCAGAGATATCCCCCCATTTTCCAGGGATATGCACCTCTTGATAACCATCATTCACTCATATTTCCTGGTGAAATTGACTGTTAGTGTTAATCATTCCTAAACAGTGTGGGTGTTTCACAAATTCATGACCTTCATGTATCCCCTTCTTCATTACTCATTTCCCGGTAATATACTTCTGAGAAGGGAGATCAATATTCATGTTTACACCTTCGTTTATTGGAGTAAACTCCTATACATTCTCATGATCCAAATCTTGAAAGCTATTACCGGTAGAAACTGTGATCATCACACCTCCATCATCATCAGACCAGACTTTTAACCCATCAACACAGACTTCCGAATCCCCCAAGATCAAACCATCATCATAGACTACAGAATCCAAGTTATCCTCAGCCAGAGGCTCTGGCCCCTCAAGAAAAACATCATCCTTACTAATATTGACCAACTGCATAGAAACATCTTACTCATGCCGATCAGGATTCTCCCCTGCAACCACATAGACGCCTGAGGGACTTTCCTTACCTCCAATACCATAGGCACCCTTAGCAGTAGACTGCTTCTTACCATCCCCCATATTCAGATCATTCTTAAGGCGATCAAACACTACAGAAACCATCATATTATAAGAGGCCCCTGCATATTTTCCCAATTTCGATGCATCTTGATTCACCAAACCAGTATCATTTCTAGGATAATCAACCACAACAGAAATCTTCCTCAGTCCAAAGAACTCACCTAGCCTCTCCTTCAGATCAAATGTCCTCCTGTTGATGACATCACAATTACAATTAGAGTCCAAATTCCCCAATCGATATCAGGTCAAGCAATAGTGAACCCTTGATTAAAAAACAATTTCCCACTTCCATCTAATCTCTTCACTGACCACAATCCAAATCCACTCCACCAGAGGCTTTAATATATGCACCTAAACACAAAGGTGGGGGTTGATTAAATGATTCACAGTCGATGTGAGAATATCAGAACATAGAAAAATACCTACCATGTTTCCAATCATATGAATAATTGATGGATTTTGAAAAGGTAAAGGGAGTTGAGGTAGACTTACCCATGTTGTAATAGAGGATGGGTCACAATTCATATAGATATCAAAAGACCATCAGAGGAGGAAGAACTTGCATCCATTTCATTACCGAGGATCAGTGGACCAGGTCCAAACCATATCGTCTTCTGAATCAAACTAGATCATGAAGTGGTGCTTATAAAGAATACTGACGACTACACGAGCTTGAAAATCCCATTTACCAGAAATGAAACGATAGAAATCATCAACTGAGGGCCTTTGAAGATTGAAACAAGCCACCAGTGTCAGTTCTAGATAACTCAATGCTTTGTAGAACTCTGACTATGAAATTAGTAGCTGAGGGCCACCAAGATGAAGATCAAGAACCTTAAGGCTTAACAAAATCACTAGTAATTCCAGGAAGAAGCTATGGTTAGAGAAGGGAATAAAGGGTTTTCGTGATCTCAAATGCATTAGAACCAGTTCCTCCTCCACCCTCCCACCTCCAGAAAGAAGGGGGGGGGGGCATATTTGATCATCACCTAGGTTTCCATCGCCGAGGGCTGCTGAGAGAGTCACTGAGTGAAATCTTGTCTCCTGGGAAAAGGCTATAATCTGGTCTTTAATTTAATGTAATGAATAATGTAAAAATTGACACTTATGATATTTTATGAAAATAATATTTATAAAATTGATTAAAAATAATGAAACATATTTAAAAATACAAATAAATTATAATATAGTCGAAAATTTTATAAATAATTCATTTATTATTTAATTAACATCACATAATTTAAAATTTGTTCCTTTTAATATAGAAAAATTTTCTACCTTAATTAAAATTAAAATAGGACAACTAAGGGTAAAACAAAATTATAAGGTTTAATATAATACCAAAACTTTTAAAAAATATATTAGTTAATGATTTTATAACCCTATATCATATTATATTTTAATACATGGATTTTTTATGGTATTTGGATTTAGATTTAATTTATTATAAATTAATTTTTTAGGAAATTCCAAAAGTTCCCCCACCTATCTTATAAAATGGAACCTCTTATTCTCTTTTCTTAACACTTAAGAACATATTTGGTTTTTAAAACCTCTATCCACATATCCTATCAGAATATCTACCTTAATCCTAGAATCCTCCCTTTGGGATGAAATCTAACCAAGGAAGCCGTTTGGTGAAAATGAAGAGGAGTTACCCAAAGAAGAGGTAACATCATTTCACAATCTATTTTGTTTTATTTTCATTATACAGCCCAAACAATATTCTTATTCCATGATTATAAAATAAATTAAGTGTAATAAATATAATTAGATGTTTTTATTCTAAGGTTTTGACATAAACTCACACACACTTCCATCAAATGGGTAATGAACTTACCATTCTTATGTACGACGAACTACCGCCTCACGAAATGATGTTGTTTATTTTTCCTTTACCACCTCTCAAAGTTATGAATTATGATGGAAAATATGTTTTTATATGACATATATGATGCATTTATACTTCTATAATTATTATATATATAAACACATATATTTCATTTACCTTATTTATTTCAAAATTATAGTTAAACGGAAACAACATTCATGCGTATGTACGACCTTCTATCCCCATGAACGGTGTATTCAATTTCATATTTATATTTTTTATAAATTATTATAAATATTTATATAATGAATTTATAGGATATTTATATCATTATTTAAATTATATAAATAATTAAATCATGATCTAAGTAAGAGTATGAATAATAACAAGTCAAAACAAGAAGATATCGCCTAAAACATAACATTAACATGGAATGGTTATTAAACGGGTAATAGAGGGTCATAAGTAAATCATATATGGAACGATGTAATTGAATAAGGTTATTTAATAGATTTATAATAAACTGAATTTATTATATAAGAGGTTTTAATGAGTACAAGGAGAGTTAAGATATAAGGTAAGAGATTTATTTCTCATTTTTATTTCTATGGGACACATGCCTTATACACTACTTGTTTATTATACGTGGTGTATTTAATGCCTATTAATATCTTTTATGAGTCTTATATATAAAATTATGTTATTTTAATATCCATATACTTTTATTTATTTTATGGAGAATACGAATCTACTGATTATAAATTGATGAGTATTTATTTCATAATCTCATCAATATTTGGGATTGTTTTGTTTTAAGTATCCATTGGGGAATATTTATCTTATATGTCCATGTTTTCTAAACATGATTTCAAAAAATGTTTTTAATATTATATTTTATATTTTAAAGTCATTTTTACCCATTTTTGAATTTTTACTACACAGTTTGAAAGGAATCATTTTGTCATTTTCCAAATGAGTAACTTTGTGAATTTTTCTAACAAAAGTATGAAAGGAATGTTTTTTAAATTACACAGCATGAATATAATTTTCTACCATTAGGATGCCTTAATGATTTAAAAATTCCCTTATAATAATACAAGGTTATTTTCAAATATATTTTTTTCTTTTAAAATTGTGCAACATTTTAAGGGATTTTTTTTCAAAGAAAAATGGATATTTTCCTCAAGAAATGTTTTCAAGTGATCTCTCAAAATTATTTTCCATCTAAGATAAAATTATTTTATGTTAATTATGTTTTAATAGGGATATGATTTAATGAAAACAATCTTATTATATATAATAATGGTTTATGTTTATGATGGAATGATATTTATAAAACCCATTTCTTTTCCATGGGTTATGTTATGATTGAATGATGTTTATGAAAACTATTTAATTCCATGGGTTTTGATATGATTAATGATTTATGTTCTGATGGAACACACATGTATGGTTTTTATTATGTGGTAGGTTATTCATATATCTCCCTCCAATGCATTGGGTAAAGATTTATATCTTCTGAGATAATGATGGGAATCAAGTCGATGTGATTGATCAACTATAGAAGATGTGGAAAATTGACCCACTATCAGAATATGGGGAAACCTGATCCCTTACAAGGAAAGGCTATGACTGGAGATGGTGGTGTGTCCCACCAAGTAGGTGTAGTCCCCATAAAGTTCCCTGTTAAGTTTTTTCAATGTTAATTGTCTTATTGGGAATGATATTACATGTTTATGTGTGTGCCACAAATTCCATGTAATATTATTATTCTATGATTTCATGGAATATGATATTGATTCCCTTATGATTTATGTCTTATGAACTTAAAATATTTATGCCATGACTCACGTATATGATCTTTAATATACAGGGTATGATCTTTTATTTTCATGATCATGTTCTGATACCCTTATGATCATGATATGTTTACATGTGTCCCTTGTTTACCCTTAATAAGCATCTGAGATCACCCCTTTTTATGTTTCATTTAACCATGTTATAAAGATATGTATTATATATTATGTGTCTAAGAAGGGTTCTAGTCATGAAGAATCTAGTGGGAGATAATGCAGCTCACTTATGTACCAGTGTTTTTGTTTCCATGTTTCCAAAGGCACTAAACTAATACGGTATTTGGTGATACTTTTTCATAATGTATTAAGTATTCCACAAAAATGATGAAATGTTAATGTATGAAAAGTGAGGGTCTCTATAGTTGGTATCATAGAAAAAGTTTAGTTAACCTTTGGAAACTAGGATGAGTAAACTATAGTGATATCCCTAGAGATATTTCATAGGATATGTCTATGAATGTATCTAAGGATAAGCCTAAGGTGTCATAGAATAAAGAAGATGTCATAATTTAAACATCATATAATTTGTTTTCATGATTATGTGGTTCCTCACTATGACAACTATTACATAATCTATAATTTTTTTGTTTTAGTCAGTGGATAGAACTTGAAGGAACTACATTAATGGAAATTTCAATGGACAATGAAACAATTGTCCTCATAAATAACCGAATTCTATGGGAGATTTAGTGAAAAATAATATTTCTATAATCACCCAAATTTCACAATCCATGAACCATGATGGACTTTAAAATCAGAAAAGGATAGAAAAACATTCTCTTGAGTCCTTCATGAGGCAACACCCACTATATTTCAGTGGGTCTTCTGATTCACTTGTTACTGAACAATGGGCCAGTACCACTGAATAGATATTTTCTATTCTCCAATATTTGAAACATGAGAAAGTAATTCTGATTCTTTATCAGTTAGAAGGTGAAGCGAACTAGTGGTGGACTCTAATAAAGAATATGAGCACTACTACAAAAACAGGCTTTATCAGCGCTCAAAACGGACTTTATCAGTGCTAAAAAAGCGCTATAAATCTTAACGCTGATAAAGGAAGCTTTTATCATCACTGAAAAAGCACTGATAAAATGGACATTTATCAGTGCTAAAAAATCGATAATAAATGATCAGTTTATTAGCGCTAAAAGAGCGCTGATAAAGGAATCCTTTATCAATGCTCTTTTAGCGCTGATAAATGTGCATTTTATCAGATCTTTTTGAGAACTGATACAGGATTCGTTTATCAACGCTAAAAAAGTGCTGATAAATGCCCTGTCTGCTACAAAAAAAATTTCTGCAGCAGCACACCCAAACAGCACCTGCAAATAATTCAGCATCTTAATAAGTATACCCATAAAAAATTAACACATAAATCATAAGCTAATTACACCAAGTATACCCATACACCATTAACACATAATTCATAAGTTAATTAAATACATAAAGAATTCTATTCAGAACTCAAGGGGTTGGGGGGGGTTGTTCAGGGGTTTTGGGTGGCTGTCCAAGGGGGGGTAGGGGGTGTCTGCGGGTATGGGGGTGTCCAGGGGGAGTGGGGGGGGGGTGGGAGTGTCTATGTGGTGGGGTGGTGTCTAGAAGGGGGAGGATGTCTAGGTGTGTGTGGGAGGGGGGGGGGGGGGCTGTTCCATGGGGGTGTCCAGGGGGGTGGGCTGGTGTCCAGGGTGTCGGGGGGGTGGGGGGGGGGGGGGCTTTCCAGGGGGTGGGTGGGGTGTCCGGGGGGTTGGTGGGGCTGTCCATGGGGGTGGGGTGGTGTCCAGGAGGGTGGGATGGGGGATTCCGGGGGGATCGGGGTGTCCAGGGGGTGGGGGTGTCCAGGGGGGGTCCAGGGTATTGGTAGGGCTGTCCAAGGGGGGTGGGGTGGTGTCCCAGTAGGGGGTGTCTAGGTGGGGGGGGGGGGTGGGCTGTCTATGGGGTGTCCATGGGGGTGGGCTGGTGTCCAGGGTGTTGGGGGGGATTTCTAGGGGGGGTCCAGGGGGTTGGTGGGGCTGTCCAAGAGGGGTGAGATGGTGTTTGGGAGGGTGGGGGTGGCTTTCCATGGGTGGGGGGTGTCCAGGGGGTTGGGGGAATGCAGGTGGTGGGGTGGTGTCAAGGAGGGGTGGGGGTGTCGTCCAGGGGGTGGTGGTTGTCCAGAAGGGGTGGGGGGTGTCCGGGGGATATTCGAGGTGGGGGGGGGGGCTTTCCATGGGCGTGTCTAGGGGGGTGGGGGGTGTCCAGGGGGTTGAGGGGGCTTTCCAGGGCATGGGGGGTGTCTATAGGGGTGCCAAGTGTCCAGGGGGTGGGTTAGTGTCCAGGGGGGTGGGGGGGGGGGTCCAGGGGTTGGTGGGGTTAACTCTTACACATCACAAAGGTCCCATGGATCGTTCTCATAAAGGATCAAGACAATCTGAATGCGTTTGTTCAGATTTCCGTAGGTCAGTTGTTGTTTTCACTTAAAATTGTGTCCAATTTAAACAAAAGATAGACCCTTTGAGTGGTACCGGCCACACCGTGCCTCTGATTGAGGCGGGGATGACTCGTACACGTCAAAAAGGACCCGTGGATCGTTCTCCTAAAGAATCAATACAATCCTAATGTGTTTGGTCAGATTTCCATAGGTCAGTTGTTGTTTTCACTTAAAATTGTGTCCATTTTAAACAAAAGAGAGACCCTTTGAGAAGGATCCTTTTCAAATTTGATGAACTCTTTCACTCCTTTCTCGTACTCTATTGTCAAATTATTATAATACATCTAATATTTATTCATCTTCATCCTATTTGAATCTCAAATATTAGTATTTATGGTTCAGGTACACAAAACAAGACTTCTAAATACAGTAGAAGATAACCACTTCCTTATAAAAATAGAGATTAATAGAGCGTAACCATTAGTATTTATTCATCTTCATTAAATATAATTACTTTAGATTCATTATAGTTTCCTCAAATCACCCTAGTCCAAACACAAGAATAATCAATAATGATACATCTACCACTCCTAGGTCTCTACCCTACATTCAATATAATTATGCCTAAATACCCATATATCCACACATACACATGTCACAAACACATAAAAAACCATATCCACATCAGAACCAAAGCACCAATATGGATTTCAATCTGGTTACTCAACTCAAGTGGTGGTGTGTAAGAAATAATAAGAAAATATAATAAGTATATAGTCACATATAAATCTCAAAACAGTGTTAATAATCCAATAAACCCAAGGTATCATTCCATCTATCAGAATACTATTAAGGAGCCCATATGCGATAGTAGTCCCAGGTGGTGAAGTTTCCTGAGGAGGAAGGGGCGGACACACACTTATCGGGGTTCGAGGTCAGGTCACTGAGGTTGAAGGTGGCCCGATACTCCTACAAGGGTTCATTCCATATTTCAAAAACCATGTCCTGGTACCCTAGAATGTTAACCCATTGCTGGTGGAAGTGAAACCGTTCCTGATGATCATGCCAAGAAGAAATGGAAACCAAGAGGGGGGAGTGGTTCAAAATACCTCAAGAAAGATGAAAAAACATGGTATTTGAGAATAGGTTAGTGGATTTCATGTTGGATAGACACCTATCCAATAGACTCCACAAGCGGTGATGGACCCTGCAGTTGTTGCACCAGGTTAAACTGTCACCTGAGAAGCTGAGATCAATGAGGCCCTTCCCAGCCATGAACTGAAAAAACTCCATGATGGCCTTCCTATGGAATGGGCTTCTACCTTTCCTTTACTTTGGGTTAGAAATGACATTAAATTCACCCCCAAAAAACAATGGATGGTGGCCGGGATCAAATATATTTTTTTCACTCCATAAATATTCCCTTTGATGAGGGTCATAGCTTCCAAAAACAAAAGTCATAAGGAAGGATGTGTCACCGTTGGAAACCTTGGTAGTGATGAATTGATTGCAATCTTGAAAAGTACCAACAACATATTTATTGTTCCAAAATACCCATTTGTGTTTGTTAGAGGGGTCAGGGTGTAGAAATCCATGCAACTTAATCTTCTAGGATAATTCTATGATTATTATAGGGTTTTTTGTGTTATTTTACAACAACAACAATGACATTATGCTTTTTGATTTCTATGGCGAGGAAGTCTGATTTAACATGGGAACTAAGACCATGATCATTACATATGAAGATAATAATGATGGGTAGGACAAGGCTCTGTCATTGGATCTAGATCTAGTAGCCTTATTGAAGTGGGAGGATGATCTCTCATTGAGGTCCCTTGATTTTGAACATGTTCATAATCCATTCTAGTTGGTAAGCTTCATATGAGTGGGAGATGAGGATCCAAAGGGGTAGGGGAAGGATGGGTAATAAAACTTTGGGGCTGGTGAGGGAGTTCTCTCTAGATCAATAAGTATTTGGAGCTGGATGACAGGCTCAGAGCCAAGGGAGATAGAACAAACACCACTAGGAAGGGGCCTAGACACTACAAAGAAGCAGTTAGTAACCTCAGCGAGGGAGAAGGACAGAGATGGAGGTATGGGTGGAAAGGATATAAATCTTGGTGGTCTGGGAATCATTCCATACAAGTGCACTACCAGACAAAGTCACTTAGATAGCATGAAGGAAAGAAGGGGGGAACCCCTCGAAGAAAATAGGGTTCAAGCATTGGATGACCTAGAAATACATCAAAACCGGGTGGTTTTGTCCTTAAAGAAAAAGGTTATCCTTCATTCTTTACTTTACGGTGACATGGTGTTGGATCTAAGGGAATTGATGATACCTAGGAGGAATCTAGTGAAACTAGAATCCAAGTGGGAAGGACCTTAAATTCTTTATAAACTTCACTGTGATAGTGTAAAATCATTGATCGCCATTGATGACGAGCATATCAATATTTCCACCAATACTAGGTTTATCAAGAGATATTTTACATGAATAAACCATCCCTTTAGTATGAGATATATAGATTTTAACTAAAAATCCAACGTCCTAGTTATATGTTGTTTCGTGTGGTGTTGAGCCGCCACAAGCCCCTTCTCACATCAGGTCGTTATTCCTGCATAACATGCCAAAAATTCTGGGGCACACCCCCTTTTGTCCACGAATCATGAACCTAAACCTTTTTCATCCTCTACCCGTATTTCACATGGTGTAGGGACTCTATGGATGGAAAATTTACCTCACCCTCAATATATGTTATAGTTGCATGATATGAAACCGTGTGACATTTTGGTAAAATATATTCAACCTTAAAATACATTATCATAATCCTAATCACAAGATATTAAAATGTGTGTCCAATTTTCTCATTGCACGAAGTTAAAAAATATGGTTCATATCCCTATTGTATGATATAAAACTTTGAAATGAATTTATCATTCAACCGAGAGGGATCCCTCTTTCTGATGCCGATCACTTACCGCACCATATTGAAGAACTAAATAAGGATTGATTCCCATTTAATATCAAGGGATATCAAGACACTGAAAAATTATATATCATTGGATTAGCTCACTCATTGAACTACCTCAACACTTCCATCAATGAAAAAAAGTTTTTCCCTCACTCACAGATGCACTCCATCTAGGTGTGTTCTGACATGTGGTGGAAGAAAACCAAGGCTGTTAAACCTTCACTCAAAAATTTCACAAAATCAACTTCATGATGTAATAATCCTTAAAAATAGCTCCTAATAATTATAGAAAAGTATGTGTAATAGGGGACCAAAAAAACATTGCACAACTGGTCCGGCAACGCGAAGATCGAGGGCGGCGGAGGTCCGGAAATGCGAAGATTGAGGGCGGCGGAGGTCTGACATGCGAAGATCAGGGGTGGCAGAGGTCCATCAATGTGAAGATCGAGGGCAGAGGAGGTCCAACAACGCGAAGCTCAGTGGGAGGCGGAGGTACGGCAACACGAAGCTCAAGGGTGGAAGAGGTCTGGAAACGCGAAGCTCAGCGGGCAGTGGAGGTCCGGAAACGAGAAGCTTGAGGGCGGCGGAGGTCTGGCAATGCAAAGCTCAGTGGGAAGCAGAGGGGAGTTGTAGGGTTCTAGTACCGCGAGAGCTTTAGGTCACAATAAAACGAGGGCACTGTGAGACTGACTTTATAAAAAAAGGGACTACGGTTTTATTAGCCCTGATAAATCCTTTCTGTATCAGCGCTAACATTTTAGCGCTGATAAAGGGATTCTTTATCAGTACTTTTTAGCGCTGATAAAGGGTCTTTTTATCAGTTCTAGAAAAGCTCTGATAAAGGTTACCTTGTATTAGAGATAAAATTTTAGCACTGATATAGGGTTTCTTTATCAGCGGTTTTTGCTTAGCGTTGATATAAGGTGGTGCTTCACTTGCCCGTTTTGGTAGTAGTGGAGGCAGAAATTTGAAATTGAATCTATGGGTTGGGATGAGTTCAAGAACTTATTATTAAATAAGTACTTTACTCATGTTATTCATATGAATATAGAAAATGAGTTCCTAGAGTTGAAGAAAAAGGATGATTAATCCGTTGGTACTTAAGAGGATAATTTTACAAAACTTATGAGGTAAGATTTTGGAATTATCATCCAACAATAAATTAAGGTTGACTGATTATTTATAGAGTTAAATACAAGTATAATAAGGGAGTTATCCATAAGATAATTTTGTATATATGAACATATTCTGTGTTGTGCAATCAAGGTTGAAATGGAGGTTATAGTTACACATAAATATCATGGTTTTAACAAGAAAAGGAATATAAAGTTAAAAGGAAAATCTAAAAACCATAGAGAAAAGAAGAATATAATTTCTATATGATCTAAGTGGGTAAAAAGCATGGAGGAAATTTTCTTATAGGGTTTAATAAATTCTATAAGTGTGGTAGGGAATGAAATTGGGAAATTGATTTTCGAACTATTGGAATGAAGTTGGACAATGATGCGAATAAAGGGAATCTGCATAGAATGCACCTCCCACACTTCAATGGTTCAAGTGTAAGGAGTATAGTAATTATGCTAATCAGTTCCCAAACCTGAGGGTTGGTTATGATGATCATCATCAAAAAACTCTTAAGCCAAGGGATAAGGGGAAATCTCATGTGATCACTATTTCTATTAAGGGGTGTGATAATGATGTGGTGGAAGGTACACTTACCATCCACTCTAGAACTAATAATTTCTTATTTGATTCTATATCTACCCACTATTTCATATATAAATAATTTTATAAGGGTGTTAAGATTCTAACCAAATGATTAGATTTAGAATTAGTAGTGAAAATCCTTAATGGTGTGATGATTGAATCTCAAGTCTATGATTCATATTTGGTTAAAGTTTGTGGGAATTTGTTTCCTAAAAATATTTTTATTCTTCATATAGTTTAATTTTATGTCATCTTAGGCATGGATTTGATTTCTTTCCATATATACCTCATCAATTTTCAAGTAATGGAAGTTCTGTTTGATGTTTCAAACCAACCTATGATCATCTATCAATGTGAAGATAAATATGAAATTCCTATGGATATTACATCTAGTGTATGAGTATTAATGTCCATTTATAAGTTCTATTTATCTCAAATGGTTGGGGAGAAAATTGATATCGATGATATTCCTATTTTTCATGAATTTGTGGATGTCATTCCGGAAGAGTTTCCTAGTCTTACACCAAAACATGAAGTTTAGTTCTTGATAGAACTCATACCTGGTTCAACACTAATTTCAAAGACTCTCTATATAATGGCCTTAATTGAGTTATAGGAATTGAAGAAGAAACTCCAAGAAAACCTTGATAAGGGATTAATTCGGACAAGTGTGTCACCTTGGGGTGAAACAGGTCTTTTTTTTTGAAAAATAAATATGGATAAATTCTACTCTTCATTTATTATTGAGATTTGAAAAAGATAAAAAACAAGAACAAGTATCCTCTTCCTCATATTGATGATTTATTTGATCAGATGCACAAAGATCAATACTTTTCCAAGACTGATATTTATTCTATATATCATCAATTGAGGATAAAGAATGATGATATACCCAAGATGACATTCTGTACAAGGTATGGTCACTATTAATATATAGTGATTACTTTTGGTAATAATAATTCCCCTACTATCTTCCAATTTTTTTTGTATAGAGTCTTTAAAGATTACCTTAATCAGTTTGTGGTAGTATTTATAGATGATATTATTATCTATTCAAATAGAAAGTAAGAGCATTAGGATCACTAGATAATTGTGCTAAAGACCTTAAGGAAGGATAAATTGTTTTAAAAATTTACAAATTGTGAATTTTGGATGTGAAAGGATTCCTTTATGAGTCACTATTAAGAGATGGTATAGTAATAGATCCATCAAAGACAGAGGCTATTGAATGCCGGCCTAGACCAACCATGATGACTCAGATCCATAGTTTTCTTGATTTATCTAGAATTATCTATGGTTTATAGAGAATTTATCATGACTATCTAATAATCTGACCAAGTTTACTCATAAGGGTGCTATGTTCCTATGGATAGATGAATGTGAGGAAAATTTCAAGGAACTAAAGAGAAGATTGGTTAGCACACATATGCTAACATTACCCTATAATGGGGAAATGTTAGTAATCTTTCGTGATGCATCCAAAAATGGATTGGGATGTTTAATTATAAAGAATAACACAATTATCAATTATGACTTGAGATAATTGAAGATTCATGAGAAAAATTACCCAAATCATGATTTGGAGTTAGCCATAATATTTTTTTCATTAAAGATATGGAGGCATTATCTCTATGGAGAAAATTGTGAAATATATACCAACCATAAAATACTGAAGTATATATATTAACATAGAAGGATTTGAATATGAAATAGAAGAGATGGTTAGAGATGATCAAATATTATAACTACTCAATACATTATCACTATGGGAAGGTGAATAAGGTGGTTAATGCTTTGAGTTGAAAGGACTACACTAGCTTATCCATGAAGAGGATCACAAAAGATCCAATATTTCTATATTTCCAAAGGATTTATTTGGAAATCTTAAAGGAAGGGAAAAATATTATCTTTCTTAATTGAATGTTTAACCCTCCATCCAAGTGAAGATTAAAAAAGCATAAAAGGAAGATGTAGAGCTGTAAAATAAGGTTAAAAATGTTCCTGAGTTTAACCTTGATCATGATGGAATGATAAGGTTCAGGAACCATGTATGTGCTCCATAATTACTGGATTTAAAGAAGGATCTTTTATAGGAAGCTCATAGTTCTTCATTCTCTATTCATCCTGGAATTTTGGAGATGTATAGATATTTTAAGGAATACTTATAGTGGGATGAAATGAAGAGAGATATCACCGAGTTTGTATATCGGTGCTTAGTATGCCAACAATTTAAGGATTAAAGACAAAAATATAAGGGGATTTTACATCCTTTACCCATACTATAATGAAAATGAGAGAACATCACTATAGATTTTGTCATTTGACTCCCCAAAACCTCTAAAAAGTTTAATGCTATATGGGTGGGAGTCAATCACCTTACTAAGTCGGCACACTTCATTGCTATTAGTGAAGACTTATCTATGGATCAACTTTCTAGGATATACATTAAGTAATTGGTAAGTTGAATAAAGTACCATATTCTATTGTATCTAATCAGGACCTGATATTTACCTCAAAATTCTAGTGAATTATTTAGAAAGAACTTGATACAAAATTGAGTTTCAACACTACTTATCATCCTCAGAAGGATGGTTGGTCTCAAAGAACAATTCAAACCCTAGGATATATGTTGAGATCTTGTTATATAGATTTCAAATTTTCTTGGGATCAAAACATTACTCTAGTTGAGTTTTAATACAATAATAGTTTCCACTCAAGCATTTAGATGACTCCTTATAAACCCCTATATCGTAGGAAATGTAGAGCTCCAATGTGCTGGGATGATGTTGGAGAAATAAAGCTATTGGTACCTAATATCACTGAAGAGATGGTTGAGAAGTTTATAACCATTCAATAGTATATCAAGGTAGCACGAATTTTTCAGAAACATTATGCTTATAATCGATGATGTGATCTAGAATTTGAAGTTGGTGAGAATGTATTTATATGAATTTCTCTATGGAAGAAGGTTATGAGGTTCGTGAAGAATGAGAAACTAATTCCTAGGTATATCGGTACCTTTGATATTCTTGATCATATTGGGATGGTAGACTATCACTTGGAACTTCCTCCAAATGTCTCTCAATTCCATGATGTGTTTCATGTATCTCTCTTGACGAAGTAAATATCTAACCATTCACATGTATTGAAATCAGAGGTCATACCACTGGAGCAAGATCTTTCTTACGAGGAACAACCAGTTGAAATTCTGGATCTCACAGAGAAATTTCTATGAAACAAGAACACTTACCTAGTCAATGTTTTGTAGAGAAACCACCAGTTAGAGGAAGCTACGTGGGAACTTTAGGATCTGATGAGGCATACATAGCCTCTTTTTTTTGTATTATAATGATGAATTTCAAGGGATAAATTAATTTTAAGGGGGGTATAATGTAACAACATGAGTTTTTATGATTTTTTTTGAATAAATTAAATTTATTTGATGTCTTGTGTTATACCTACACCAAATTAAGCTTGCACCACACGGAACACCGGTTTATATTTATTTTCATGAAACACTAAGTTTCTATGAAACATCATTTTATTATTATACTTATTTAAACAAGAAAATTATAACATAGAAATTAAAATGAAAGGTATTAATATTATTAACTAAATTATGAGGTTATGGTTTACACATAATTCATTGACCAATTAATTATAAATGAATGTAAAACCCTTTTTAAAATAAGGGTAAAAATAATATTATAAAGATTAGAAAACTACCCTAACACTTACTAAAATATTATTGGATGAATTTAATTTGACCCATATCACCTAAGGATTAAAAATTGAATTATTTAAGGGAAACTTGTACATGAAATATATTTAGATATTATTAAAATCAAAGAGTGAAAAAATGTCATACTCATACTTTTAATAAGTATAATATTTTTAATATTGGAATAAATAGAATATATGCTTGAATTTATATATTATTATGAAAGTAAAATGTTTATATAAATCATAGAAATATATTTTTAAATTTTATTAACGAAATAATTATCATTAATAATTACAAAATGATGTTTTAGTAATTATTTAATTAACAAAACAATCAATTAAATGATATTAGAAATATTAAAAGAAATATAATTTGACTTGATTAAGGAGATACAAGAATTTTATAGGTGAATATGATATTTTATAGGTGTATTAAATTAATTTTTTATAATTTATCTTTTTTTATTGATTTTATTAAAGTCAAAGTAATGAATAGTGTCAAAGTTGACACTTATGATATTTTATAAAAATAATATTTTATAAAATTATTTAAAAATAATAAAACATTTTTTAAAATAAAAGTAAATTATAATATTCTCTAAAATGTTATAAATAATTCATTTATTATCTAATTAACAACACATAAATAAAAATTACAACCTTTTAATATAGAAAAAGTTGCTACCTTTGTTAAAATTAAAATAAGATAACTAAGAGATAAACAAAATTATAAGGTTTAAAATAATAATAATAATTACCAAAATATATTTTTTGTTTATATTACAACCATATATCATCTAATATTATAATAAATGGATTTTTTTGTGGTATTTGGATTGATATTTAATTTTTTATAAATCAATATTTTGAGAAAATTATAAAAGTGTCCCTCACCTCTCTTATAAAATGGAACATATTATTATATTTTCTTCAAAATTCATAAACTATTTGGTTCATCATAACTCACTTAATACTATAATAATAACTTTGGGAAAAAATTTAACCAAGGAAGCCCTTTGGTGAAAACCAATAAGAGTTACCCAAAGAAGAGGTAACATCCATTCACAATCTCTTTTGTTTTATTTTCATTCTCCAACACCTAAAATATTCTTATTCCATGATTATATAATAAACTAAGTATCCTAAATATAATAATACTTTTTTATTCTGTGGGTTAGAACTAAACTTACAAACACTTCCATCAAATGTGTAACAAACTTACCGTTCTTGTGTACGATGAACTACCGCCTCATGAAACGATGTTGTTCAGTTTTCCTTTAGCACATATGACATTTGGGAATTATGATGGAAAATATATTTTTATATGATATATAGGATGTATTTATTCTTATGGGATTAATATATATATATATACTTCCATTCAACGGCCCGAAGGCCTTCAAATGATATATACTTATATTTCATTTACCTTCTTTCTTTCCAAATGATAATTAATCAGAAAGAGTGTTCATGCGTATAACCTACCATCTCCATGAACGATGTATTAAATTTCATATTTATATTGTTTATAAATTATTATAAATATTTTTATAATGAATATATATGATATTTTATCATGATTTTAATTTTGAAAATAATAAAATCATGACCTGAGTAAGAGGATCAATAATAATGATTCAAAACAAGCGAACATTACTTGAAACGTAACATTAACATGGAATAGTTAATAAAAAGGTAATAAAATGTCATAATTAAATAATATATGGTATGATTTAATTAAATTTGTTAATTTAATATATTTATAATATACTTATATTTATTAAATATGAGGTTTTAATGAGTATGAAGAGAGTCAAGATATAAGGTAAGGGATTTATGTCTCACATTAATTTCTATGGGACGTATGCCTTATACACTACTTGTTTCTTCTACGTGGTGTATTTATTACCCATGAATTCCATTTATGAGTCTTATATATAATATTATGGTATTCTTATAGGCATATAATTTTATTTCTTTAATGGGTCATATGATTCTACTGATTATAAAGTGATTCGTATTTATTTCATAATCTCATCAATATGTGAGATTGTTTCGTTTTAAGTCTCTATTTGGGAATATTTAACTTACATGTCTATATTTTCTAAACTTTTTTTCAAAAAATGTTTTTACTATTCTCTGATAGATGTTAAAAGTTATTTTTACACATTTTTGAATTTTTACTACATGGTTTGAAATGAATTATTTTGTCGTTTTCCAAATGAGGAACTTTGTGAAATTTTCAGAAAAAATATAAAAGGAATGTTTTTTAGGTTATACGACATGAATATAATTTTCAGCCATCATAATGACTTAATTATTTGACGATTAACTTAAAATATTATAGGTTCATTTTAAAATAAAATATTTTATTTTAAAATTGTACATCATTTTAAGAAAATAAAACTATTTTTAAAGTAAAAAGGATATTTTCCTCAAGAATTATTTTAAAGTGATCTCTCAAAACTATTTTCCATCTAAGATAACATTATTTTATGTAAATTACTTTTTTCTAGGATATTATTTAATTCCAAATTTCTTATTATTTCTAATAATGGTTTATGTTTATGATAAAATGATATTTAAGAAACTTATTTCTTTTCCATGGGTTATGTTATGATTGAATGAGGTTTATGAAACCAATTTCATTCCATGGGTTCAGATATGATGAATGATTTATGTTCCTATGGAATACATATGTATGGATTTAATTTTTTGATGTTTAGGACCTATATCTCCCTCCAATTCATTGCGTAAAGATTTATATCTCATGAGATAATGATGGGAATCAAGTTGATGGGATTTATCCACTATGGAAGATGGATAAACCCAATACACTATGGGAAGATTGGGAAACCTGATCCATTATAAGGAAATGAATTAAAATGTGGATGGTGGGGTTTCCCACCCAGTAGGTGTAGTCCCCATGAAGTTCCCTATTAAGTTTTGGTAATGGGACTTGACTTACATGGAATTCTAATACATGTTTATGTGTCTAACACAAATTATATGTCATATTATTATGTTATCATTTCATGGATTATTAACTTTATTCCCTTATGGTTTATGTCTTATGAACTAAAAATATTTATTCCATGACTCATGTATATGATCTTTGATATTTAGGGTATGATATTCTATTTTAACAACTATGTTCTCATAACCTTATACTCATGATATACTTACATCTGTCCCCTGTTTAAACTTACTGAGCATCCAAGCTCACCCATTTTTATGTTTCCTTTCCCAAAGTTATAAATATATTTATTTTTTATGATGTGTCTAAGAATGGTGATAGTCATGAATAATCTAGCGGGATATAATTTAGTTCACTTATGTACCATTGTTTTTTCCCATGTTTCCAAAGGAACTAAAATCATACAGTCTTTGGGAATCTTTTTGTGTAATATATTAACTATTATGAAAAAATAATTACATTTTAATATATGAAAAGTGACGGTCACTAATATTTAGAATAGTATTTTTTAAAATAAAATTTTGATGTTATAAATTCTATCCTATTGTTAAGAAAAATTATAGAAAATGGGGGGGGGGTGAATTTCCTTTCAAAAAACATGGAGGAAATAAATAGAAATTTTAAATTAAAATTATTTTGATATGATTAAATAAATAATTTGATAAATTGATTGAGAAATATTAGATAAATTTGATCCAATTTAAAAATTTAATATAAAATTTAAGTGTGTAAATGGTCAAATATAATTTATGTAAGTATAAGAATCAATGACAAAAGATACACTGCAAAAATTTAAGGAGAATACAAACACAATTGATAAGAAGTTTGGCTAAAGCTCTATTTGAGTCCCTACTTCTCCACCCCTCAACTTGCGAGGTTTATATTATTAGTAATCCCTTGATCTTATAGGTGATTAAAAATCCCATCCCTTACAATTGTGGTTTTTGATCACCCTCTTGGTCTTCATTGGTATCCAAGGAACCCATCCCCCACTCTTATGGAGTGAGAATCTGTTAGATAAAGGAGAGGAGAGGAGAGAAGCTTAATTAATAAAACCTATTACAAAACTGCTCAAAAATATATTAAAGGATGATTACAAATTGGGTTGATAGATTTTAAATAAATTTTGATAGCCTTTAGAGATTGAGAATATCAAATTGGGTATTTGAGAGGATTTTGACAAAGCTAGCGATTCAATATAAAAAATATCTTAAGAGACTTTTTGGGATAAAGTCTAATATTCCAAGGGTTCAATGGAATCCTTTTATAGGATACAAGACGTGAGAGAACCTTTTGGAAATTTCTAGGGGTGATGAGGATGATAAATAACATCATTATAGCCTTTTTATCCTTAATTAATTCCATCTCAGATAGGCTATCTCGATGCCATATGACACCCGATAGCCATCACCTAATAGCCAGTGGCTTACCTAGAAGAATCCTCAGTTTTGGAACTAGCATAAGCAAGCTAGTACATCTTCTTTGGCTAGTAGCTAGATCGTTACTGGATGTCTTAAGTTATTCCTTCACTATTGACTGACTGGCATGTCTTCTACATTGAAAAGTCTTCTAGACACATGGTACTGGCTGGCTGGTTCCCATCATTGGGTACCCGGTGATGTATACACACCACCATATTCACGTGGGGACTCTTCCATTTCCTTCTAAACACATTCAAGGTTCTTCAAACAAGTTTCCAAGTTCATGAAGCATAATAAGTGATTTTTCCAGGCCTCTAAGAAAACATCAAATATTATTCATGATGTCACGAATTCCATGACATGGTATTTAATGAAAAACACTAAAACTCACTTAAATGAAAATATTATAAAGATAGGTGAGTGTTTGTGACCATGAAAAAACCATGAGAGAGAGAGGTACAAAAATATCCCCTTTTTAATGATCCCAAACAATTAACATAAAAAGATAAATTAAGTTTAACTAAAGAGTGAACGAGATAATCAATTTTTAGAAAATTACATAAAAAAATATAGAAACACTCCTTTTGTAAAATAATCAAGAAATAATTTTTTTTGAGAAACACTCCCCCTTTTAGATGAAACTAAACTTCCCCATTTTTAAAATAAAAATTTACAAATATTCCTACCATTTTATAGTCTAATAAAAACAATAAAATTTCCCCACTTGAATAAACTTTTTAAGAAATTTATCCCCCATTGTGATTATAAAAATGATAAAAATAAGGATAGAAAATATAAACTCAAGAAATATTAAAAAAAAATTTTAGAGAGATTTTTTTATAAATAAATAAAAATATATATTTTGAAAACACCCCTTTTAATCAGATTATTTGTGAGAGATAGATAGAGGAAAGATAAAATAATAGAGAAAAATAAAAATATATTAAGAGATAAATAAATAGTAATAAAAATAGGAAATAAAGAATGAAAGAGAAAGATAAAGAGATAAAAATAAATGAATAAAATTGGTACATACCTTTTCCAAAGAGATCATTCTCTTAATGAGGAAGTTTTTTACCATTGAAAGATATTTAAGGAAGAAGGTCCTTTGAATCCGAAATAATACCTTTAAATCATCCTTCAATTATAATTTCATTGAAGAAAAATAAAGATTAAAGTTAGATAGAGAAGTATATAAAATATTTTACTCATCATTATCCTTCTTTTAATAAAGATACAATAATTTTTTTAGAAAATATATAATAATTATAAATAATTTGGTGAGTTTTAGAAATTAATTTATTTCAAATCTTATATTATAAAAAGTAAATTACAAATTTTTATAAAATTGTTTTTTGGAAATTTGAAAATAAAATAATTTTTTTAAAAGTAATAATTAATTTTAAAAACAAAATATTTATCTTAAAGGAAAATTTCATAATTAAAAATATAAGTCTCCCCATAAAATTGAATTTCATGTGATATAAAGGGATCATAGAAAAAAAGATAAAACAAAAAATTAAAGTTTTTAAAATACTTGAAATAAGATTACACTTTTTTGAACATATTTAAAAAGATAACTCAAGATAGTTGTAGATAAAAATAATAATTTCATAAGTAGACCATTACTAATTCACCTTTAATTAATTTGAAATTATCAAGGACTAGAGGTTTTGTGAAAGTATAAGAGAGTTGATATTTCATTGGAATAAATTTTAATAATATATCACCTTTCTGGAAGTGATATCTTAATAAATGGTGGTGAGGGTCAATGTGTTCAGTGTGAGAGTGCTAGATAGGATTCTTAGAGATATTTATGGCCTTAGTGTTATTGTAATTGTTATGAATTAGATTGAATATAATCTCAATGTCTAAG
The DNA here is from genome assembly GCA_963277665.1 of Viscum album. Lineage (NCBI taxonomy): Eukaryota > Viridiplantae > Streptophyta > Magnoliopsida > Santalales > Viscaceae > Viscum > Viscum album. The sequence continues at coordinate 1,397,763,246 of OY728135.1, read as the reverse complement.
AGAGAATGTTGGATTCATAATATTTGGGTTCAATAACTCCCAACGATTATATATTTCACTTCAACTATAGAAAGTGAAACTGAGTTCTGCTTCTTACAACTCCATGAGGTGAGGGATCTTCCAAGTAGGTGGTAGGTCTAACTTGAACTCTTCTTATCTAGTTTGAATCCTAAAAAATTAGTGTCTAAAAATGAATTTAATTCAAAATAAGTTCCCTTTGAATAAAATAATATGTGATTTTTAGATCCTTTTAAATACTAAAAGAAAATTTTGATATATTTTAGATGAGATTGCTTTGGATTTGAAATAAGAACAAAGATAAACACTGAACATGATATCAGATCAGATTATAGTAAGATAAAGTATATTACTAATCATACTTATATAAAGATTATTATTGACCAAATTACCGGCTTCATCTAATGTAATATTACATGTTGTACTCATGAGAGTACTAATTTCCTTTACATGATCCATTTTGAATCATTTTAAGAGTTCATTAGAGTATATTAATTTATAAAAATACCATTATTTATTTGAGAAATATGAAAATAGAGAAAGAATTTGAGTTCACCCATAAATATCATTTCGAATTCATTTATCATTAAATCATAAAATTCAAAACAAATAGATTCATTGGTAGATCCAAAAAACACATCATCAATGTAAATTCAAATAAGTAATAAATCATTTGAGATATGTTTTAAAAATAGGGTTACATCAGATTTTATATTTTTAAAACAATTTTAAAATATAAAATTTTAAATATGTTTATAATAATCTTGATGGGATTTTTTTAAATTATAAATATATGTTAATAATTTGAAAATAGAACTTGGAATAAGAGGATTTTCAAAACTAGGTAGTTGTTCCACAAAAACATTTTTAAAAATTAAAACATTTTTAAATGATCTTTTGAAATATATTTTAAAGCATTTGAATTTGATTTTAGAGGTCAATTTCTACAAGATTTTAATGGATTCTAACCAATGTGATAGGTGAAAAGGTTTCACCATAATCGATTCATTCTTCTTAGTCATAACCTTTTTCTACCAGAATGAATTTATTTCTTTTGATATTACAAGAATCATATAGATTATTTCTAAAAAACTATTTATAAACTATAATAGAATGATCATTAGGTCTTTCCATGATATTCCATATATTATTTTGAGTGAATTGATTTAATTTCTATTGTATATAAAGAACCTAATTTTCAATATTATGTGAATCATTAAGGTTTTTGGGTTCAAGGTGGGAGACAAAGGTAATTATTTTAACCTCATTTAAAACCAATCTTCTAGAATGAGTTACCTATTGTAAATATCTAATAAAAATTTCAATGGGATGGTTTTTATACCTTTTAGAAGATTTATGTAAATAATTTGAATGATATTCTCATTCTTATTCAACTTATTTAGTTCGGAAAGCTCCATTTAAAAAATCATTTTCAAAATAATTTTGTGAAAGATATTTTTAAAAACATTCATCAAATATAACATCGTTTGATTATTCCACCATTTTGTTTCCATTTTTAATGGAACAATATAACTTACTTGAGTTGGAGTACCCAAGAAATATACTTTAATTTAATTTAGAATAAAAATTTCCAAGACAATATTTGGTTTTTAAGATAAAACATTTATAACAAAAAATAATAAAAATGAATAATTTAGGTTTTTTATTATTACAAAGTTCATATAAATTTTTTTGAAGAAAAGGAATTATGAGAACATGATTAATGATATATAATATAGTATTTATGCCCTTAACACAGAAATATTTTAACAAAGAAAATTCATTTAAAAGGGTTTGATAAATTTTTTGGATTTTTCAATTTCACCTCTCTACCAAACCCTTTTTTGAGGGGTTCAAGGAGTAAAAAAAGAATTATTATAGCCTTCATAAAATCATAAATCACTAAATTAATTTTTATCAAATTCTACACCATGATTAATTTGAATTAAAATAATTTTAATACCTTTTTCATTTTAAACCTTTTTATTAAATTTAATAAAGGATTTGGAAGTTTCATTTTTATGAGATAAGAAATATACCCATGTGAATCTTGTAAACTTGTCAACAATTACAAAAGTATAAGATTTTCAACATATACATTCAATTTAATAAGGAATAAAAATATTTAGATAAACTAATTCAAAATATTTTGAATTGGAAATTCCTTTTTTTTATATTCAAAAGAGGTTTTTTGTTTTTTGACATATTAAATTGATTCAAAAACCATGTCATATTTGAAATAAAATTTCATAATACCTTATACTAATTGATAATGGTTGAGTTTGAGGAGATATCGTGTGCTATAATGACCAAGGTGTGTATGAAAATCCACAACTCACTAACTTTTGCACTCAATTATTTGAAATTTTGGATAGAAAGAGATTTTAAATTAATTGTATGAACATTTTGAAAACAATATGTGTTAAATAAAAGGTTTAATTTAGAGTAAAAAACTTTGAAAAATTCATTTTCAAAAGAGATTTTAAATACACTGTCACACAATTGAAATTTTATTTTAAGACTTTTAGGAATAATTTTTTTATTATTTGAGTTAGAAAAACCAATGGAACATTTTCTAATTATCTTACCATTAGAATTATCACCAAATTTGACATGAACGCCTTCTAATTTATAGATTTTAATGAATTCAAATAGTTCTACACACTTGTGTCTCATGAAACCACTGTCTAGATTCCATAGTGATTCTTGAGCTTTACTTGGATGAAACATTTCATTTATGTATTCATCTAAATGTTCAATAAGGAACTTGGGGATTGATCACATACAGCGAATGTGGAAGTTAAATCCATGTAGTTATCACTTGAACTCGACATTGCAACTTTGAAATACTTTTTATCCTGATCCTTTTATTTGATATTGTTCTCGTATATGGGACACTACGACTTGATGTGGCCTTTGTTTTTTTACATCCATAGCACACCACATTTGGTTTAAATTTTTGACTTACCTTTTTTGATTGGTTATAAAATTTATTCTTATTTAAGAAATCATTCACATTCTTGGAAAGTTGAGTATAGTCTATAACTTCATCTCTAGACGAATAATCACTTTTATCTTTAAAGGTGACAATTTTATTATCTTCTTTGATGTCATTGGCCTTCTTATTTTATTATCACTTCATAATTTTTTTTCATATCATTAGGGATTCAATAATTTCCTCAAACTACATATTTTTGACATCTTATATCTTCTTGAATGGATATGAATTTGGGACCCCATGATCTATGTAAAACCATGATTTTATTTATGTGTGTTTCTATAGATAAATCATAACCAAGAAACTTTATAACATTAAAAATATTATTAAATATCATAAACATGAAAGTATTATATTTGTTAGGATTCATGAATAAAAATTATAAATATTGATGATATATATCCAATATAGTGTCTTTTAATTTATTTTTTTCTTTAGGCATGACTTTTAATAATTTCTAGATTTCATAAGCCATTTTTTAAGTAGAAAAATTATTAAACTCATTTCTATCAATACCATAATGTAAGGAATTTATAAATATACTATTAAGTTAAAAATTATTAATATCTTTAAGAGTAAATTTTCCTTCATATTCTTTAGTTAGAACATACTCATGAATTACCATTTTCCAAACTGGGTAACTGGTACTACTGAGAAAATTTGACATTCTATTCTTGAAATAAGAATAATCAATTCCATAAAAAATATGAGCATGAGAATAAGAATTAGATTACATAATAAATAAATCAATATTTTAAATCAATTAAAAAATTGGAAAACAATTTTTTTGGAATAAAGTTTCTTAAAACAAGGATATATTTGATAAAAATACAAACCAACCCTTTGATTCCAATTTTTGGTCATATAAATTATTAAAAGAGGGGGGGGGGTGAATTTAATTATAAAAAATAATGTGAAAGAAAAGGAAAATTTTAAATTAAAAAAATCGATACAATGAAATAAATAAAAATAAAAATTGATTGAGTGAATGTTGATAAATTTGATATGATTTAAAATGTTAATATCAAAGTTAAGTGTATAAAAAATCAAATATAATTTATGAAAGTCTGTGAATTGATGATAGAATATGAAATACATAAAATTAAGGAGAAGATAAACCTAATTGATAAGGAGTTCAGATAAAGCTTAATGTGAGCCCATATATATCTACCCCTCAATTTTATAGGTCTATGTTATTAATAATCCCAAGATCTTGGCAGTGATAAAGAAACCCTTACCTCACAATTAGGGTTTGTGAGAACCCTCTTGAGCTTCACTCGTATCCAAGGAACCATTTTCTCACTTTTGAGGAGTGAGAACCCATTAGAGAAAGGTAATGAAAGGATAGAGGATTGTTTGAGAAAATACACTACAATTCCGCTTACAAATCTCTTGATTAAAATGAGAAAATACAATTAATTGATTCATTTTTATTTCATAATAATAATTTTCTCATTTGGTAGTGATTTAATCTATTCCCACTTATATCTCATCTCTTAATTAAGAAAGTAACATTCCAGATTAATTTTTGATGCCCAAATCCCTAAAATTATCTTTTAATGGATTATAAGATCCAAAAAATGATGAAGAATTATCCATCATATTTCACTCCATTAACCAAAACCAAAATGGTTAGTTCACAATGAGATAACATCCAAGAATGAACCTTCATATAAAGAAAACTAAATTAATTCCCAAAGCTCCAACAAAAACACCCAAAGTTCAAATAAACTTAAAACTCTTCAAAAAATGTCACACTAAATTGAAACCCAAATATTATAATGACTTGATTACATATTATTCCAAGATCAACTTAATATTTATCTCAAAATAAAATTAATCACTCATAAAGTTACATATCAAAATTTATATACCCTAATCATTTATTCTCTCAAATATAATAATCATTTCTTAAAATAACCCAAATCACCATAAAACCACTAAAAATATATATGATTCCAAAATTTAACTCAATATTTATTCACAAAATGAAATCTTACCCTAGAAAATAATATTCTATTTACCTTAATTATATAATGTTCCGAAAAAATATATTGAACTTCTTCTGAAATAACTTTAATCACTTAGTCACCAAATCACTTTTCAATCCAATTTTTATCTATATTATAAAATATTTTTTTTCCAAAATTATAATAAACCATAATTACATCAACATAAAATATCATATTTACCCTTAAGTTATCAATAATTTAAAACATGTTTCCACAAAATATAAAATCATTATTCCTCAAAAAAATAATTTCACTAAAACATATACAAAATTAAAGTGTTATATTAAAATTAATGTCTCCAAAATTATCCTCAATCATCTTAAAATATAATCACATAAATAATAAAAGGGGTATCTATGCCTTTAAGCATTTGATAAACCTTAGAATTATCAACCCATGGAAATTTAAGATTATCACTATGGAATATCATAGGATTCCATATGTTATATCCTCTAATTCATCATAATTTTTCATAAAGAAAATGTGAATTAACCCAAGAATATTCCTAGGTAGGGTCTAGTTAGGTGTGAATTCTTAGGATCACTCAACATGAACCAATGAAGATCAACATAATACATAACCCACCCCTTTTAGATTTGTTACCCCTAGGTGAATCTGTTCCACATCTATATCCACTCCCCAGTATCCAAACATAGATTCACTTTTATAGGAAAGTCACAAAATATCTACTTTTACCAAAGATTTATGACATCACCCTATACTTATAATTATACTTAGAATATATCACAGGTTTATGTTCACTAATCTATGTTTTCTTCAATATTTCTCTCAAGGGTTATACTAAAATTTCATTGATACCAACTGTAACACCTCGACTCTAGTAACCTGGATCCGATGGTTATTTCACTACTTTGGAACAAGATACATGGGAAATTATCCTAAAGGATAAAATAGTTTTGTAGTTTTATGAGAATATATAAATTATTTAATATCACATTAAACTTTAAAACATAAAATAAAAATTTCAAATTCTAGTGATAACTTTATTATTTCCTTTAGTATATCACTGAAATCATTCATAGATCACTTATTGGTATTCCAGGGTAAGAAAAACATAATAAAGTGTGTACTTAGATTCTCAGTAAGGTAAATCATAAAATAAATTATATCATAGAATATATAAAGTGTGAATAATATGGCATAAATAAACAATAATAAAATATTCCATAAAAATAATTTTATAATAGGGGAATATATCCTTAGATAACCTATGAACATAAATAGTTTCATAGATAATAATAACTAGTTTCATATTGATATAATGAATAATTATATACATATTAATCATACCTTAAATGCCTTGTTTCAAGACATCATAAATGTACCATTAAGGCCTCATTCTGAGATATCATAAATAATTTGGCCGACATACACCAAATACTCAGGAAAGTTTGTATCAGGAGACTTCCTACTACATCAAAGGGAAATGTAATAATAGGCCCCACCCAAAAATTAATATGTCCAATGCATTTGTAATATGAATAAACAATAAAACTTAATCAATATTCCTTAATAATCAATAACCATCTATATCGAATGAACTAGAATATCAGATCTCAATACTTTCCACATTCAAAATGATCATAATTAAACTAAAGAATAAGGGTTGATGGTAACATTAGAATATATCACCAGTAAAAAATTTTAGTCATCAAAGGATTTTTGAATATATGAAAATACTTTTAAAAGACCATTTGAACATTTCTTGAGGAAAATTACTTTTTAATTTTGAAATCACTTTTTTGAAATATAAAAGTTTCCTGAATATTAGGAAAAATATTCCTATAAAAATAAACATGGAAAATTTTAAGGTAATATTTAATGAAAATATTAGTCATGATGATAGGAAGAGGCAGTCAAGATGTATATGTTGAGAACAATTTTTTTTTAATTTTTTAAAGAAATTAAAAATGCGCCATTTGAGAAATGTTAAAAATATTAATTTTTAAACATTTGAAGATAAAGTCAAAGATATTTGAAAATGAACTTAATAAATCATTTAAATATAAATAATAAAATTATTAAAATATTTATTTATAAAAAATATACATTGAAGAAAAAGTTCATCAACTAAAGTTAAAATAAGGTTATATTTTCTTAAAAAATGATTTCTCGATCGTATTAAGTACACAAAGAGGAAAATAGTAGAAAAAAATGTAAACTCCATAGATAACAAAATAATAATAAAATATATGTAGTTAAAATTATAAATATCTTATAATTTAATTTAATTTAAACTTAAATGTAAATAATCACAAATAAAAAATGATATTGTAGAATAAACCCTTACCACTTTGGTAACTTTTGAATCATAACACCCTAAAAAGAAATAAATTAAAATGAAACTTTAAATACAATGAATATAAAATTATACATGATAAAAAATATCAAAGGGACAGTATAAAAACCATAAATGGGAAACAAGTTGTGAATATTACATATGTATCACAGAGAGAAAAGTGAGATGAGAAACCCTTATAAAGATCATAATATGGAAGCGATAATTAATAAATTAAGTAATTATATGTAACAAATGTAAATACACATAAAAAAGTGTAAATATGGAATAAAATAATATGATTTTATTGAACACATAATCCTGTCATAACATAGATAATGAAGAAGTAAAATAACTTAATAAAAAAAGTGAGTTAAGAAACCCCTTACCTCAAGTCTAACTCACAACGTACTTAATTTATCTCATATATTATAAAATTATAGTAAGTTTATAATTTATTATGAATATTTTTCATAGCTATTACCTTATTATAATATATTTTATTTCATCTATTACCTTATTTTATAGTTATTAAATCATTTAAGTTCACATAAGACATTTCCAGGTTGTTTGGTTTATATTCGAAAAATAACTTCTGTAGGTCGAACATGGTCAAAGGGTCCATGGTTCCATCATCTATAGAATATTAATAATTAAATGATTATACTCTTTATAATATAAATACAATTTTATATTTATTCATTAAATGCATACATGAAAAATGAATCACATGGATTCATAGAGGTGGTAGTCCACACATATGCATGAGAGATGTTACCATTTTTAACTGGTCGAAGGGTAAGAAGTTAAGTAATATAATATATTTTCATAATCATAATTATATAATTAATATCATATATATTCCTTAAATTCATCATAATAACTATCCTTGTGTGGTGGTAATGAAAAATGAAACACATTTCTTCATGGAGGTGGTAGTCCATACATAAGAACCAACAATGTTTTCATTCCCCACAGGATGGAAAAGAAGATTAAAAGAGTTGTATAATAATAAAAATAAAATTTTATTATATTTTATATACTTATTTTATAATATCTTCATGGTTTAAGAATATTTTAAGGAGTTATAAGATGAAATAAAATGAAAAATCTTAGTTAAAAGCTATATTTCTTCTTCAGAAAACCACATTTTTCTTACACCTTATGCATTTAAGTTTGGTCTTTTTATGAGAAAAAATACTATAACCCATTCTGAGTAAAGTTTTTAAGTGGTGTTTTTAGGTATTGGATGATATATAGTTCTCAAAATTCACGAGGAAGATAGGAAAAGTGATTCCCTTTTATAAGCGAGTAAAGAACACAATTGGAATTACTTAAAATATTTTAATATAATTAATGCCTTTATTATGTAAAATGATTCAAAAAATCCATGGATTCAAATAAAAAGAGGTTAATATTTAAATATTATTAGAAAATAAATTTTTATAGGTTTTGGTTTCATTTTAAACCTTATATTGGTCTTTAACCCCTTCATTAACACTTTTTTAACTTTGACCAAAGAAAAACATTTTTTAGCCTTTAAGGGTCATAAATTTAATTATAAGGTGAAAAGTGTCTCAAAAATAGTTTTTGGATGTGATTTTAGATGCTTTAAAATTACATATATCCTCTTGAAGTAGTTTTTCGTTTTTAAATTATTTAATAAAATATTATTTAATATAAAATATCATTAAAGTCATTTTTGGGACTATTAATTTAATTTGACTTTAAGGTCATCATGATTATAATGGATTTAAAATATAAAATATTTTAACATTGGTTATAAATTATTATTAACCATAAAATTTATGAAACACCATAATTCATCCAAAATATATTTCTTTTAATGTTTTTAAAATTATTTACAAGATTTTTTCTGTTTTTTTCACAAGAAATGATTCAACATTGTGTATGAATTTAAGGTAATTATACCATAAAAAATTTAAAATTAAATAAAAATCCTAAAGTTAATTAATTTATGTTCAAATTTACTTTTTATAATCATTCATAACTTCATTTTATCCCTATGAAAGCATATAATAGAAATTAAAATTAAGAGAATGACATTTTCAATTTATTATTTACTTAAAGAAATATAAATGTAATTATCAAAGAAAAAAAGACACCCAAATTCCATATATTCTAATTAAGTATGGGTATGGTCAAATTAATCTCATAAAATGAAATTAATTCAAATTTTGGGTTGATTTTGATACCTTTTCAAATAGTTTTAACCTTGTTTCACCCATTAACCATTATCATGGTGAAAAATATTTACCATGGTTACTATTTTCCAAATTTGAACCTAATAATTTCAAATATGGATTTTTTTTCAATATTAAGTTTTTATAAGTGGTAGAAATAAATTTTAATATAAAATCATAGAATTCAATGTAAAACACTTTTGCAAAAAATGTTTCTTTAAGACAAAAAATGTTATTATAAAAAATTTAATTATGATGCTAATTATTTTGTAATTAATTATATTATTTATAATAAAAGGATAGTTATGTTAATTTTTGAAAAAATACAATAAATAATTATAATTTTAAATTACTTTATTTTAAGAAAATAAATTACATTTAAAAAAAATATTATTTTCACTATTTACTCAAAAATCAACATATTCTAAAAAATCCCAAAAATTAATCATAAGTATATTATTAAATGATTATTTCAAAAATTATATATATTTTTTAAAAATAAGATTTATAACATGGGTATAAATTAATTGTAATATCCATGCACAAAATTTAGCAAAAATGATTCTTGAAGAATTTTTTTGAAACAAAAAATGAATTTATTGAAAATTGAGTACATATTTATTATGAATTAATAAGGAAATTGGAATTATAAAAAAAATAATAAATATTTTTATTAATGGGTTTATTCCTATTTATACCACTAATTTAACATCTAGGTTGTAATGGTCAAATTTAAATAATCATATTTTTATAGTATATCACATTTTGATTAAAGCTCGACATTACTTATTATGTAATCTATCAAGCATAATATTATTTTAAATAATTTTTTATGTTTTTAAAAGGGGTGTAATTAAAATAAAATTAATGGAATATGAAATAGGATCCCTGTAATTGGATCCCCCGTATACCTCCAAATAAAGGAGTGTATTGAACTTAGTTGCTTGGCCCTAATAGGTATTATGGAACCTCCTGTAGGCTCCCTTAGACCATCCCTTAGGCAAGAGGGTGTTAAAATAGAGTAGTTGGACCATGTATTCCATGATGAACCTTTTATTTCCAAGATCCATCTAGCTCATTGAGATGACCTTGGGGCGAGTGTTTCTGTCGCACCAGTGTGTGGTTACTTGAGTTGTCAAAGCCCACAAAGACGGGAGGATAAGTCAGGTGTTTGGAACAAACAAGGATACATGGGAAAGAGGATGGTATTAAGGATATATCCCTAGTGTGAATTTAATATTAGTTCATGGATACCTCTATGAGACCTAGGGTACCCTTTTAGGTTCCCTTATGACTTGTGACCTTAACAAGAGGGAAGACATGGGAACAAATATACATGGTAGTGGGCTTCACCTTAGAACCCATACTAATGGTGTGATACCAAGGGGATGTGGATAATGGTGATGGGTTTCTGCATTCAAAAAACCACTACTAAGTATTTATGATTTCAATTATTTACTTTTTAGGTAGCTATAGATTACCATACCTGATTCCTAGGACCCGACCTACAAGCTTGACATGATATGATAATGATGTTGTAGATGTCGTGTGGTATTTCCTATGATCTGGATTTTAAGACTCATGTGATAATATTGTGATACGACTAATAAGAGATGTCATCATAGATACCTATATATTATTCTTAGGATTCAGCTATTGATCCACCTAAGAATAACCATGATGTAAGGAGTCTAACTCAGGTCTGTATGGGTCACCTTGGTTTCCAAGGGTCTCTAGGATGTATAGTATGTATAAGATCCAATAATTTAGGCTTGGTGACTTTGTTATCATCATTATTATAGGATCCCTTGATCACCCCTAGGACTCGACCAGTTGATCTGATGAAACTACTTGTAATTTATTGGGATTCTTAGGATTCATGGGATTCGGTTGGGTGGGATGGTGACATGGAAATTTTTTTGATCAGATATTTCCTAGGATGCATGGGAATTATCTTTGAGCTTATTGATATATAGTTTATAGAGATTCCTAAGATGACTAAGATCTTGATATTGAGATATAAATGATGTGTTACTTGAACATTAAGCCTATTTTGATACGGATGCCTTGGGTACACCCTAGGATCTAGCGGGTTACATTAGTGGAGGAATAATTACATGACATGCTCAGAGATACCCCAACACTAGCTGAAGCATATATGATCTATGGGAGTCATTTGACCTAGTGATCAATGATGGTTTATTTTTTTATTATATAGTATCAATTTATTTATTTAGATGATGTCACATTCACATACACATCATTTACTAATTAGGTAGAAGATCATGTTGGTGGTTCCCTAATGTGTTATGTACTCACACCCTACTCGAGCATCCATGGAACTTGGATACCCGAGTAGACCTATTAATTATCATAGGTATAGTTTGGTAAGAGGCCTGGTATGATGTGATGATCTAGCTAAGAAACTTGAATGGGATTGTAGATCAAGATTGAGGAGAGGTTGTGGGATGTAGCTGATCCTCCTATAATTTTATTTTGTTCTTTTATCCTATCTTTATTTGTTTATGTGATTAGCCTAGTGGGTGATTATTGTTGTATGACTACAATACTTCTACATTCCATTTCATTATTGATTTTTATGTTTTATTTATCCTATTAACTTTTATGTTTATTTTTGATGTATGATTGTTGGTTATTTTATTTTTTACTGTGTACTCTCATTAGGTGGGTGTAGTCTCCCCTTTGTACTACCCTAAACCTTGCTACCAATTGAAAACCTATAGCATATGGGGAGGCTCACCTAAGGTTCTATAATGAACTAGGTTCGGGGTAGGGATTGAGTGGCCTCTAGGTTTGGGATGTTAAAAAAGTGGTATCAGATGTGGCCGATATCATAGCACCGATCATAGTTTTATCTTTTATTACTATTTAGAGAGATGGAAGATAGGTGACATAAGAATACGTTAGATCCTATGATGGATATTAGGCAGGTTCATCAAGAACACCAGTTTAGACATGATTTCCAATTTACTAGGGATATGATATTTTTGTTTTGGATTCAAATTTTATGGTTGTATGATTTTCACCTTGCATGAACCACATGTGGTTTGAATTTATTTTTATGAATTTTTATAGGTTTCAGTTCTTGACCCATTAGTAAGATCCTGATGTTAATGAATCATATTGACATGTATTACAAACATGAAATTCTAATGCCCATGTGTGTTTTTTATCATTGATGATTGGATAAGAAATTTAATGTGTCAATGAAAACCTATACAAAATTTTACTATATAAGTTCTTGGTGACATTATAATCATCTTGAAAACCATGTATTTTATTATGATGATAGGTAATGTGGATATACAAGGAGGTTACCATTGACGATGACTATAATTTACCACTATATAAGGGATGTATAATGACCCTATTAGTCTGGTACATGCATATGGAAATTTAAAGATAAACCATAGAGGGTAATTATAATAGTGGTTTTGAAAAGAAAAATAGTTTTGATTATTTAAAGTGTTAAAAATAACTTATATGGAATTTTTATATATAGATTCTTGGTGTAATTATACTTAATTAGACCATCAACTATGATTAATCAACATGGATCATAGTAGAGTGATGCCAATGTGTGTGTTCTGACCAAATAAAATGTGATCCTTGAGGGGTGACTTCCGTATGTGGAGTCCCAATGAGCATTAGTATGAGATTTTGAATTATTAAGGGGGTAGTATATATTGAAGATTCCTTGTGAGGATCAATTAACTTTTAGATGATTAGTTTGAATGTGATCCATGGGACTATTACTTGAGACTCTAGAGTGGGTTGTTTTAGGCTGTGAGTTTCCATGAGAACTTTGAGACATGATCATAGAGGTGTTTCCCATGAGACATAATTTTTTTCAAGACATGGCCTATATGTTAGGTGGGAGATCCTAGTTCTTTGAGATATTAATTAGGGTTTTAGTGAGATATGAATTATGAGTTGAATGGAGTGAGATTCACTAGGGTAACCCGCATGATGGATTATCTTGGGATAATAGATTCTATAGAAATGGGAAGCATGGGTGGATGATTTGGGGTGAACGAGGTGAACATGCGATGTTACTAGGTATGTGATATAGGTTTGGGGATGCCTTGGGATTTTTTAATGATGATCCCTTGAGTTCTAATTCCATGTGTATCAAGGATTGGTTTTGGGGATAGTATCAGTGTGATGCCTGACCCTTTTGTTTTTGGATGCGATTTCGGTAGTGTGGTAGAGTATGGATAGATACTGATGATTTTGGGAATTACACCAGAATGATGGTGATCATGTGTTAGGAAGTGGAACTTGTTAAGTACCTGATTTTGACGAGGAGTACTACGGGTACTAGTAGTTAGATAATATTGACATTTTGAGTATCATGGTTAGTGGTTTAGGATCCTGAGATAGTGTTAATGATATGGTAATGTTACATTCTGGTTGTATGCGGTACCCATTTTTTAATAGTGAATTGGTAATAAGTTAGGTAGAAGTCTAAGAACAATGAGATAGTTAAAATACTCATGGGTGTGGTGGATTTGGGTCTTGATAAAATTTGAGATTTTCCCCCAAAGTATAGGAGACATTAGAATTAGATCGAGTGCGGTGACATGACTGATCCTTATCAGGTATTGATAGGACAATGGGCGTGGATCGAGAGGAGAAACAAAAATGAATTAATATAACCCATTTATTTTTCACTCAAGGAGTGATATGAGGAAATATATATAGTGGGGGATCCCACCCAAGATTTTTAACTATACAACCCTCAATTTGGATAAACTTTGGTGGGTTCCAAGGATAATGTTTCAATGATCTGGGAGTAGGTGGAGATTAGTGTTTCATAATTGATGTTCAGGTCTAAGTGGGATGGTCATGCCCAGTCATTACATGTAGTAATGGATATATCATAGTCCGCGGAAGCATGAGCCTCATTATTGAAGGTTTGTTGGCCTGGTGACATCAGTCGTTGAATGAATGTTTTGGAATTTTGATACAAATAAGTAAATGTGTATGGTTTCATCTAGATCCCTTGGTGAAGGACCAGTATAAATTTATAAATTCTATCATATGGGGTCATAAAATTAGTGTCAAGATTAGGATGAGATGGTGATTATTTTATCATGATAAAATTAGTGTAATTTATGTGCATTGTATGATAAATCACAAAGGAGAGACTTCATCTGGTTGGGGATTCAACTATAGGAACTCCATAGAATCCAAGTTCTGACTTCAGTGAGCATGTCAAGATTATAGTGTAATGCCTCAAATATTTAATAAATCACAATTGGGTGTTTTTATATCATGAAAACTATAAAAAAAAATCATTTATAAGATTTTCCATCTCAGTGAGGTTTGAATTGAGTTCACATGTATGATTGGATGTGGTGGGCTAGAAACCAAAACAAATATATTATATTAGATACAATGAGTGTGTTTGAATATTGGATGGTGATTTTCATGGAAAATATAGAATGTTTGGATCAAGGTTTAGATGGGGGAGACTCATCCATTTTATTTGGAATTTTGAAATGATAATTGGTACTGGATTTTGAATGGTGTTTTCATATATGATCATGTGTGGTAAATTAGAAATCACACCAGGCATACTGATAGAGTGTGATATGGGTGTTTAGGTAGGTGGTTCCAATAATGGGATGTTCTATGGATTATAATTTTACTTTATAAGTTAAGTCAAATGGTTGTGAGAACCATATGAAAAATGATTAATTGAATTATGAAACATGGATGTCTTAGTCTAGACAAGTTCCATGGATCTCCATACTAATGCTTCAGGATGAAAAAGCATTGTCTTGGTCTGTTTGTGAACTCAACGCCTTATGTTTGGAGTTTTGATAAGGAAGAAAATTTAGAATTTAGAGATGGAATACAAAAATTTGAACATGAATTAGTTATTTTTTTATGTTCAGGTTTATATTTGGATTTACATTGATACTTATCAAGGATAAAAAGTATTATAGTGGGGATATTGTAAAACTCCATATCTGTATGGGAACTCATAAATTAGTGTGAATTTAAATTTTTGAAATGTTAGGGGTAGGATTTTAAATTATATTTTAGAAAATAATTATTAAGGTTAAAAACACTAAAAAGAGGAATTTTAGACATAGAATGAGGTTTGATAGGTGACATGGGATATCAAGAGAGCATCGAGAGAATGATGGGTGGTCAAGGATGCATCATGCAACCACTGGCTAGTCGGTGGGTTGGACAATAGCCCAAATGGGATTTAGGGCCTACCAGCTAGCTGGTGGCCCTGTAATGCCTAGAAGGTATCCTTTAATGGGAATTTTTTTTTTCACTTCCCCCATAAGTTATTAGAGGGGGTAACTCCCCCTCTCTTCTCTTTCTTATTGCGACAGCTAGGGGTCCTCTATCACTTCCTCCTATCTTCACCCTTGATACGGGTGGGGTTATTAGGTGATTTTCAAATTGATTTTAGATATTTCATTCCAGACATATACCCTTATTAATATCATACTCATATTATATTGATTTTAATTTCTCTTGGTTGGGGATTCTATAATGATTACACTAGAGCATGGTGGAATCAACTGAGTATAATGGGGATATCATATGTCTTGGGTAGAATAGATCCTGTGATGATGTATACTCATTATCTCACTTTATTTTTATGGATTTTATTTCCCATGGTGTCATTGGAATTTTATTTCTTGATGATTTTATATAGGTATTTAGCCCAAAATATGATCGGGAGTACACCGCTGGTCATTGGAAATATTTTGGTCATGGGTCCGATGCGACAAGATTGACTAGGCCTCGATGTTTTGGATGATGGATTAATGGGATTTTCAAGTATCAAATATATAAATAAGGCCAATTTAAAAAGGGTGTTTCACTTTGAATAAAGATAGGCAACCCTTATGTATATTCTAGTTGGTATTATGAATTTAGTTATATGCATGTGGTATGGGTGGCCCCATAACTTTAGACAGTGGCCCTCTTTAAATCATTTAATTTTTTTAATAAATATGTAAGCCTAAAATTGAATTCCACTATGTGAATAGGGCCCCAATGTATCCTCATGTACTATTTTTACATATTAGACACTGATGGAAAATAATATAAATTGAATATAAAGCCTCTCAAGTTTGATCCCCATGATGTGTGGATCACAACTTTACTAATGCATGTGGTATGGGTGGCCCTACAAATTTAATTATATGCATGTGGTATGGGTGGAAAAACAAATTTAGAAGGTGGAACACTTTATATCATTTAAGTTTTTTAATAAAAATTGAATTGAAAAAAGTGTTGAGGGCCCCAATGTACCCTCATCTACTAGATGTACATATTGGCCACTGATAGAAAATAATATAAATTGAACCTAGAGCATCCATATCTTGGTCCCCATGAGGGAAGTAATGAAAATAAAATTAAATGAATGCGAAATATCATTCCTAAATTTGGATCCATCATACACATACCCATAAAGGAGAGTATTGTACTTAGTTTCTTGGCCCCAGTAGACCTTAATGGACCTCATGTGTGTTCTCTAAGACCCTCCCTTAGGTAGGAGGGTGTTGAACTATAGTGGTTGGACCATATAGTCCATGATGAACCTTATGATACCTATATCTACTGATCTCAATAATATGACAGTGTGGTGAGTGTCCCCCTACCAGGACATGATTAATTGAGTGGTTAAACCCTATAGAGACCAGACGATAGGTTGGGGTTTTAGAACAACCAAGTATTCTTCGGAAAGGGTATGATATTATGAACATCTACCTAGTGTGACATGCTTAGGAGTCTAGGGAGACATTGATGAGACCTATGTGACCCTTATAGGTTCCCCTATGACTTGTGACCTTGGTGAGAGGGTGAACATGGTAACATGTAGAGAAGGTAGTAGGTGTTACATATGAATGAATACCAGTAGTTTGATAATGATGGGATATATATAGTGGTGATGATTTTATGCATTTAACCAACCCCGACCTTATTTTTATTTTTTCAACTATTTACTTTTTATGTAGCTATAGACTCCTAGACATGATTTTTAGGACCCAACCTATGGGGTTAATGTGATGTGAGGATGATGTTATGGAATCCTAGAGGTACTTAATGGGATCTATATTTTGATCCTTGAGTGATAATAGTGTGATATGAATGAATAAATGAAGTTGTTGTGGATTCCCATATATACTTCCTAGGATCTAGCTATTGAGCTTATGGAAGAATTCTTGGGACTTTGGGATTTGACCTTAGGTCTATATGCGACATGCTAGATTCCATGGATTCCTAGGATTCCCAACATGTCTAGGATCTAGCTATTTAGGTCTGGGGATTTTATAATTATCATTAACATGGGATTCCTAGGTCACCCCTTGGATCTGGCCAGTCAAGCTGATGAAACTTCTTGTATCTAATTGGGATAACCAAGATGTATGAGATCTAACCAACCGACATGGTGAAATGGTGGATGTTTTTGATCATAAATTTCCCAATATTCATAGGAATTAGATTTTATCATATTGATATGGAATTTAGAGATATGTTTAGGATAAATAAGATCTAACTATTAATCCATTAGAGATATGGTACATAGCCATTGATCCTATTTTGATATTGATTCCTAGGGTACCCCCTAAGATATAATGGGTTACTTTAGTGGAGGAATGATTATGTGATGTGGTCAGAGACACCTCGATGAATTCTGAAGTATGTATGGTTAATTGAGGTCATTGGACCCAATGATCGATGGTGGTTTATTTATTTATTATTTTAGTTGTTATTTATTTATCCAGAGATTGCCATATATGAATTTAATTCATTTACTAATTATTTAAAAGACCAAATTGGTGGTTCCCTATCAAGTTATGTACTCACACCCTACTTGGGTGTCCATGGAACTTGGTTACCTAAGAAATCCTCTCAATGTTCATAGGAATAGGTTGGGAAGAGGTCTGGTATGATGTGACGATTGAGCTAAGCTGCTTGAGTGGTATTAAAGACTAGGATTAAAGACAGACTTAAGGACGTAGTTGATACTCCTATAATTTTATTTTATTCATTTATCCTATTTTTATTTTTTCATGTGATTGGCCTAGTGCACGATTATTGTTGTATGAATATACTACTTCCTCATATCATATTATTATTGATTTTGTTTTTTATTTATCCTATGCAGTATGATATATATTTTTGATGTATGCTGCTTGGTTATTTTATTTGCTATTGTGAACTATGATTAGGTGGGGTGGGGGGGGGGTATAGCCTCCCCACATCACTAACCTAGACCCTGCTACTTTTCAATAACCTATAGCACATATGGAGGCATGCTTGAGGTCCTCTAACAAACCCAATCTGGGGCACTGATCGAGTGGCCTTTAAGTTGGGGGATATTACACTTTAAAATAATGATATCTATAAAATGTATAGATAAAATTCAAGTATTTATTATTAAAATAAGTTAATAACATTAAATAAATTATTATGAATATATATGTAATACTAATTTAATTATTTAGGGCTAAACAAAAATGTTTTATTTAAAAAACTTTGTTTTTTTATATATTATATGTTTTTATTTAAAAGTTAAAATTCTCAAATTTATGAAATTTAATGAAATTAATTTTTTTATATATAATTAAATGATTAAATATTAATTAATTTTTTATTAATAATATTTTTATAAATTTAAAATCATTTAATGTTTAAAGATTTATTTTTCAAAGAATCGTTTTTCCATATATTGTATATTTTTATAAATTAAAACAATCAATTTTAATGAACTATTTTAATTAAATTTATTATTTATATATATAAATACTAATTTTACATCAATTAAATTTTTATTACTTGGTAATGAATAAGATTAAATTCACTTTTATGCTTAAAAAATATTTTTTCTTCTAAAAAATGTTTTTATGCGTTATGCACTCATAAATAAAAATTAATTTTTATCACCGTTATAAGTTGAATTAAATAAAATGGATTTCATATTTGAAATAATCATTTATAAATTATTTTATCATTTCAATTTTTGTTTTAGATACACAAATAATTTACCTAGGTAAAAAGTGAGTTATCGTGGTAAAGAGTAAAATCAAGTATAATATTTAAATTAAGGGGAAAACTCCTAAAATATCACAAAATATTATCTCAAAATGTATGAATTAATGAATTATATACCTTAATTTATTCCATATATAATATTTTTCCTCTTTGTATCTACTCTCCATGTAAAATTACATTGTTTATTCATTAAGAATTCTGTATTTGTGAAAATGCTACTCAAACTTACCTATAAAAGGACCCCACAATACCCACCTAAAAGAAGACCTTTACTTAGTTTTTATCTTAAATACATGGATTAATTTTATCCCTAACAAGAATATATCATTTTATGTCCCCTCTTATCACAATAAAAAGTCCCAAATCCTTTATTTCCAAGAGGCTCTTTAAGAGAAGATTCATGTCTTTAATGTAAGTGTTATTCTCTCCTTAATCGTTATTATTTATCTTATTCATAAAAATATTATTACATATAATTTAAAAAATTAATAAAATGTTTTTTTAAAACAACAATCTTTTGTAAAAGGGATATTATTATTTATAATAACATGTTCTTAATCATTCAGTCGTTAAACCATGTTCTTGTTTGTGTCAGTTTTACCACCAACATAAATGATGTTATAATTTTACATCATGGATGACTAATAAAACTTATATAATTGTAATAATTTGTAATTATTATTAATTTAATATGTTTTAATAACTATGGAGTGTTAATATTCTTAATTATATTCATTAATAAATTTAGTTCTTTTCTTAATTCAATAATCACTGAAAAGGATATTCTTAAGTATTCCAAATGAAACATCACCATAAGTTCCATGAAATGACATTGGGTATCCAAAAATATATCAAACACATATAATAAATATTCATTAAAATTATATAGGTTATGAAACCATGATTAATAAACAAGTATCAGAGCCACCAAACCGAATCATGCGTGAAAAAATGGAATAGTTGACACTCAAACATTAATTTTAACTATAAAAAATTAATATATGGGAAATAAGGAATCTTAAATAAATGAAAAGAATTAAAATAAATATTAATAATTTTATTATAAATATTAATAATAAACCTAAATTTATTATACATGGAGTTATAGTATGTCCATCTAAGTGGAAGTCAGAGGTAAGAGTTTCTCATCTTATGTACCCTTTATTGAGACATTATCCATATTCACTAATTGTTTTCTTTTGTGTGGTGTATATAAAACCACATGAATTTATTTTATAATAATATTTATGTAATTAAATATATATAATAATCCATCTTAGTTTCTCTATTTCAAGGGATTTTTGATTTAAAAGTTACTAAAGTAGTGATGGTTTCTTTTTCAATCTCACTTTGAAATCTAGATTATTTGTGTATAAATTTACATTAGGGTAAATTTAATGTTCTTTATCTATAAATCCATATATATTTTCTTATCCTATGGTTATTTTTGGGTTTACATGCCCTATAAATATTTCACCTTGTTTGGTTCACAATTCAAATGAAAGGATTATTTTATGTGGAGTCTTACTTATCTATTATTTTCAGGTGGGGATATTTATCCTCAATGTTCATGTTTTTTGTATGATTTTATAGATGTAATTATCCCTACTGATGTGATTTATTAAGGTCATTTTCTATTTACACTGACTTATTTAAATTTTTGATGAAAATATTTTAATTTTTTCCATGCAATTTCTTTCTCCATCCATTTTATTCAGTTTTTTATGATGTTTCCTTTATAAGTTTTCATGGATTTATAAAGTAATTTTTATTTAAATACCAATTTTTTTTAAAACTAGATTTTATGAATTATTTCCTTTTTAAAATAAAAAATATAAAATTTAAAGGATATTTCTTCTTAATTTTCAAAGTAATTTTATAATTTTCTTATAAGGTGTTTTTAATTTATGTCTATAACTTTTAATGTTTATTATGTTTTGATAGAGATATTTTTGAACTCATTATTTTAATGATCCCAAAATCATGTTTATTATGATCATAATGAGATTTTTGTTTTATGTTATCATTTTACATTATAATAAAGATTGGAAAAAAATATTATTAATACTGGAAAAGACTCACCACTAAGAAAGTCTCACCACCAAGATGTCTCACCACTAAAGACGAGTCACCATAAATAAAGAATCAATTCTAGGATCTAAAATTAGTTAAGTATTGGGATGACTCACTGTCAGCATGATTCACCTCCATAATGTAATTTTGAAAAATATTGAGTCACCACCAGCCTGACATACTACGAAAGCCTAACTCACCACTAGAAGTTCTCACCACTCAAAAGAAACACCACTAGAAATTTTCACTATTGAAAATAGTCATCACTATATTAAGACACTACAAGAAAGTTTCACTATTCTAAAGAGCCAAGACCAGATCAAGACACCACCAAAAGTGTCACCATTTAGAAGAATCACTACCTCTATTTCAATTTATTTTGAATTAAATATTTTTAAAGGCTACTTTATCGAATTTATTGCTAAAACTTATTTTAATGACTGTGAATTAACTATTTTAAAAAATGAATTAAACTTAGTTTTAGAAGTATATTATGAGAATACAGATGATTAGGTTGATTCACTTTGCTGATGCTATTGATAAAAGTGGAAGAATACTCCCTCATGTTCTAGAGTGAGGTGGATACATGTGTGTAGACCCCAAACACACAAAAATATTTTCACATTCATGAGATCTGAGACCTATTGCAAGAAATTGAAGAAATCGTACATGATTATACTTGACTGAGGGAGCTGAAGCACAACATACATCTAGTGCCATCCTTTAGTTAAGAACAAAGAGTTTATAACACTCTATTCTACAACAGATTTTCAGAACCATGATTCAAGATGCATTTAAAACCACTTTCAAAGAGTCACAATTTGTAGAGTATAACATACCAAGCAACACTGTCTATTTATAACTTTTATTTTATTAGTTATCTTATTTTCATTTATATTATAAGTAGTTTGTGTATACTCTATTTTCTACACACACTATCTTCTGATTTAAACTGGAAGATACATCGATATATTCTCATCACCTTTTTACTCATATTTACCATGTGTTGTAGTAGAGGTCCAGTAGTGACTAGATTTTTGTATTCTCCCATGAAAACTGTTTAAGAGGTCATGTGTGGCATGGGAAGTTGTTATACTATTGTGACACCCGATCAAGGTTGTGGATCAACAGTTTATTTTATATAAATGACTTAGAATTAGGTGATTTTCTAGTGTAAATGACCAATTATCATATTGATAATGAACTTATTATATTCAAATTCTGATGTGTGTTTTGTTTTAATTTATTTTTTTCTTTAAAACTGTATCTATTTTAAACTAAAAAAATCACTACTTTGATAGTTTCTCTTAATTAGTGTTTATATAAGTTTTTGATTAAGTAAATTGATTGAAAAAGTTTATGTAGTTTTTAATAATTTCTTTAACTAAGATTTAATAAATATTTGAGAAATATTTTAAAATTTTAAACATTATATAAAACTATTGTTTTGATAAACTGTGTTATTTTATTCAAATTGGAAAATTTTATTTAAATCAATTTTAATAGAAATTTTTATTAGGTACTCAATTCAACCCTATTGAGATACTAAATCTGACCAATATTTGGTATCAAAGGAGATAATATTTGGTATCAAAGATTTAAAAAAACATTTAACTATTATTTTAGCTGTGCTTTAAAAATCTTAAATTTCTATTATTTCTAAATTTAATTTTTTAAATGGATAATAGATAAGAAGGTTCTATTTCTAAAAAAACATCCTTTTATCAATGTAAATAGTTATACTCAATGGAAGATTAAAATGAAAAAGTATATAGAGAGTATGAGTTTTGAGATTTGGACTACTATATAGGATATATATGAATTTTCTTCACCTACTAGAGTTACATGGGCTGAAGCTACTAAGAATTCTTATAATAATAATTTCAAAGCCATGAATTCCATATATTGGGCTTTAGCAGATGAGTAATTTAATATAATTTATGCTTCTAAAACTACCTTTGAAATTTGGGATACACTAGCTATTTCACATGAGGGAACAAATAAGGTTAAGGAGATGAGATTAAATACATATACTATCATGTATAATACTTTTAGGTTGAAGTCTGATGACTTAATTTTCAACATGTATTTTAGGTTTAATGAAATTGTAACACCATGAGATCAATAGTAAATCCAGTTTATGACAATGACCAGATTATGAGAATACTAATATGCCTTCCAGAAAGTTGGATAAGCACATACGTTTCAATTAGAGAGTCATGTGACATCATCAAACTTCCAGTCAAGGAGTTGATTGGGAAACTGATGATGTATAAAGAATAAATAAAAGTCAAACTAGGGGAAGATGATGATCCAAAAATAAAGTTAGTAGATTTCAAGTCTATTGAATCAAGAAAAAAAGGAAAAAAATAAAAGATACAAGTTGAAAGTTATAGTGATAGTGAATCACCACTAGACAATGATGAGGAGATGGCCCATCTGGCTAGGATATTTAAGAAGTTTTATAGAAATAAGAAGTTTTTTCATAAATCCAAACTATAAAAGAAACTATGACACTAAAGGCAACTAAAGAAAGGATTTGAAGAAGGATGATAATGCAATTACCAGTTATGAATGAAAAAGAAATGAACTTTTTAAGACAAACTATCCAAAATTAAAATACAATAAGAAATATGATGACAATGACCAAAGGTATAAGAAATCTATGAAAGAAACATGGAGTGCCTATGAGGAAATATCCAATGATTTTGAATCTACTCATGAAGAGTAGTCAGATCGATCCAACATGTGATTCATGACTAATGTATCTGAGGTACCTACTATTTCTACTATTCTACCTGTGATTAATTATAATAATTATAAGAATGAACATAATGATGATGAAATTTATCAAGAAGAGATGTTTGAATATTGAAGAATAATAGAGGATAATTTTAATGAACTTAAGGATAAATAAAAATTCTTGAAAAGACAATATATTTTATATTCTAATATTAAATTTAATTTATCTGTTGAGAAAGAGAAAAATTCTTAGTTGTTAAAAGAGAATACTAAACCTAAATTTTATAATGAACAACCGAGGAAGTATTTAGAAAAATTTACAAATGGTAGAGAATCTCTTAGCCCTATTATAGGAAAACAAGTTGCTCAAAAATATGTTATAGGTATATGATATAAACCTAGACAAATAATAATATTTAAGAGAACTTTTATACAAAAAATATAGATCAAATATCTCTACTTCCAGTTATTTTTCTAAAGGACCAAAAAAAAATTTATTTCAAAAATCTTACAGTCTGTTTATAAGAGACCTATTAAACAAATATGGGAGCCTAAATCCCTGATTAATAACACATTTGGACCAAAGAGAATCTAGGTACCAAAATCATTTCTTGTATAAATATTTTTTTAGGAAAAATGATTGAAGACATCCTATAAAAGTCTATGATAATTGGACAATGGTTGTTCAAGGAATATTATAGGAGGATATTATAGATTCAAGAGCCTAATAAAGGTTAATGGTGGTCATGTCACATTTTTTAACAATGATAAAGGGAAAATAATTGGCCTTGGCTAAATTGGTAGCATCAATTCTGTTTTAATTTCCAAAGTACTATTTATTGATGGTTTTAAGTATAATTTACTTAGAATCTCATAATTATGTGATGATGGGTTTCATGGTAAATTTAAAAATAATTCATGTAATGATTTTGATTAAAAAAATTCTATAGTTTTTACTTATTTAAGGAATGAAAATGTTTATGTTATTGATCTTAATTATTTAATTTCTCAAAATTTTTTCTTCTTGAATGCCTTTCATAAAGAATCTTGGATTTAGTATAGAATACTAGGACATTTTAATATTCAATTAGTTAGGAATCTTACTAGGAAAGGTTTATTCAAGGATCTACCAAAACTAGAGTTCCCAAATAATAAATTCTTCCAAATAAGTTTCAAATTATCAACTGCTTGAGTTGTTTCATATGGATTTATTTGGACTATCTAGAGTTTATAGTAAAAATGGGATGTACTATGTATATGTACTCGTAGAAGACTTTTCTAGGTATAATTGGGTATTATTTTTAGCTCATAAAAGTGAATATTTCTCATATTTAACCAAGTATTATAGGTCTATTGAAAACTTATGTGGAATTAGGATTAAGACCCTAATAATTGACCATATCCATGAGTTTGAAAATCAAGACTTTGAATCATTTTCCCCATAGAATAGATATATTCATAACTTCTATTCTCCTAGGACCCCTTAGCAGAATGGAGTTGTAGGAAGATGGAATAGAACACTTTAATAAATATCATGGAATATGATAAATGAGTATGACTTACCTATCTACTTTTAGTAAGAGGTTGTGAATTCAGATTACTATATAATCAATAGAGTTTTAATTAGACCTATATAGAAAAATACCACTTACTTACTTTGGAATAATATGAATCTTAAGGTTAATTACTTTAGATTTTTTGGTTACAAAGTATTTATTTTTAACACTAAGTATAATCTTAAAATTTTTTCCTCCAAAAGTTATAAAGAAATTTTCCTAGGTTATTCAACCTCCAGTGAAGCCTATAGAGTTTTCAATAAAAGAACCAAGATTTTGGAAGAATATGTTTATATAAAATTTGATGAGATAGATTCACATGAGACTAATACCTCTTTAGAAAACCTTGATAATGATTTATATTCTTTGAAATTAAATTAAAAACCTTCTGATTCTACTATGAAATAGTTAGAAAAATCATCTAGTTCTAAGGAATTTCTAGAACCCATACCCAAACCTGTAGAAGAACCTAATGTGACCATCCCAAATTTTTATAAAGTTGTTAAGACCCTTAAATAACTTTCATTAGATGATTTAGTTGGAGAACTAGATAAAGGTATATAGACTATATAATATCTAATAAATCAGGTTAAAAATTAATCTTTTTTTTCACAAATTGAACAAAGAACATCAATGATTCAATCAGTGATGAATTCTGGGTATTGAAAATGAAAGAATAATTAAATCAATTCAAAAAAAGTATGGGAACTAGTAGATATACCCAAGGAAAACTTGAATATAAGAACTAAATGTATGTTTAGGAATAAGGTAGATGAATTAGGAACAATTGAAAAAATAAGGCTAGACTATTTGAACAAGGTTTTAGTCAAGAAGAAGGTATAGACTATGATAATATCTTTTCACCAGTAGCCATACTTGAATACATTAAATTACTACTAGCTTATAAAGCTAATCTATATTTCAAATTATATAAAATGTATGTAAAGAGTTCTTTCATAAATGGGTATATAGTTGAGGATTTTTTTGTTGAATAACCTCTTGTTTTCAAAATCCCCATTTTCCAAATCAAATTTTTAAATTGAAAAAAGGTTTATATAGTTCAAAATAAGATCCTAGAGCTTAGAACTATAAGATCAAAAAAATTTGTATTTCAAAAATGTTTTTTAATAGGTATATATAATCATACCCTTTTTATTAAATGAATTTCTAAAATATATTTTACCAGCACAAATTTATCTAGATGATATTATTTTTGGATCTTCAAAAAATTCCTTATGCACTGATTTTTATAAAATGATGAAAAATGAATTTGAAATGAGTTTGATGGGTGAAATCAAATTATTTCTAGGTTTTTAGTTTTTTCAAAATAAATAAGGAATCATTTTAAATCAATGTAAATATATTAAGGATATTTTAATTTTTTTAAATTGGATAATACTAAGAGTAGTGATACTCCTATGAGTACTACCTATAAGTTAGATCTTGATGAAGTTACGACACCAGTGGATCAAACTAGTTATAGTGGTATGATTGAAAGTCTTCTAAACATTACTTCTAGACAACCTAATATGACGTTTAGTGTGTGTATGTGTTCTCTATTTTATAAAATCCAAAAGAGTAACATCTTGTAGTTGTAAAGAGAATTTTAAAATACGTCAAATATACAAACAATTTAGGATTGTTTTACCCAAGAGAACAAGAATTTTATTTAGTTAGTTATTATGATATTGATTTTTGTGGATTTAAGTTATCTAGAGAAATAACCTCTAGAATATTTCACCTTTTAGTCAAGTCTCTCGTTGATTGGTGTAATAAGAAACAAAATTCTGTTTCACTATCTACTGCTAACGATGAATACGTAGCTATGGGTAGATTTTATGCACAAATTTTGTGGATGAAACACATGTTACTAGATAATGGATATCAATTACAACATGTAATAATATATTGTGACAACACAAGTTCTATAAAAATTTCTAAGAATCATGTTTCACATTCTAGAACAAAACATATTGATGTAAGAAATAACATTTTGAGATATCATTTTCAAAAGGGTGATATCAATCTTGAATACATAGGTACAAAACATCAGATTGATGATATATTCACTAAGACATTGAGTTATGAGATAATTAATTACATATAAAATGAATTAGGCATGACCGATTTTGATTAATTTTATTTTTGTTAGACTCACCATTGATGATTACCCACCATTGTGAATGTATCACCATTGGGTATGTCTCACCATTGATACTTCTCACTTTTTATTCTTATCACTATTTATATTTCTCACCACTATGACTTCTCACCATTTAACTTCTCACCATTATGATTTTTCTTACCATTGGAAAATTTTCTCATGCCTTGGTCAAATTTTCATGCTGTTAAGTTTTAAAATACTAGTTTTATTTTCTTATAGTTTATTTAATTTCAATGTTTCAGTTAAAATTTTATTTCATGTTTCAAATTTATAGTATTATTTTAATTTCAAGTTTATGAATCACTAAATCCAAAGTTATATAAATGTGTCAATTTTTCTAGTTTCAATGAACACTCTCCCTTGTGCCAAACCTATTGTGATCTTTTACCTCCTGGACGTTTTATTTGATTTACCTTTTCTTTAACTCGAACCAACCGAGTTGACCTAAATGGACAAAGTGAAGTTTCATTCAGTATCTTTACTGGATGAGTCATATCCCTCAAATAAATATAAAGGGGAATCGAGTTGTCCTATTATAGTAGAACCAATGAATCCTGAGCTTTCAAAGATAGTTGTTGTGCCAGAAAAGAAAGTTCAAGCATAATGGATGATTTTGAGTAAGTTGTTAGTACTTAAGGTTATACATAACCAAGTATGGATGGAATGGTTCTCTTTTAATGAGAGTCCTTTTTATCCTAGTTTATTCTACGAGTTTTACCAGTATGTAGAGTTTTCTTTTGATGAAAAAAATAGACTACGTAAGAATCAGAGTTAAGGGTCATATAATCACTTTTCATTCAAATAAATGGGTTGATTGTTTGAAATTTATACAAAAAATGATTATATTTATTAATAAGGGACTATTATATAGTTGAGTGAAATTTTTTATATGAATAATATTTAACTGAGTAAACAGGAGATGGAGTTTTGAGAAGACCTGTTGTAAGTGATCTTGATAGGGAATGTTGATTTCTTTTTAAATTCATCCAAAACACACTATGTATAAGGAAGGGTGATTTTCTACTCTAAGTTATCAATATGTCTATTTTATTTATCTTATGAAAAGAGGAAAAAAGGATAAACATTTTAATATATCTTATGCTTCATATGTTGGAAATGATCAATCAAAATTCAAGGTCTAATTATTTAATCTGTAAAAAGTTAGTTTCTTCTATGCTTAAAGAAAAATGTTTAGTTAATAATGATTAAGAGTCTGCTGTGGATTATGGTGGATTCTTCAATAGTAGAATAATCTATAGAAGGATGAAAATCAGTTAGAACCCATGGAAGAAACAATGGGTATCTGAGAGTGATAAGTTGTATGATGAGTTTAACCCTATAGACCATCCTTCAAGACCTAAAGATCTTATTAAACCTGGTATGGATCCTGATGAAATTGTTGAGTACTTTAAGAGTTATTATAAATAATAACATACTACCTCTATAGAAGAATAGGAGAAGGAATTTTCTATTGATGGGGGAACTGACCCTAACCTTTCTCCTAGATCTCTTGCTATCACATACGGATCTCCTAGTCTGCCTAGGACTCTCCCTAAAAGAGAGAAGATTGTAAAGGAAGAAAGTGATGAATAAGAGACCAAAATTTCAGGTGATGATCAATTAAAAAGTACTTCAAAATCTTCTAATAATGATAATGGAAATGAATAAGAAGATGTAGAATATGGAGATGAAAATGGAAAGGGAATGGAGATGAAAATGAGGATGCTAATGGTGATAAAGATGATGATAGTGGTTCGAAACCTAGAAATTCTAGTGGGATAATTAGAAGAGAGTATGTTGAGATTCCTCAAGATCTTATTACTTCTCTAAGAGGTTCTTTTTGTAGATTAGAGTAGAGGCCCAACTTTTTTGTTGAATTGGACATGCCTTCTAAATAAAAAGGAGATACATCTGTTGAGGGGGAGTAATTTCCAAGTCATGAAAGTCATTGAGATGTTTCTCCTATTGAAGGAGTTGATACTATATCTATAAGGACCCATCCTTAAACATTACATAATCTTGAATTAAATGAATAATTCACATTGAGGATCTTTTCAGGTTTAGAGTTTTAGAGAATTAGGCCATAACTATTACATTAAATCTCAAAAATTACAAGGTAGAAACTACTACACAGTTTCCATTTTTTTCATAAAATAAAAACTCTTGAAAAAAAGATTCATGTCTAGTATCATGTTTTAGATAGCATGACTTTTCTTTAATCCCATCCTTGACCCTATTCATCTTTAGGTGCTATGAAAAACATTTCAAAACTTGGGATGAGCATAAAAAGATCAGTAAGGGTTATAAAACAAAGAAATAAAACATTATTTCATCATTGCATACATAACATAAGCTCTTTAACATACCTCATGAAATCATAAGATTTATGAATAACACATAGAAAATGTAAATCTTAAAGGTAACTTGTGGCATCCATATCATACTTACATTGTATCTATTATAACTACGTAGGGAGTTATATTTGGAATACCCATCATAGTATATTGCCTAAATCTCTTTGGAGAAAAATTCACGTTTACCTCCATCGCATTACCCAATGCATTAGAGAGTTTTCTCAGGCTCACCTACCCTAGGTTTATCACAGAACCACTCATATAAATAACAATTCTCAAAAACCATAACATATTCATAACACATAAAACAAACATAAAGGAAAGATAACATTTCCACATTTAAATCACAATATATCATTTAAATATATTAAAATAATAAATCCATTATCAAAACGATTTTTAATAGAAATATACGTAAAAAGAGTAAATGGTATTTACTTTCCTTTTAAAAACATTATGGCTTGTTAAGGAAGCCAAGATCAAATAATACTCGCGGCAGCGGAAAGGTCATTGTCACCGCTTACGTTAAAAAGAAATATTCCTTTTTTTCATTTAGTAAAACACGTCATAGAAAAATATTCCCTTTGAATGAAATGAAAATTCAATGTTATTTATATAACATATAAAAGAAAGTAATGTATTAAAACAAAATATTCCTCAATGAAAGGAGATTGATCCGGAGTCCCTTACCTCATGCCCGACTTGATACGTTCGTTCTTTAATCTCTTGAATAATAAACTAAAGTTAATTTCTACTTTCTTAAGATCATTTTTCAAGTTTATTATTCCTTTTATATCACTTATTACCATGTTATAAACATTATTTAATCATTTAAGTTAATAATGATTGTTTTATCGATATTTGGTGCTTGAGTCAAAAATGGACTTCTTAAAATCACAAGTTGTTCACGTGGTCAAAATTTCATTATATCCAGAATGATATTCATGATTTAGATATCATATATATCATATATATCCAGTATATACATGTATTTATAACAGTATATAACATTTGGAGGTAAGAAATGAAATGCACCGTTCATGGAGACGGTAAGCCGCACGTACGCATGAACGCTACTTTAATTTCTATTTCTTATTTTAATGGAATTAAAACATAATGATACATATGTATATTATAATTCCAGTATAATATCATATATAATATCATTAACTCTATCCTTTATACATCGCATATATGGCATTAACAAGTCATATCACTTTGAGGGGGCGGTAGTCCGCACTTCCTCAAATGAAATTATCGCATTTACCCATAATGGAAGCCATAAAGGTATGATATAAATGAAAAATATAGAAGCATAAATAAAAAATAAACATAAAATATATCATATATAAATACAGTTCCATCTTAATGGCCTCAATGAGAGGCGGTAGGAGATAATTGAACAATCATCATTTCGTGAGGTGTTAGTTTTCTATCCACAGAAACAATATGTTCTTTACCCATTAGATAGAGGTGTGTGTAAGTGTAGTTTGAATCTTTATCATAACAAAATTATAGTATATTTAGGATACTGGTGTTATTATAAAAGAAAAGAATAAAAAGAGTTTAGGGGTTGGAGAAGTAAAATAAAAGAAAAGAATTTATGTGAAACTGTTACCTTTAATTCGGGTAACTCCTTTTGGTTTGAACCAAAAGGACTTCTTGAAGTGCCTTATGCCTAAGTTAAGGCTTCTAGGTGGAATAGAGGGATCTTGAGAGCTTATTTGGGTAGGTTTTGGACCAGACAAGGGGCTTGAGAGTTGTGAGGAATGAGTTAGATGTGAGGGATTTTTATAATGGGGAGGAGGGGCTCTTTAGGAAAGTGTGAAAATATTATTTTATTATATAATTATTTTCAGTTTCTAAATGTCCAAAACTTATTAAAATCAAAGATAAGATGACTCATGGCTGAAATAAAATCATCCAATTATAATTGGACTGGTTTTAGATATTTTTGTAATCTTTATAATATTATTTATTTAAATCATTTATTAATGAGGTAAACACTACATCATTATTGTGTCATAAATAATTTTATTTATTTGATGTCTAAAAATTATAAAAAAATACGATAATGTAGGAAATATTTTTATATTTCCAAATAATATTTATAGTCTAAACGATAACTTATATTACCCTATGTAAAAATTAATTTACTAAAATATACTTGTTTATGTCATTTTCCCCTTACTTTAAGTTAATTAAAATAAAGTGTCATTATCACTCTTAAGTGGCTCCATGGGGTCCCAAAATAGACCCAAGGATGACCATGGTCGGACATGACTCATCTAATAAAGTTAGGAAAAGAGTTAAGGTAATTTTGTATTATTATGATATTCTTTTTACCTTGAATTACCCTATTTACCTTTAACCACAGTAAATAAGTCAAAAGTTACTATTCACCAAAAATTATTTTCATCTTATTGAACCACATTTTACTTACTAATAACAACCATGTATGTATGATTTTCAAAATTCAAATCAAAGAAGTGGTAAAATTTTATTTAAATGAAAAATTCAGTTTTTTACTACTACTTAGTGGTTTCACTATTCATTAAAAATTGATGTTTTTTCAGAAAACTACCAAAAATTCATACTAAGATATATTTGATATTCCGAATTCAAAAATGATGTCTATTTTACCAAATTAAAAACATAGAATTTGGATTCATTAATTTAAAATTTATTCCCATTGTCAAAACCAACAACGTGTTTTTATGAAATATTAATTATCAAAAGATTGAGACTTGTTTATGTCCAATTTCAAAGTGAAAATAATTCCAATGACCAAAACTGGATTAAATGGTAAAAATATATTCTAATTACCATTTAAAGCCAATTTAAAAGATAATAAAACCATATAAATAAGTT
Organism: Viscum album; assembly: GCA_963277665.1. Classification (NCBI taxonomy): domain Eukaryota; kingdom Viridiplantae; phylum Streptophyta; class Magnoliopsida; order Santalales; family Viscaceae; genus Viscum; species Viscum album. Next base: position 1,397,729,899 of record OY728135.1, on the reverse strand, counting down.
ATATTTAAAGGCAGTTTTGAATTAAAATACTATATTTTTCACTATTCATCAAAAAATGAATTTTATCAGAAAAATACAAAAAATTTACCCAAAGTAAATCTTGATGTCCTGATTATGAAGGAGAATTTTATTTTGTAAGAAATAACATATAAAAGTGACCAAAACTAGATTTAAAGAGGGTTCTCCATCAAAAGGTGGTAAATTGACCTTTTAAAGAATATTAGAGTATTTATGCTTAAAATTAGATTAATTCATATTTTAATACTCTTAAATTTATTAGATAAATGTAAAAATTTTTATAAAACATCTATAATAATATGGTAGTTATTTCTATTCATTATCGACAATACAACGATGAGGCGTTAACTACATTTAAAATAATATTATTATATTATTAGTGTGCAATGTAAGATTTCAAAGAAACCCATTGTTGCGTATCGGGTACGCCATCGAGCATATCAACCCATTTAAAGTAAAGTTAATATTTAAATCAAAATGAATAATTATGAAAATGTATTATTTCTTTATTTACCTGGGATGTTACATCCTTACCCCCTTTTGGAAATTGCGTCCTCACATTTTTTATTCACTTATCAAATAAGTTGGGGTTTTTATCCCTCATAGCATTTTCAGATTCCCACATTTCCTCTTCAACCATATGGGTTTTCCACAAAACCTTTACCCAGTGAATCACCTTATTCCACAACACTTTCTCTCTTCGGTCAAGAATTTGGACTAGCTATTCCTCATAAGAGATATTTTCTTCCAACTGAACTACCTCTGGACTTAAAACATGAGATGAATCTGGCATATACCTTCTCAAAATTGAAACATGAAAAACATTGTGTACCTGGGATAAACTTGGAGGTAAAGGCACTCTATAAGAAACTGATCCAACTTTCTCCAGGATTTCATAGGGTCCAATGAACCTCGAACTCAACTTTCCTTTCTTACCAAAACGCATCACACTTTTCCATAGAGACACATTGAGAAAGACATAATCACCTACCTCAAAAGAGAGATCCTTCCTCTGATTATCCGCATAACTTTTCTGCCTGCTCTGAGATGTTCTCATGTGCTTCTGTATCAACTGAAACTTTTCTTCCATATCTTCTACCAATTCTGGTCCCATCAGCTTCCTTTAACCTACTTCATCCCAAAAAGTTGGAGTTAGACACCACTTTCCATATAATTACTCAAATGGAGCCATCTATATACTGGAATGAAAACTGTTATTATAAAAAAATTCAACTAAAGAAATATGTTGGTCCCAAATTTCCTAGTAATCTAGTGAACATGCATGCATCATATCCTCCAAGGTCTGAATTGTTCATTCTAACTACCCATCTGATTGCGGATGAAAGGCTGTACTAAAATTTAATTCAATACCCAACGACTTCTGAAGGCCTTTACAAAAGTTATAAGTAAACCTGGGATCACAATCAGATACAATGGAGAGGGGAACTCCTTGCAACCTGAATATCTGTTTAACATACAACCAAGAAAGTTGATCTAGAAACAAAGTATCTTAAATAGGAAGGAAATGAGCAGATTTAATCAACCGATCAAAAATAACTCATATTGAATTATTACCTAGAGATGTCTTCAGTAATCCCACAATGAAGTCCGTGGATATATTTTCCCATTTCCAATTTGGCACTGGTAAATACTGAAGCATCCCTTTCGATAATTTCTGCTCTGCTTTAACCTGCTAACAAGTCAAACACTTCATAGTAAAATAAACAATATCTCTTTTTATTCCATCCCACCAGTAATACTCCCGGAGATATCTGTACATATTAGTATGGCCAAGATGAACTGAAAATGGATAACTATGAGATTTACATAACAACTCATTCATCAACTGTGAATCAAAAGGCACACATAATCTCTTCCCAAAACTCAAAACATAATCATTATAAACGTTAAATTCAGGAAACTTACCCTTCTAAAACAACTCTACCTTTTTCTGCAACTCACTATCTTCCTTCAGTTCTTGCTTTATTCTGTTTGATAGAGATGATTTCACTAACACCTGAAACAAAACAGAAGAATTTTCTGCACCAACAACTTCTATGCCAATGTTCACCAAATCAAAAACCAAAGGATCTTATTCCAAACGTAGCATGGTTAATGAAGCATTAATTTTTCGACTCAAATCATCAACCACTTTATTTTCTTTTCCCGGATAGTAAAGGATCATGCAATCATAATCTTTTATTAATTCCAACCATCTCCTCTGTCTCATATTCAATTATTTCTGAGTGAATATATACTTCAAACTTTTGAGGTTAGTATATATTTCACATTTTACTCCATACAAATGGTGCCTCCAAAATTTTAAAGTAAAAACAACAACTTCTAATTCCAAATCATGTGTAGGGTAATTTAACTCATGAGGTTTCAACTGACGTGAAGCATAAGAAATTACCTGATCATTCTGCATAAGGACACAACCAAGTCCTTTCAACAAAGCATCACTGTAAATAACAAACTCACCATTTCTGGAAGGTAGTTCCAAAACTGGAGCATTCACCAATCTTCTTTTCAATTCATGAAAACAATCATCACATTATTTTGTCCAAATGAACTTAACTCCTTTTTGAGTTAACTTAGTCATTAGACTAGAAAACCGTGAAAAATTCTTAACAAAACTCCAGTAATAACCTTCCAAACCAATAAAACTACAAATCTCAGTTATATTTGTGGGTCTTTCCCATTCTTCAACAACTTTTGTTTTAGAAGGATCTACAATTATGACATTTATTGAAACAATATGACCAAGTAAATAAATTTTCTGTAACCAAAACTCACACTTGCTAAATTTCCCAAATAGTTTCTTTTATTTTAAGGTTTTCAAGACAACCCTTAAATGAATTTCATGCTCCTATTTACTTTTAGAATAAACCAAAATATCATCAATGAACACAAACACAAACTTATCTAAGAACTGAAGGAAAATTATATTCATAAGACCCATGAATACAGCTGGTGCATTAGTTAAACCAAAAGGCATAACTACAAATTCATAATGGTCATATCTAGTACGAAACATGGTATTCATAATTTTTTCTTCCTTTACTTTCAACTGATGGTACCCCGACCTCAATTCAATCTTCGAAAAATACTGAGCTCCCTAGAGCTGACCAGACAAATTATCGATATGAGGAAAAGGATACCTGTTCTTAACAGTGATGTTATTCAATGCTCTATAATCAATGAAAAGTCTCATTGAACCATCTTTTTTTAACAAAAAATATAGGAGCACCCCATGGTGATGTGCTAGGTTGAATGAAACCTTTATCTAATAACTCCTGTAATTGATTCTTTAACTCTAAAAGTTCAATTTGATCCATTCGATAAGGGGGTTTTGAAATTGGATTCGAATCATGAACTAATTCAATAGTAAATTCAACTTCTCGATCAGGTATAATACCAGGAAACTCATCAGGAAAAACACCAAGGTACTCATTTACCAATGGCACATCATTAATCTGAACAGTTTCTTTATTTTAAATAATATGCGAAAGGTAACATTCATTTCAATCTTTTACTAGTTTATCAGCTTCCTGATATGTTATCAAAAGTAAGGGTTAATTCTTATACACTAACTGAAAATAATATTGAAAAGAAACCTCTTTATCTCTGTATTCGATCTTAGCATGATAAACAAAAAGCTAATCCATATCCAAAATAACATCAAACTCTACTAGAGGCAAAATAATAAGGTTTTTAGGTATATTATTTCCACACACAAGGACAAGAACGTTCTTATAATTTCTTTTTGTTTCAAAAATTTCCTCTAGGTGTTTTTACTATAAGTTTAGGATTCATATCTTGATATGGAATTTCCAATTTACCAGAAAACTTCTCAGAAATGAATGAATGTGTAAAACCAGAATCAAATAACACATTGGAAAAATATGAACAAAAAAACAGTGTACCTGATACTACTTCATTTGATGGACTGACATATACTAAAGTTGTTGAAAAGGACTTCACCACCCCTTTCTGCTTGTAGTCTAGTGGCTTTCCCTCAGTTCAGTTCTTCATTGGACACTCATTTTTATAATGACCCATTTCATCATACTTAAAACATTTTACTGATTTTAAATCAGATTTTGTCTTACCATTACCCTCCTCTTTTTCAGTGCAATTATGAGCCTCATGTCCCATTTCAACACATCAGTAGCACTTACCAAAATTCAAAATACATTCCCCAACATGCTTTTTTACCACAATTTTCTCAAACAATAAACTTAAGTTTCTTACCATCATAATTTTTTGAACAGTTCTTCCCTTTCTCCTGCCACCTTGACCTCTTATTCCATTGTTTTTCAAAGAACACCTGATCATCAGTAAAATCCATTTCCACCTTATCTGTACATCAAAAAAGTTTTTCATAACTTTTGAAATCACGAAAAGATAAAGCCCTTATATACTTTGGCTTTAATCCTGAGTAAAAACAATCGATTTTACTATCAAGATCTCGTATGAAATTTGGAGCATACCTTTCCAGTCGAGTGAATTTTGTTTCATAAGTAGCCACTAAGTCATCCTCTTGCCTCAATTTCAGGAATTGTTTTTCCATCCTAAGACAAACCACCTTAGGAAAATATTTCTCATGAAACATACCTTTAAATTCATCCCAATAAATATCATCAATATCCTAACTATCCCTGATATTTTTCACCATCGACCACCACTGATCAGCTTCACCTTCAAAATGTTAAACATCAAGACTAACCTTTTTATGTTATAAACACCCTATGACATAAACAATTTTCTCTAGTACTTTAATCCACCCTTATACTATAATAGGGTCAGATGATCCTTTGAATTAAGGGGTATGTTGCCTCATGAAATGATCCACTACTGACATGTTCCTCTATGGTTGATCTATAAGATCTCATGCATAGATACCACCACCATTTATAGCCTGCGTCAATTGTGACATTACTGCAAAAAACTATTCAGTTCCGATTTCAACCATCTCAAGTTTCTAATTTGGAAGGTTGTCTTCCTCCTAATGCCGTCCCAACATAGCTACCCTATTTCTTCTGAGGAAAACCATTATGAACAAAAAAATATCTTAGGCAAAGAGACATGGTCATCTATAAATGATATATCATTTCAATATTAACATAAATTAATTTATGGATATTAATTTAACAATACCCTAACTCCTAAAGTTATCTAAAACTAACTCTAATACCAACTATAAGGACCCGACCTTAAACATTACATAATCTTGAATTAAATGAATAATTCAAATTGTGGATCTTTTTAGGTTTAGAGTTTTAAAGAATTAGGCCATAATTATTACATTACATCTCAAAAATTACAAGGTAGACACTTCAAAAAAGTTTCCATTTTTTTCATAAAATAAAAACTCTTGAAAAAAAGAGTCATATATAGTCCCATGTTTTAGATAAAATGACTTTTCCTTTATCCCATCCTTGACCCTATTCATCTTTAGGTCCTATGAAAAACATTTCAAAACTTGGGATGAGCATAAAAAGCTCAGTAAGGGTTATAAAACAAAGAAAGAAAACATTAGTTCATCATTTCATACATAATGTAAGATCTTTAACATACCTCATGAAATCATAATATTTATGAATAACACATAGAAAACATAAATCATAAAGGTAATTTGTGGCATCTATATCATACTTACATTGTAGCTATCACAGCAACATAGAGAGTTACATTTGGAATACCCATCAGTGTATATTCTCTAAATCTCTTTGGAGAAACATTCATGTTTACCTCCGTCACATTACCCAATGCATTGTATAACTATCTCAGGCTCACCCACCCCAGGTTTATCACGTAACCACCCGTATAGGTAACAATTCCCAAAAACCATAACATATTCATAACACATAAAACAAACATAAAGGAAAGATAACATTTCCACATTTCAATCACAATATATAATTTAAATATATTGAAATAATAAATACATTATAAAAACCATTTTCAATACCAATATATGTAAAAAGAGTAAATGGTAGTTACTTTCCTTTTAAAAACATTACGGCTTGTTAAGGAATCCAAGATCAAATAAAAATCATGGTGGCGGAAAGGTCGTTGTCACCGCTTATGTTAAAAAGAAACATTCCTTTTTTTTCATTTAGTAAAACAATTCTTTGAAAAACATTCCCTTTGAATGAAATGAAAAGTCAAAGTTATTTATACAACGTATAAAATAAAGTCATTTATTAAAACAAAATATTCCTCAATGAAAGTATATTGAGACGAAGTCCCTTACCTCGTGCCTGACTTGATTCGTTCGTTCTTTAATCTCCTGAATAATAAACTAAAGTTAATTTATACTTGTTTAAGATCCGTTTTCATGTTTATTATTCCTTTTATATCACATATTAACATGTTATAAACATTATGTAATCATTTAAGTTAATAACGGTTGTTTTGTCGATATTTGGTACTTGAGTCAAAAATGGACTTCTTATAATTACAAGTTGTTTACGTGGTCAATGTTTCATTATATCAAGAATGATATTAATGATTTAGATATCATATATATCATATATATCCACTATATACATGTATTTATTATAGTACATAACATTTGGAGGTAAGAAATGAAATGCACCGTTCATGGAGACGGTAAGCCGTACGTATGCATGAACGCTACTTTCATTTCTATTTCTTATTTTAGTGGAATTAAAACATAATGATACATAGGTATATTATAATTCCAATATAATATCATATATAATATCATTAACTCCATCCTTTATATGTCTCACATATGGCATTAATGAGTCATAGCACTTTGAGTTGGTGGTAGTCCGCACTTCCTCAAATGAAATTATCACGTTTACCCATAATGGAAACCATAAAGGTATGCTATAAATGAAAAATACAGAAGCATAAATAAAACATAAACATAATATATATCATATATAAATATATTTCTATCTTAATATCCACCATGAGAGGAAGTAGGAGATAATTGAACAATCATCATTTCGTGAGGCGTTAGTTTTCCATCCATAGAAACAATATGTTTTTACCCATTAGATGGAGGTGTGTGTAAGTGTAGTTCAAATAATTCTCATAAAAAATTCCTAATATATTTATAATACTAGTGTTGTTATAAATGAAAATAATTAAAAGAGTTTAGTGGTTGAAGAAGTAAAACAAAAGAAAATAATTTAAGAGAAACCATTACCTTTAATTCGGGTAACTCCCTTTGGTTTGAACCAAAAGGACTTCTTGAAGCACCTTATGCATAAGTTAAGGCTTATAGGTGGAATATAGGGATCTTTAGAGCTTATTTGGACAGGGTTTTGATGAGACAAGGGGCTTTAGAGGTGTGAGAAATGTGTTAAATATGAGGGCTTTTTATAAGGGGGAGGAGGGGTTCTTTAGGAAAGTGTGAAAATATTATTTTATTATATAATAGTTTTCAGTTTCTAAAGGTCAAAAACTTATTAATATCTAAGATAAGATGACTCATAGTAGAAATAAAATCATATTATAGGAATTGTACTAGTTTTAGATATTATTTTAATCATTATAATATTATTTATTTAAATCATTTATTAATGAGGTAAACACTACATCATTATTGTGTCATAAATAATTTTATTTATTTGATGTCTAAAAATTATAAAAAAATACGATAATGTAGGTCATATTTTTAAATTTCCAAATAATATTTATATTCTATAATATAACTTATATAACCCTATGTAAAAATTAATTTACTAAAAGATATTTGTTTATGTCATTTTCCCCTAATTTAAGTGAATTAAAATAAAGCGTCATTGTCACTCTTACGTGGCTCCATGAGGTCCCCAAATAGACCCAAGGATAACCATGGTCTGAAATGACTCATCCAATATGGTTAGGGCAATTTTTAAGGTAATTTTTTATTATTATGATATTCTTTTTACCTTGAATTACCATATTTACCTTTAACCACAGTAAATAAAAGTCAAAAGTTACTTTTCACCAAAAATTATTTTCATCTTATTGAACCAAATTTTACTTAATAATAAATAAAATGTATATAGGATTTTCTAAATTCAATTCATAGAATATGTGAAATTTTATTTAAATGAAAAAGTCAGTTTTTAACTACTACTTAGTGGTTTCACTATTCAGTAAAAATTGATGTTTTTTAGAAAACTACCAAAAATTCAGTCTAATATATATTTGATATTCTGAATTCAAAAATTATGTCTATTTTACCAAATTAGAAACATAGAAGTTGGATTAATTAATTTAAAATTAATTCTTTTGTCAAAATAAAAAGCGTGTTTTTAAGAAATATTAACTATCAAAAGATTGGCACTTGTTTATGTCAAATTTCAAAGTGAAATTAATTCCAATGATCAAAATTGGTTTAAATGGTAAAAATATAATATAATTACACTTTAAAATCAATTAAAAAGATAATAAAATCATATTAATAAATTATATTAAAAGGCAGTTTTGAATTAAAGTACAATATTTTTCACTATTCATCAAAAAATGAATTTTATCAGAAAAATACCAAAAATTGACCCAAAGTAAATCTTGATATACCAATTATGAAGAAGAATTTTATTTTTTCAAAAAGAACATATAAAAGTGACCAGAACTATATTTAAAGAGAGTTCACCATCAAAAGGCAGTAAATCAACCTTTTAATGAATATTAGAGTATTTATGCTTAAAATTAAGATAATTCACATTTTAAGCCTCTAAAATTTATTGGATAAATGTAAAAACATTTAACAAAAATGTATAATAATATTTTAGTTAGTTTTATTCATTCCTTCCAATACAAAGACTAGGCATTAACTACATTTAAAATAATATTATTATATTATTAGTGTGCAATGTATGATTTCAAAGAAACCTGTTGTTGCATATCGGGTACGCCATCGAGCATATCAACCCCTTTAAAGTAAATTTAATATTTAATTCAAAAATATTAATATTTATGAAAATTTAATATTTCTTTATTTACCTAGGATGTTATAATATCTATTGCTAATGATCATATAGTTTCAGATTCATTTATTGCGGAGTCGATAAATTTTTTTACTACTATTGAGCAGTCAGTGGCTGATCAGAGAGTTAAAAAACAGATGTAAGATGATCCTATTATTGGAAAAACTATTGATGTACAATTGAGAGATGTGGCTGCTACTACTAATACCCCTCCTGTTATTGTTCCAGTTTTAGTTGTGTTTAAAGTTGTCATGCCTTTTATTATTGAGTTTCTTAGTAAGAATTATAATAGCTGGGCAAATCCGATGTCTGAGGAATGATGTTGTTTTCCTGATAGTCCACCAATTAATGGTGGACCTTCCATTAAAAAAGAAAGGGATCCCGAGGGATCATTTATTGACTAGATTTATTCATCTATTAACTTACAAAGGTTTGATATAGTTCCACCTTCACCCTTATCTACTTCTACTATCCAGCGTGTTCTAGTTGATGTGGTCACCAAGGGTGAATTAGATGTTTTTAGAGAAAAGATCATTTTAGTTTTTGGTATGCTTTTGAAGTGTCAAACAAATCTTTTTACTAAGATAGTTTAATAGAATGTGAGGTAACTGTTTGAATTGGTGATACAAAATATTCAACCGAAGATGATGTACCATATTTAGGAAGTATAAATTGAGAATGAAAGGCTTTCCAGTGAGATAGAGTCTTTGATATCTATTAAAGAAGGTATGTAGTCTTCCTTTTTAGACTCTATGGATGCATTACTTGAGAGAGTTGAAAATATTTCTTCAGTATCATCAAGTTCTAGTGATCATTCTCTTTCTATTTTTGATGCTGATCTAATCAGATTCATTATCAAGGAATAACTCAGAGTTGGCTCAAGTAGTGCTTCAAGTGATGCCGCTGCCTTACCCGTGTAGACTTTTAGAAAATTTGATCACAATAAATATCATGCTTATATGATGAACATAGATTATGTAAAAGATATGAAATATTATCGAGTGACCATAACCAAATCCATAAAGTATTATCTCTCAAGGATTTACTCTAAGAATGATCTAAATGCTCATTTTAAGTTTTTGGAAGAAAATACGAGAATTCCTTGAGCCAGTCAAGCCTTCAAGGAGCAAGTCAACTAGTTGAATGTTCTCACTCCATTGATTTAGAGGTTTATGGATTAAAATCAATAATTTTTAAGTGCAATAAAATGAGGTGGAAGTATAATAATGGATTTTATCAATCTCATGAAGTCGTTTCTACATGTTCATTGGACTACTATTGTGGATCATGAATCCATACCGATGAATTCCCATTTGACTCCTCATGTTACTAATATAGAGTATTTAAGTCCAAGAGTTAATGAAAATCCTCTTTCCCCTCTTCTATATCGATTTAATCTATTTTATCTCACTCCTAAACAAGAAGTGAAACACCACAAACCCATCCTCATATGAGAACCTAGACCTCCTTCAGCTATAGTATATGTTTTTATAGCTATTCCAGCTAAACCCTCTATCACTATTTCTTTTGCCTCAGATAAGGACAAGGGAAAATCTCCTCTTTAATCTTTAGCCAAACCCAAAGAATATTTATCATTGGAATTTTTGTTTTTGATGGTAATAATTTATGTTTCACTTTTTTATGAAACATTTTGGGTGAAACCTCAATACTTTTTTTCAATTTCACTTCTATGATTACTCATATATTTTTGATTTTGATTTTTCTTTTATCTTTAATTTCCTATTTTATTTATATTTAATTACTTTACCTACTTTATTGTTCACTTTTTGATAATACAAAAATGGAGAGAACTATATTATGTAATTTATTTATGAGTATCATTTCTTTGCTTCCATATATGTATTCTACCTTCCTTTGATACTATGTGATATCTTTCTTTCATTCTTTTATTTTGATACCTTACTGATTTATGTGAACATTTTACTTTGATTGTGTTTCAATTTCTTTATTTTTACTTTCTATAACTTTGATACCATGTGTCTAAAATGACAAAATTTTCCTTTGATGCAATATATATAAAATTCCATGATTTTTGATCATAAAAAATGGTGACATTGTAGACCTTATTGTTTTAATTATCACCAAATCATTTTTATTGTGATCATAATGAGATTTTTGTTTTACATAACAATTTTAAATTATAAAAAAGATTGGAAAAAATAAAGTTAATTTGGGGAATAAATAACCACCAAGAAAGTCTCACTACAAAGGATGATTCACCATCAAGAAAGACTCACTGCTAGGATTTAAAATCTACTAAGTAATGAGATGAATCACAGTCAGCACAAATAACTACTAGAATATAATTTTGACGAAGTACAAGTCACCACTAGCCTGACATATTACTAGATCCTGAATCACTAACATAAGTTATCCCAACTAAATAGACACACCACCATACTTAGACACCACTAGAAAATGTTACTATGCCAAAGATTCACCACCATATCAAGACACCGCTAGAAAGTTTCACCATTCCAAATATTCACCGCCATATCAAGAAACCTCTAGAAGTGTCACCGTTCAGAAGAATCACCAATGATATTTCAATTTATTTTAAATCAAATATTTATAATGGATAGTTTATTTAATTTAATTATGAAAATTATTTTAATGATTCTGCATTAACTATTATAGAGAATTCATTAAAGTTAGTTTTAGACATGAATTATGAGGATAGAAAGGATCAAACTGATTTGATTTTCTGATGATGTTAATAAAAGTTGAGGAAGACTCCCTCACGTGCTAGAGTGAAGTGGATACATATGGGTAGACCCCAAACACACAAAAATTTATTCACATTCATGAGATTTTGGACCTATTTCAATAATTTGAATAATTCTTACACGACTATGCCCAACTAAGAAAGCTAAAACATAACTTAAATCTAGTTTCTTCCTACAGTCAAGGAAAAGGAGTTTGTAACACTTTATTCTGTAACATATTTTCAAAAACCACTATTCAAGATTCATTTAAAACCACTTTCAAGGAGTCATGATCTATAGAGAATAAAAGACTGAGCAACACTATCACTTTACATCTTTTATTTTACCAGTCCACTTATTTTCATTTACATTATGAGCAGTGTGTGTATACTCTTTTTTCTACGCAAACTGTCTCCTAATTTAAATAGTAAGATACTTAGATATCTTCTCAATACATTTTTTACTCATGTTTCCCACATTTTGTGGTATAGGTCTAGTTGTGACCCATTGTTTTTATTCTCCCATGAAAAATGTGGAGGAGGTCATGTGTGGCCTGGGCAGTTACTATAGTATTGTGAAACCCGATCCAAGTTGTGGATCAAAATTTTATTTTATATAAATTTCGTGATAGAATGTGATTTCCTAGTGGAGAGGAATACGTCTCATCATAATACTAAACCTCTTTTATTAAAATTCCAATATGTGTTTTATTTTAATTTATTTATTTTCTTTAAAATTGTATCTGTTTTAAACTGGAAAACAAAACCACTACTTTGATAGTGTATCTTAATTAGTGTTTATATAATTTTTTGATTTAGTAAATTGATTTCCAAAGTTAAATTAGTTTTTAATAATTTTTTTAACTAAGACCTAATTAATCTTTTAAAAGGTTAAACCTAATATAAATATACTTTTTTGATAAATTGGGTCGTTTTATTCAAATTGGGGGATTTAATTTAAATCAATTTTAACATAAATTTTTATTGGGATCTCAATTCACACCCCTCTTGAGATAATCACTCTGACCAGTAAACACGTTTCAATTTAATCATCCACTTTTTTTTTGAAGAAGGTGATTCCTTGACCCGAATGACTAAAGCATATTTATTTTTAAAATAAAGTTTATAGAAGTTGAAAATATGGGATTATGTTACAATATTTTACCTTCAAGGAAATAAGAGCAGCTGGGAGGTCTTCGAGCCTGGAAATTTCTTGATTTACGCCCATGTTGTCCAAAAAATCTGAAACCGTGTTTTATTCTTGGTAAACATGTGTGATGATATAAATAATATCGATAAGTGAGCGGTTTCATTCCATCTAACAGGTGGTGATCGGCCAAGCAAGATGAATTATGCCATTCCAAATTGCTTGTACGATGGTCGTCAAGTCACTTTCAATCCATAGGTTGTTCCATCCAAAGATCTTGGAAAAGGTTGTTCTATCCACTTTTTTTCTCAACATGATTCATTTTTATACCTTGTAATGATTGTTATAATATCCATTTCATTATTATGGGTTAATTTAGCTATGATGGGATTATAAATGTTTTCATGTGACACATACACCCCCCGCCACACACACACACACACATATATATATATATATATATATTATTTTTTATGTGATTCATGAGCCTCGAATTATATATCCATCCAACTCATTGGGTAAATATTTATATCTCATAGAATAATGATGGTGTGAGTAGAATTGATTACAACTACTATGTTAAACAATTTGTGCATGTACATGATTAAAATTAACTATTTTCATGAATATTTGTTTGGACATGATTATGGTAAGCTATGATCATAATTGTTTATGTAGACATGATTTTAGTTAGTTATATTCAAAACATTTCACATAAACATGATTGAGGTTAACTATGTTAATAAATTTATGTGTGGACATGATTAATGTTAGCTATGTTCACAAAATTATTTGTGGAAAAGATTGAAGTTAACTATATTAAAAAAGTTATGGGTTTCAATGATTATATTTGTACCAAATGCTATGTTATACCCCATATCTTTTGATTATTATTCCATGTCTCCACATTCTTATTCCATGGTATATATTACTCTTTCATGATACCCCCTTTTAGGTTATATGTATTTCTATCTTTCCTTATGGAAAACTGTTATGATTCCATGTTCTTTTTAATATGATATTTATCCCATGTTCATGTTTCCTCACATTCTAATGATATAACCATTTATGATTCATTGATAATTTTTTCTATTTATAAGTATTTGAGATCATCGCTCATTATGTTTTCCCTTTTCTTCTATGAATAACATACATGAATATGTTTAGGAGGAATTCATGCATGGATATTTTTTTTGGGGATGTTGAATAAATAAAGTGAAATAATTAATTTAGGTGGCTAATTTATAAAGACATTAACCCTTTAGGCTTTGTTATTGTGTGTTTATTTCGGAGATATAATGTTTAAATTATGGAAATGATTTAAATATATTCATGTAATTATCAGTTGGTCTCAATAGGCATCGATGATCAAAGAGAACAAAGTAGGATTTTTTTTGTGAGGGGATATAGGAAACTAGGGAATCAATGCTCATGGGGTATGAATGAATAGGGGGAGGAGAGTTTTTTGGGTTATAAAAAAATAAATAGAATAAGTTTTAAAGAAACCACCCCTAAAAAAATAAATTTTATTTACCTTTAATTTTAGCAGTGTTCTAGAAAAATCATATCTAAGATGATTGTTTTTTATATATTGTTTTTTAGTAGTTTATATGACCACTATAAATAAACCGCCTTCAATACTTAACATTATTTTAGTGAAACTAAATTTATTTCAAACTAAAGAATTATATAATATTCCATATGAATTACATTGTAAATGGAAACTTGGACTATAACATATGCATGTATAGAAATGAGAATCATTTTTAAAGAAAATAAATAATAAAAAAATATGACTTTCAAGGAAATAAATGTATTTATAGAAATATAATTAATATTTATAAAAATAGAGCATATATATAATTAAAATAATGGAAATCGTTTGACTTTATTAAAAAATATCTAGATATATAAGAGTTTTCATAGGAAACAAATCAATAAGAACAAGTGGAAGAAGTTATTAAGTCACAAGTACAATGTAGTATAACTAAAAATGTTAGATTACTAGAGAGATATAGTTTTCCTTCCACTAATTTAGGTGAAAAATTATTCCTTGATGGAATTTAACCTCTTACCCACAAGAAATTATTCTATGGGAAAGAAGATGTTAAGAGGTAAGGGTCCATGCATTCTGAAATGGACTATATGTACCAAAATCATGTTTTGTAATTTAGAATATCCACCATATAATGTAAAACCTATTTAGTGATAGTAAATATTCAAGAAAAACATATAAATAGAAGCTAAAGTAAAAAATTATATAGAATGATTGGTTACTAAGGGTTGTAGATAACATCATAGTTTTGACTATGATGAAACATTTTCACCAGTCATGATCATAAAATCCATTAGAATTCTACTTTGTATATTATCTTTACATGATTATGAACTTTAATAAAAAGATGTAAAAACCTTTTTATAAATTTTAAATTGGTTGAATATGATTATATAGATAAATCATAAGGGTTTTTAATATTTAATAACACCAATAAGGTAAGAAAGATGTAAATACCCATTTATAGTTTGATATGGGAATTATGATAATTAAATGTTTGTTTTGATGAGGCCATAAAAGAATTTGATTTCATTAGAAATGAAAATGGTCTATATTTATTTAAAAAGTTTAGTGGTAGTTCCCTAGTTTTCCTAATATTATAGGATTATGATATATTACTAATGGGAAATTAATTTCAAGTCTTACATTCAGTTAAAAATTTGTTAATGAATGAATCTCCATGAAAGAAATATGTGAAGGGGTTTATGTCCTATTTAACAACATCTCTTAAGAAAGATATAAAATTTTACTCAATATATATCAAAGTGAATATATTGAATAGGTACTCAAAATTTATAGTATTAAACAATATAATATAATATTTTTACCAATGTCACATGATATTAATCTATTTCATAAATTTTTCCATAAATACAAGAGGATATATAATGAAAAAGTAAAATTTAATACAATTTATATAGTGGTTCTATAATGAATTAAATCATATATACTTGTTTTTATTTTTCCAATTCCCTAGGAATAGTTGGAAGATATCCATAAAATCTAGGAGAGCTACATTGGATAATAGTTAATACTATCCCATAGTACTTGATACATATAAAGGATATGTTCCAAGTTTATGGAGGTGATGGGGAGTTAGTAGCCTATTAATACAATGATTATAGATTCTTTATATATCATGATGATTTTAAATCATTTTTAGGCTATGTATTCTAATTAAATTAAGATTAAATGAGCTAGAAATCTCAAAGGAGCCTATGGTTGATGATTCTATAACATGATTTGAGTAAATTGTGGCTTCTGATGTAGCTAAAGAAGCAGTATGGATACACAAATTCTTCTCATATATTAGAATTATACCTATTAATATAGAACCTATCATAGTATATTTTTAAGACAGTACAACAATGATACTTTCCAAGTAACCTAGTTCACACTATAGGATATAGTACATACTTTGGAAATTTTATCTCTTGATGAATTTTAATCAAAATAAGTGAAGTCACAATTAGTGGAGTATCTAAAGAGGAAAACATGGAAGTCCCAATAACCAAATACATATCTCAACAGAATAATAATTATCACGTTATATCTAGTTTATTGAGAGTAGTTAACAGTTGGATCTAATGAAAGTGGGAGTGTTATGAGAGTGGGTTCCCTATACCCAATTAAAGTTTGAACTTTTTGAGTACCATATCATGTATAAAGTTTGATATATACATGTATTTATATTAAAATAATAGTTTTATTACTTATTCATATAGTATATATATATCAATTTCCATTTATTATATATTATATTAAAAGGTACCAAAAGTTCCTAGCTATAATGAGAACTAGGCGATACCATGACAATAATCTTTAAGCATACCCTATGGTCTAGATATATCATTTTGATGTGACATAAATGATATTGGAATATCTGGTTTCAGAGGATCATAACAATTGAGACTTTCTATCCTAAACAATGTTCTTGGAAATATTAAGTATATGATATCATGGGAACTAGCCTATCAATTGGAACATCATATGTTTTAGGTGTCATTGGTTGTCATCATCTATGAGAATATGCATTGATCCCTCAACTTGAGATCATTATTATTTTTTATCATTAATTACATAATTTTATGCATGAATAAAACAAAATCAATTTATTTATTGAGGTATATTTAATCATTTTTATCATTAGTTGTATGATATTTATTGAATTACCAAGATAATATTTGTTCCTTCGGTGTATAGGAAGAAGATATATCAATACCTTTAACTTAGATGGTAATGGATGGATTAAATAAATGTCCATTCTAGATGTAGGTATATCCATACACAATATTAAAATAAATAATAAATAAATCATGTAAGGATGGGGATGAAACATTTACATTAATATATAGATTGACAATGAGATTGTGTTAAAAAATTCATATTTATAGAAAGGTTGTTATTTGAATGAATAATCCTTATCTATTTAGGGGAAATGAAATGTTCCAAGATACCTATATTGTTTTATGAATTAATCTCATTATAATCAATATGATCTAGATGAGTTAGTGTTTATGATAAATAATATATTAGGGGACAAGACCTGTTCCAAGATACCTATCTTGGTTTTGAGTTCAGCTCAATACAATCAATATGCGTTAGATGAGTTTGATGAGTTAGTGTTCCAAGATACCTATATTGGGTTATGAGTTAATATAATTATAATCAAGATGAGTTAGATGAGTTAAGATCATTACAATTAAAATCATAGAGGGTTATACAAAAAGTGTATCCATAATATCCAAAAATTTAGATGAGTTAGTGTTTATGATGATGTAGGTTCAATGTCAGTGGGCTAATGATCATTTGAGTATTAATAATCATGAATAAATGAATATATTAAATTATAAATTATTCACATTAATAATAGTGTGAATTTAATTTATTTATTAAATTATTCAAAAGTTATTTATGTTTAGATAAGGTAATATGAGAATTTTGTTTTAGAAAAAATTGATTATTTATAGTTTTTTAAAACTATTTGGTTGGAAATAAGCTAAGTTAATGGTTCCTATTTTATCAAATGTCATGTGATAATATCAAAATTGAGTGATGAAATTATTATGACACTTATGATGAGTTAAATAAGTCATACTTGACATATTGTGTCAGTTTTATAGGATTAATTTCTTTAAGGATAAATGTGTAAGTAAAGAAAGTTTGACCTAGTTATAAAAAGATATTTTAAATCCTATAAGTGGGGTGTAATAACATTTCATGAATTAACTCTCCTTATATCCTATCTATCAATTACTAGAGTGATAAATTATAGGTAATAATAAGAATAATTAAAATTCTCCTTCTTAGATAAATCACATGTTCTTCTAAAGATAAAAAAGACATTAAAATAACTTCGATTTTTCATGCTAACATATAAAGATCATAGTGTTAGAAATATGAGCTAAATATAAAAACACTTTTTGGTGGTATAAAAAAAATCATGGTGGTATAAAACATATCATGGGTTGGGATGGTTTAAACCCTAAAATAGTGAGCTTGACTATAATATTTTTTTGTGCATGATTTTAAATATGTTATATGAAAACATGCAATTTTACTACTATAAGTTAAAATATTGAGTTTTTTCATAATGAGAGAATGATTTAAGGAGTTTTAATGTATAAAAAACGTTTAAATTTTATACATTTATGAGTTTAAGGATAGTGATCCAAGTATATTAAACATTTTGTTACATGAATTTTGATATAAATATAAAATAAACACAACCCAATGATCAGGATACCTAACATATTTAGAAGAGTAGGTTGATAATAAGTAAAAAATAAACTAAAAAAATCGTTATTTTTTTTCCTTAATGAGATCTTAAATAATCTTGATCTACTAAAACCAAAAAGGATAACCTAAGGAATATATAAAATAAAGGGGTGAACTAAAAATCCCTATAAGGAAATAAATATGATAATGTGGAAAACATGTGACTAAAATGGAATAACATGATATCAAAAAAGAGAAGGATAATTAATAGTCACATAAGAGAATAAAATAAATAAAATTATATCTTAAGATCACAGAAATAGAGAAATTGGAAGAAACATAAAACATGACATAATTATAAGTCAAGGCTAATCTCCAAGACAACATCACATGGTGGACAGAGTCCCATCATAGATTAGGTTCACTCTCTATTCCCATACATACCATCTCATGAGAAAAAATACCCAATTAATTGGAGTACTATATGTGTGAACCAATAATAACATGTACAAGAATATGTGTTCCATATAAGGAAATCAAATATAAGAGATAAATATAAGGATTAACCATATATAGAAGTGTGTTTCATAACCATGTCATATAGCATAACCAAATGAAATATCATAATGAATTTAATAAAAGTAGGGATTTAAGAATTATTGGATGTTCATAAGAATAGTACATGAAAAATTATTTATAATTTAAGTGAATAATTGAAAAAGGGTAGATAAATACTTATGTAAAAGTACCTCTTAAGCGGGGCTTTCAGAAAAGGTCAATGAGTCTTTAAAGAGGGTAAGAGAATACGAATTTCTACAAAACCAGAAATGAAATAAAATGGGTTTCCATAATAAAATGAGTTATTTTTAAAAAAATGAGTGTTCTAACATATTTTAAGGAGTGGTACTGATAAGGTGAGGTAAGAGAGATAAAGCACAACCCCAAAAAATAGAGTGGTTTGGAGATCCCTTACCTTAGGTTCTAGAATCATTATGCACTTACACTTAATGTAATAAATAATAAAATAAATAAATTAATTGATTCAGAAAATTTTACATCTATATTTTATTTAATATATTTTTATTATGTTCATTTATAACCATTTAAGTGAGATACAAATCTTAGTTTCACTATTCTAGGGGTATTTGTTTCATGGTTTCAAGGTCGGATCACTTGTGTATAATTATTGATATTCTCTTAAAATGGAAATAAAACTCCATAAGTGAAATGAAATAATATTCATGTCCTTATATAAATTTAAATGGTCCTAAAAATCCTTTTGTGTTATGACATAGGGATGATTCACTTAGTAAAAATGTTAACATTACATGGTTATTTCATTTTGGCAGTTTTACATACCGCTGTAAAATAGATTAATTTAATTTAATTAAATGATTAATAAAACATTAAAAACATTAAATAAGTTATATTATACTTATAATAATCATATTTAACAATAATAATATTTTTTATAACCATCCTTGAAGGTGGTGGAGAAAAATTAAGTGTGGTGTTCATGGAGGCAGTGGACCAACCATATTGTAAAGAAAAATTTCATTGAAGAAAGAAAGAGAGGGTAGATGATCAGTATTACACCATAATAATAACATATAAATATATCTAGGATACTTATATTACTATTTTTAGGTGTATGGTGATCATATAGGGGTGGTAGAAGAAGAATAAAACAGAAAGATATTAGCCAAGAATCCCACCCCTTCCTTTGGCTGTATCCTCTTAGGATATCCATTAAGGTTCCTAAAAATGGAATTTTGGTGATACGAAAAGCACTATAAAGTGGGGGATATGATTGAGAATTAATTTTTATAGAATCTTAGTAATCTCAAAGGCTTATAATCTATGAGGAGAATGGGTTTTGATTGGTCATATTTATAAGGGTAGGAGAGGGGTGTTTTTGAATATTACATTCATTAGTTTATTATTTTTGGATCATTAGTACCAATAATATTGATTATTATGACTATATAAATTTATCAGTGGATCTTATTTTGAAATAATGTGTTCTTACAAAACCTATGACTCAAAAATTCATGTATTTAGATTATAATGTTAAATATTGTATTTTTTTTTTGTATTTCACTAATCACAAAAAATTCAAATAGTTTAGAAAAAATACAAAAAATTCAACCCAACCCTTTTTTATGTTTATATTAAAAAATTAAATAAATTTTATGAAAGTAATTTTCTAAGTATGAGAAATTTAATTTCTAATAAAATCATCATTTATTTGAAAAATACAAATTTTAATATTATGATTAATTTTACGACCCTTTGAAAATTACTTGAGGTCTCATAAAATTATATTATCATTAAAATGAAATATAATATTAATTTAAAAACCCATTTTATGAAAATAAAATTTCTTTTCAATGATTTTAGTTTTTATAAAAGTGAAATTAAAACATTTATGTTTAAAAAAAAATAAAACACTTAATTTATTATTTTTAAAACATTTATTTAATTGTAAAATGATATAAATATATAATATTTTATTTTTATAAGGAAAATAAATATTATTTTACACTTTTACAGATGATTTTACTATTCAAATGGTCAAGTTACTATTCTTAATTTTCATATTACTATTCCAACGAACATATTTGTAATAGTCATACGATTTTCTTACTTTATATAAATACCCCACATTTCATTCTTTATTCATTCAATTATATTTTACTTAATGGTTATATATTTTTATTTGTAAAATGAATATTTCATTACTAATATTCTACTTTGTTTGTATAGTGTTTTTTATGAGTACAAATATTCTATGGTACCAAGAATATCAAAACTTTATGATTATTATTATCTTATTTTATATTTTGTGTCCCATCGTAACACTTTAAATTATTATGGAAAATTTTATTCTATAAATAAATTTTAAAAATATTATAATTCTTTTAGTTTTATCATGTGTTGCATGTGCATTATATAATAAATATTGTAATACCCTGAGTTTTAATGATTTTTTCTGAATAAATCAAAAATTATTTGATGGCTTTCATTTCATGCTACACCCAATTAAGATTTATTTATAAAAAAACAAAGTTAATATTGTGCTATAAGAAACACTGATATTATATTTTAGCACACAAAACACTAAGTTTGGATTGTGTTACCGCAATACCGAGTTCTTTGAGAGCTTTATTTACATGCAAGACCAAGTCTTTCCAAACTAAAATGTACTATTAATATTATTTTTTTAATATGATAGTTTTTACCTAGAATTTAGAATATAGGGTACGAATAATATTTTTTAAATTATGGAAATATGTTTTACACATGTTTTAATAATTAATTATTTAGTGACCAATTAATTATAAATGAAAATAAACCATTTTTATAACAAAAGGAAACTTTTCTTTGAAAAACTATTTTTATATGCAAATGTGTGTTTTATGTAAATGAATTAAAAAATTTTGGGTGAATTATTTTATTGAAATTTATATAATTTAAATTAATTTTTTTAACATTTAACTTATATGTTTTCTAGATAAGAGATAAGAATAAATCCAATTTTATGCTTAAAAACTAATTTTTTCTAAAAAGTAGTTTGTCACATTTTTATGGAACACTTATTTTAAGACTAAATTTTTACACTTTCAGAAAATTAATTTGATAAAATAGTTTTTTTTGAAATCATAATTTTAAAAATATATTAGGGTGATTGTTTTGTGTTTTTCTGAGAAGTTTTATTTTTTAATGAATAATGAAAAATTCTGAATTTTAATTTAAAAATTCATTTTCATTTAAATAATTTATAATGTTAAATTATATTTTAAATTGGTTTTAAAGTATAATTAGTTCAATTATACATCTATTAATACAATTTATTTTATTGGAATCATTTTCATATTGAAATTGGATATGAAAAACTTTGTATACTTTTGAATATTTTTGTATTAAAACCCACTTTCATGAAACGTTTGAGAGATTAATTCTAAATTAATTTTTTTTTCACTTATGTTAATTTAATTAAAAAAAGATTCCATATTTTTAATTAGAAAAACTTATAACTTATGATAAGTAAAACTTTAGTTTTTTCCAAAATTACTAGTGAAAATAGTTAAAATTAATCATGGTGAGTAATTGAAAAATTAGCTTACTAAGGGACTATAATTTAAGATTAAAGGGGAAAATGGCCTAGAAACTTATCAAAAACATATTTTATGGACATGTTTTGAACTTATACATTCTTTAATATATATGTTTCCATCATTTTATCCACTTTACATGAAGAAATGTAGGTGTAATTCTCTCTTTTCAAAAATTACAAGACTGCCACTCACCTCCCTTATAAAAGGCAACCCCATCTACCCCTATATTCACACCATAGAAAGAAATTGGATTAGATAAGAACATAAGAAATCACTAATAAACTTCCTTTATCTCACCCCATAATTATTACTTTGGGTATAAATCTAACCAAATAATTCCTTTTCTCTAAACCAAAAAGAGATACCCGAAGAAGAGGTAACATTCATCAACAAATGTTTTTTTATTTGTTCCTCAATCCAATTAAATTTTTTTATATAATTATTATATTATAAAATTAGTGTATTAAATATATTTATATATTTTTATGTTATGGTTTTTACTTAAAACCACAAACACTTACATAAAATGGGTTATGAAATCATTATTCACGTGTATGGTGAACTTCCGCCTCGTGAACCAATGTTGTTCATTTTTTCCATTACCACCTATCCAAGTTGGTAATAATGGTGGAAATAATATTTATATATGATTTATATTATATTTATTATGTATTTATTCTTATATAATTATTATATAACACATACCTTCATGCTTTCCATTTTGTGGGAATATGATAAAACCGTTTATGAGTACGAGAGACTGCTGCTTCACGAAGCGATATGATTCATTCATGGTTTACATGGAATGTATTAAGGATTATTTTAATATACTAGTGTGATATTTATGACATAAAAATTATAATTTTATTTTAATATATATATATATATCATTTACTTTTCTTTCTTGCAATATGATAAGAAAATGGAAATAATATTCATATGTATGTACGACCTACTGTCTCCATGAACTGTGTGTTTCATTTACTATCACTAAATTTTATGGATTAATATAAATAGACATATAAATAATATATAGGATATTTATACCATTGTTTACATTCTGGATATTATGAAATCATTATCTAAGTAAGAGGACCAAGAATAATGACTCAAAACATGTTCGAAAAACAAAGCGGTTATTACCTAAAACACAATTTTAACATGGAATTGTTAATAAAAAGGTAAAATAAATTCATAATAAAATCATATATGATATGTTATATATTAATATGTTTATATTATATATGTATAATAAGCTTATATTTATTATACATGAACTTTGAATGAGTACGACGAGAGTCAGGATGCAAGGTAAGGTGATTTCGAGTCTCACTATTATTTGTGTGAGACTTATTACATATTCACCACTAATTTATTTTGATTAGTGTATATAATGACCTATGAAATGTTATAAAATTTATTTAATTTATTTCACGATAATAAAATTTTAAATTAATGTTATTATTTTATGGATATCATGATTCAAAAGTTGCTCAAGTAGTAAGGGAATTTCTGTTTCAATTTTATTTTCTGTAAGACACAAGCCATTTTCACTACATGATTATTTTTTGAGGAGTGTATACTATACATGAATTTATTTTATGATTTTTATAATAATAATTATTGGCATTTACATATCAATTTTATGATCTCTCTTTCATGGGTTTTACCGTTCAAGAGCTACCAAATCAGTAAGAAACTTTTGTCTCAATTTTACTTCTTTGAGATGTATGTTATGTGATGCACCAATGATATTTAATGAGGTGTATATACATAAAATTTTATATGTAATATCAGGAAATTTATTCATGGTGATGATATTTTTTGTTTCATTTTTTATTATTCCTCCAAGGTTTTTATTATTCAATTTTACCAAAGTGCTATAAATTTTATGTTACAATCTCATCATTTATCAGGATTATTTATGATTAAGTCTCTAATGTTGAAATATCATGATCAAAATATTAATAATTATAATTATTTTTATTATAATCTTGTAATTAATGATATATCCAAGTAATGGTACAATTTTCCAACTCTTTCTTAATTAATATAATTAAGAAATGTTTTTAATAAAATCTGAATTTATTTCTCTCTTCGATCAGAAATCAATTTTATTTCAAAATAATGTTTTCTAATATTTTTTAATTTTTTAAATGAATTTTAAATCTCATTAAAAAATTTATTTTTAAAATCTTTTATCTTCTAAAGATCATTCTAAATGATTTTAAAATCATTATTTATAAGTTTTCATGGTTATTTCCAAGAAAACGATTTACAAATATTTTATGATTTAAAAATAATTTTTTTAAAGAGGAAAGGATATTTTCTTAAAGAAATGTTTTAAATGAATTTTAAATTATTTATTTATATGTTTCCAATTTTATTTTTAAATAAAATGATTTTGAAAATGTTTTATGAAAGTGATTTTCAGAGAAAGGTTATTTTCCTTACGAAATGTTTCGAGTGATATTTCAAAATCAATCTCTATATAAGATGGAATCCTTTGATATAATTTATGCTTTAATAGGGATATTATCCAAGGAAACCATTCCCATTACTTATTTTAATTATTTATTTTTATTATGAAAAGTTTTTTATGAAATCCGTTTCTCTTCCATGGTTTATACCATGATAAAATGCTTAAGAAACCTGGTTCTATTAATGGGTTATGCTATGAAGAAATGATTATGAAACCTATATCTTCTCCATAGGTTATGATATGATGAAATTTTTATAATATCCATTTCATTTCATGGGTTATGATATGATGAATTTTTTGATCTTGTGGCACACATATATACGATTTCATTATTTTAAAGGTTGGACCTATATCTCCCTCCAATGCATAGGGAAAGGATAAATGCTATAGGACATTAGAGGGTACATGGGTGCTTATACCAAACCCAAAGATTAGGTTACATAGGTGTTTAGAATAATCCAAAATATGAGGGTACATAGGTGTTTAGATTATGCCCAAAAACAAGGTTACATAGGTGTTTATCCTAAGGCCAAAGATGAGGGTATATAGGTCATCAACCCAAGAATAAAAAGAAGGGTACATGAGTGGTCATCCCAAGTTGAACCAGATACATGGGTGGTCATCCCAAGACTAACATGTTTTAATGTCTTTGTGGGTATCCTTGAAAAAATATTTTCTATTCATGTGTGCATTCCACAAATTCCATGAATTATTAAATATTATGCTCTCATGGAACATGTTATTTGATTATATTATGAATCATGTATTATAAACTGCTAATATTTATGCCATGACTCATGATTATGATCTTTGATATGCAGGGTATGGTTTTCAAATGTTATTCTCATTTATCATACCCTTATGTTCATGTTATGCTTACATATCTCCTTTATTTACCCCTACTAAGCATCTGAGCTCACCCTTTCTTTTGTTTTCTTTCCCCAGGTTAGGAAGAAAGGTTTTAAGTATGAGTACTAAATAGGAAGATCTTTATGGGAAACACTGAATTTATCTCACTATATTAGAAGACTATATTCCAATTATCCAAATATAATAAACTATTATGGTCCTTAGGCATGTGTTTATGTAATTAAATGAATATTCATATAAAATGATATAATATCCATGTATGTCAAGCCTAGGTCACTATAGTTGGTATTAAAAGAAAGGATTAGTTAAACTTTGGAAACTAGGATGAAAAAACTTTAATGATATTACTAGGAATATTTATAAGGATATATCTGGGGATGTCTCTAAGGAAAATTATATGTATGATTCAAAGTATATGAAAATGTTCTAGAATTTTGGTAAAGGATAGAGTGAGTGGTTTCTATAAAATAAACCCCCATCTATATACTACAACTGGACATGTCTCTATCATATATGTACCTAAGGGTAACAACCCAAAAACACCATATTCATCTAGACTCAATTAGGAACTAGTGCATGATAATGGGTCTTGATGCACATCTGGTTTGACTCTCCTATGGGATATGATTTGGAAATTCACAAACTATTTATAAACCACCATGAAGGATTTAAATATATTATGATCATGGATGACCTAGGTTAAGACTAAGGTGTCATAGATATAAAATAAAGTTTCATGATTTAGACATCCTATAATTTATTTTTCATTATTATGTGGTTTCCGATATGATAAGTTTTTCTCACAACATGATTTTTGGTTTTAGTAAATGGTGGGAACCATATGTAACTGGGTTAATATTGAATGTGATGGAAAATTTTCTAATGAGAATAAAAATGATATGATGAATAGAGTGAATGACTTTATGATTACAACTAATAAATTTTCATAAAACATGGTTAACAATGTGTACCTTAACAAAATATTAAACTCACAAAATAGAAGAAAGAAAGAGTTCTCTGATGGTAACCATAGAGGAAAGAAGGTTCAATTCTCTATATCTTTAGAATTTGGAAATAAGTACCCACATGAATGTATTAGAGTAAAGGGAAGTTGTTTTTATTGTGGAAATAAAGGACATCAAGCAAGTAACTACAAATTAAAATTGAAGAGTTCAGTTAACACAATGGATGTGAATATTGGTCTTCCAATGGTCTTATCAATTAAGAAATGATTTAAATATGGAAAGTATGGTCATTATGAAAATGGATGTCCTAAAGGGAATGATTGTGAAGATAATTAGCAAGGAGATAATATTAATGGTTATATTACCAGTAATGAAGATACTATACATGACATGTGAAAGGAAATAAGTGTTAAAGAATAAAATGAAGAATATTATTTAATTGTTTGATAATTAAGTGGGATGAATAAATTGTTTAGCTATTATAATTAAAATATTATACTATCTGAAGTATGAAATATTTAAGGATTTTTTAGTATAAGTTTTTTATTAAGGATTTGAAAGAAATGTTTAATGGTACCAATGAACAGAAAAATTGATTTAATGGAAATGTTATATTTTATGGAAATGAATGATTAAGGTAAGTCAACCCTTAATATGTTACTGATGTTGAGAAAATGGTGTTTAGTTTGGATAAAGAGATATTATATAAGAATAAATTAAATTAAATAGTATCGATTACCATAGATAAGAGTAATGATTTGTTGACAAAGTGGTTTATGCTATCCTGAATGGATTTTAAAGGATTATTGAATTTAAGGAATATATACAATAATGTGTTTTATATGTAAGGAATGAAGAATAATGTATGTTTTCAATAAGGTTTTATGGTAATTAATATGTTTCAAGAGAATACATGATGAAGGTATTTACATGTTTGGTATTTAAAAATTAAGATATACTTTATGATATATATGGGATCAGTGTTAAGCGCATTTTGAGAAATTTAGTCACATTGTTTCTAAAGTATGTAATTATGATATTTTTAAAGGTTCATAAGTTTATCCATTTATGAAATGGTTTATGTTGAAATTTTAATGTGGTTTTAGAGATTAATGTACTATTTTTTTTATTTGAAGATTTATGCATATTGGATAAACTATGAAAACCATTTGGTTTAGATGACAATTAAAGATAGAATAAATGAATTATCATTCTATGTATGGATAATATGATCTGTTAGTAATTCAGGCATAAAAAGATTCATGTTCATTTATTAGAGTAAGAGAGGAAGTGTAATTTTTTTAAGGAATAACTGGATGGTGAGATTGTTCTTATAAAATGGATGGAAATAAAGTACGTATATCTTCTAGTGAAAATTATTCACATTTAGGAAAAGTGTCTTGAAATTAAATGTTTCCCTATTATCAATATTTTTAATGATATCAATGATATTTTTAAATCCTATTTGGTTTATGGATTTATGATCGTTACATTTCTCATAACCATGTTCCCCATCATTATCCATCATTATCTGGGTGTTATTTTTCCCTTATTTTTTCATGTTTTCACTTCCCACCTCAATTATCTTATGTGAAAACCTATTTATGAGTCACTTTAAGTAACTGTTATGTTTCTAAATTTCTATTTTCAAAAGATTTTTATTATTCATTTTTATGATGCGTGTTTTTATAAAATTAAATTTCAAGTATTAAACC
The DNA here is from genome assembly GCA_963277665.1 of Viscum album. Taxonomy (NCBI): domain Eukaryota; kingdom Viridiplantae; phylum Streptophyta; class Magnoliopsida; order Santalales; family Viscaceae; genus Viscum; species Viscum album. The sequence continues at coordinate 1,397,701,129 of OY728135.1, read as the reverse complement.
TTTGATAACCCAGATTAATTTCTTAGGGAAATACATTTTAAGTGGAGTAGAATGTAACACCCTGAGTTTTTATGAATTATTATTTTTTGAATAAATCAAACTTCTTTGATGGATTTCATTTCATGCTACACAAAGTTAATCTTTCTTTATAAACAACACCAACTTAATTTTGTGATACATGAAATAATGATATTAGATTGAGTTATAAGAAACACTAAGTTTCTATTGTGTTACCACAATACTGAGTTCCTTCGATAGCTTTCATTGCATGTAAGATCATGTTTTACCAAACTACAATATACTATTGATATTATTATTTAATATGATAGTTTTAACATATCCAATGGAATGAGGGTATGAATAGGATAAAATAAATTATGAAAATATGGTTTAAACATGTTTATATAATGAATTATTTAGTTACTAAATAATTATAAATAAAAATAAAACTTTATTTTAAATTAAAAGGAACATTTCTCCAAAAAAATATTTTTATGTGCACAAGTGTGTTTTATATAAATAATTTAACCAAATAAATTTTAATAAATAATGTTAATGAAATTTTGTATTTTAAATTCATTATATTTTTTAACATTAATCTTATATGTTTTCTATACAATATATAAGAATAAATCATATCTTATGCTTAAAAACAACATTTTTCTAAAAAGTAGTTTTGTCGCCATTTTATGGTTTACTTATTTTAAAACAAAGATTTTACACTTTTAGAATATAAATTTAATTAAATAAAAATATTTTTTGAAATAATTATATTAAAATTATCTTAGGGATAATTTTTGGCATTTTTCTTAGAATTTTCATTATTTGATGAATAGAGAAAACTAATGAATTATAATTGAAAAATATGTTTTTGTTTAAATAATTTATAATTATAAATTATATTAAAAATTGGTTTTACAGTATAATTATTTTAATTATACATATATTAATAAAATTTAGGTAATTTTAATAAATTTAATATTTAAATTGGATATAAAAACATTGTAAACTTTTAAATATTTTCTCTTTAAAAACCCACTATCTCAACACGTCTACGAGATTAATTTTAAATTAGTTTTTTAAAATTATGTGGATTGAATTTGAAAAAATAGATTCCATATTTGAAATTTGAATAATTTATAATTTAAAATAAGTCCAAATTAATTTTTCACCAAAATGATTAGGGAACAAAAATTAAATTAATCATGAAGAATAAGAGAAAAATGAGTTTACCAAGGGACTAAACATTATGATTGAGGAAACATAAGATAAAAAACTTGTCCAAATTCAATTTTATGGATATATTTACACCATATAACTTCTATAATTTTTATTTCTTTATTATTTGAGCCACTTTAAATGAAAAAAGTGGGTGGAATTCTCTATTTTCAAAAAATTACAAAAGTGCCACTCACTTCCCTTATAAAAGGCCACCCACCCCCCTCTTCACACCTTAAAAACCAAATGGTTCAGAAAAGAACTATCCAAATAACTTTTTAAATTACTTATTATAATAATATAATCCTTAAATTTATCATAAATCCAACCAAGTATATTCATTGGTGTAAACCAAAAGGAGATACCTGAAGAAGAGGTAACGTTCATCAACAAATGTTTTTGTTTTATTTATTCCTCAAACCTGTTAAATTATCTTTATATAATGATTATATAATAAAAATTATTATATTAAATATAATTATATTTTTTATGTTAATATTAATAACTAAAACCACACCCACTTCCATAAAATGGGTTATGAAATCATCGTTCATGTGTACGACAGACTACCACCTCGCGAACCGGTGTTGTTTCTTTTTTCCATTACCACCTCTCAAGGTTGGAAATATTGATGGAAATAATATTTATATTTAATATATATGATATTAATTATGTATTTATTCTTATTTAATTATTATATAACATATAAATTCATGCTTCCCATTTTTTTGGAATACAATAACATCGTTCGTGTGTACGGTGGACTACCACCACACAAAGCGATGTGATTCGTTCACGCTTTAAGTAGAATGTATTAAGGATGGGTTTAATATAAATTTCTGATATTTATTACATAAAAATTATAATATAATGATAATATATATATATATCATTTACTTTTATTTATTTCTATTCGATAAGAAAATGGAAACAACATTAATGCGTACGTACAGCCTACCGTCTCTATGAACAGTGTGTTTAATTTCCTATCACTAAATTTTATGAATTAATATAAATACATTTTTAATTATTATATATGAAATTTATATCTTGTTTAAAATTATATATATTAATAAATCATGATCTATGTGAGGGGACCAATAATGATAAGTCGAAACACATATAAAAAAACAAGTAGTTATTACACAAAAAGTAACTTTAACATAAAATTGTTAATAAAAATGTAATATAAATTCATAATAAAATAATATATGATATTATATATATTGATATGGTTCTGTGAAAGATTTATAATTAAATTATATTTATTATACATTAAATTTTAATGAGTACGACGAGATTCAACACTTAATGTAAGGGAATTTTTAGTCTCGCTTTTATTTCTGCGAGACATATGCCATATTCACCACTAATTTATTTTGAGTGGTGTATATAATTCCATAAAAAAATTTTATATTATTAATTTTATTTATTTTCTTAAATTAAAATTTTAAATTAATGTTATTATTTCATGGATATCACGATTCAAAAGTTACTCAAGTAGTAAGGGAATTTCCGTCTCACTTTTATTTTTTGTGAGACACAAGCCATACTCACCAAATATTTTCTTATGTGGTGTATAAAATGACCATTAATATATTTTATTATTGTTATAAAAATAATTATTGTGATTTAAATATCAATTTTACAATCTCTTCTTCATGGGGTTTATGGTTTAAGAGTTACCAAACCAGTAAGGGATTTTTGCCTTAATTTTCTTCATTTGAGACGTATGTTATGTGATGCAACTATACTCATTCATGAGGTGTATATATAGTCTATTTGACATGTAATATAATTATATTTATTCATCCTCATGATATTTTAAGTTTCATTGTATGTTATTCCTTCAAAGGAATTATGAGTTAATGTTACCAAAGCAGTAAAAATTCTATGTTACACTCTCATTAATTATTGGGATTGTTTATGATTAAGTCTATAATGTAGAAATATCATGATATAAATCTAAAAAATTCCAATAAATTTTATTCTAATATGTTTATTCATTATATTTCCATGTAATGGTTCTATTTTCCCACTATTTGGTACTTAAAATAATGAAAAAAAATGTTTTTATGAAAATATGACATTATTTCTCTCTTCGACCAGAAATATGTTTTCCTTCAAAATAATGTTTCCTAAAAATGTTTTCAATTTTTTTTAAATGATATTTTAATATAATTTTTATAGAAAAGTATTTTTAAAATATTTTATGTTTTAAAAAGTTTTTAAAATTATTTTCAAATCCTCCTTTATAAGCTTTCATGGTTATTTTCAAAGAAAATGTTTTTTAAAATGGTTTACGTTTTAAAAATTATTTTTCAAAGCAGAAAGGATATTTTACTCAAAAAATGTTTTAAATTAAATTTAAAATATATATTTATAGGTTTTCAATTTTATTTTCTAATAAAATAATTTTGAAAATGATTTATTAAAGTGATTTTTAAAGAAATGTTATTTTTTTAAGAAATGATCAGAGTAATGTTTCAAAATATTTCTCTATATATGATGAAATCATTTGATATAGTTTACAATTTACTGGGGATATGATCTAAGGAAACCATTTTTATTATTTTTTTGAATGGTTTATGTTTAATATGATTTTTTTATGAAACCCTTTTCTCTTCCATGAGTTATACCATGATAAAACTCTTATGAAACCTATTTCTTTTCATGAGTTGTTCTTTGAAGAAATGATTATAAAACCCATATATTTTCCAAAGGTTATGATACGATGACATGTTTATGATACCCATTTAATTTCATGGGTTATGATATGATTAATTTTTATGATCTTGTAGAACACATATGTATGACTTCATTATGTGATGAGTGGGACCTATATCTCCCTCCAATGCATTGGGTAATGATAAATGATTTATGAGATCAAAGGGTACACTGGTGTTTTTCCCAATCCCAAAGATGAGTGTACATGGGTGTTTATCCTAATCCCAAAAATTGGGTACACATGTGTTTATCCCAAGACCAAAGATGAGGGTACATAAGTGGTTAGCCCAAGACCAAAGCAGGTACATGGGTTGTTAGCCTGAGCCTAACATGTTATGAATGTCTAGGTGGGTATACTTGACATAATATTTTCTTCACTTGTGGGTATTCCACAAATTACATGTCTAATTAAATGTTATTATCTTATGGATCTTGTTATTTAATTATATTATGAGTCATGTCTTATGAAGTTCCAGTCTATATGATATGACTCATTATTATGATCTTTGATGCACTGGGTATGTTTTTTAAATGTTATTATCATGTTCTCGTACCCTTATGTTCGAGTTTGATTATTTATAGCCTTTATTTAACTTTATTTGGAATCTAAACTCACCAGTTCTTATGTTTAATTTCCCCAGGTTATAAAGAAAGGTTTTAAGTAGGAGTACTAAATGGGAAGATCTTTTTGGGAAACATTGAAGGTATTTTACTATATTATAATATTGTATTCCGAATTTCAAAAGATACTAAACTATTATAGTCTTTAGGAATGTGTTTATGCAATTAAATTAATATTTATGAAAAATTATGTAATATCCATGTATGTTAAGATAGGGTCACTATAAATATGGAACAATTATATTTATATAATGGAAATTCCATTAATAGAATTCTAGGTTATTACATTCTCCCCACATTAAAAAATTTCAACCTAAAAATTTCATTTTACATGCTAAGGTGAAAATAAGTGAGGGTACTTCTACTTTATGAATTACTTTGGTTCCCTTGTCACCTACTCATACTTATGATTTTTCTATAGTACATTGACTAGGTGAGTTGTCTTATTGTGTAGAATTTTTTCTTGATGGTCTATGATCTTCATCGTTTGATCCTAAAAAGAGAGATCATTTTAAAAAAGTACCATCTATAAATTCAGTACATGAGAGGGATTTGGTATGTACTTCCTCAAGAGGGATATATGAAACACATAATTTACTTGAGATGGGGTTGGTGGGAGTGATAGTCGATAAGCGATGACTCCAATGATATTAATAATTTCAATGGAGCAGATATACATGGACTTAGCCTTCCTATCTTCCCAAATCGCATGACTCTCCTCCATGGGGATATATAGAGAAAAAATTTATCTCTAACCTCAAACTCTGGGTATTATCTATAACTTTCATCATAGATATTTTATCGACTTTGAGAACCCCTGATGTGTTGTTGAATGGCCATAACCTTTTCTACCATTTCCTTGACCATTTTAAGACCCAAAAAAATTCATTTTCCTACTTCATCACTGCACACAAGCGTTCTATATATCTTCCCATGAAGGGATTCATATGGATCCATTTGGATTCTTGAGTGAAATATATTATCATTTGAAAATTATACCATAGTAATATACTGTTTCCATTCTCCTTTGATGTCCATCAATCATGCTCTCAACATGCCTTAATGTGTATGGATATCTTGCTTAGATTGGCCATAATTTTTTGGGTGATAAGAAGTATTAAAGTTCAAATTATTTTTTATATCATTTTGGATAATTTTCTAGAATATATAGGTAAATATTATATATCAATCATATACAATCGAAAGAGAAGTTCCATACATAATCACAAATTTTATGATGTATATCCTTACAAGTTGATCAAGTGAGAAGAACTCTCAAATAATAATCAAATAATAAATCTTAGTAATATTATATACCACAACACATACAAAATCATTACCTTTGGATGAATTTATTATACAAATGAAAAATTATATGGTGATGTTTTCCCATTTCCATGTTGGTATGGATAATGGTTCCATCATCCCCTTGGACTTTTTTCCTTTTAACCTTCACCTGCCAACATAACATGATTTTTTTTGTATATTCTATAATCTAGATCTTCATATTATCCCACTAATAATGATCTCATAGATATTGATACATCTTCATGTTCCCTAGGTGGATAGAGAAGGTCGATCTATGAGCATCATTCAATAACTCCTTCTTTATATTAAGATTTTTTGGTACACATAGTCATGACCCAAATCATGCAACTCCTTCATCATAAAATTTAAACTATGAGGATTTCCCTTTTATTATAGATTCAAACTTATTATTTTTTATTTACATATCACCTCTTTGATTATCTTTTATATTCTCCAGAATGGATGGTTAAGAAATCATTTGAGAAAGTAATTATGACATTCCTGTCTTTATGATATCCATGTCCATACTTGATAAGTCTACGAATATTGGATATTTTTAATTCTCATCATTGATAAGGCCACATGATCCTTTCTACTTAGAACATCTTCCATGTTATTTTATTTCTTTGGATGGTAGAGTATTGACCAATCATAGTCCTTGATTAGTTCTAACCATATTCATTGGTGAATATTAATATCATTCTATGTGAATATATACTTAAGGCTATTTTGATTCATATATATTTCACATTTCTCCTCAAAGAGATAATGCTACTAGATTTTCAATGCGAAGATCACTACATCCACCTCTAGATCACGTGTTGGGAAGTAATACTCATGAAAATTAAAATTCCTTGAGCCATAGGCTATCAATTTTCATTATAAATTAGTAAATATCCCAATACATTCTTTAAATCATCACTGTATATCATGAAAATTTTCCCACTTGAGGGAAACATGAGGATTGGTACAGCGATAAGCCTCATTTTCAATTCCATGAAGCTATCTTTTCATTCCTCAATTCATAAAAACATTACTCCCTATTTATTCAACTTGTTTAATGTGTTTGAAAATCATGATAAGTCTCTCACAAATTATCGATAATACCCATCTAGTTTAAGTAAACTATGGATGTCCATTACAGATATTGGTCTGGGCCACTCATCAATTGAATTTTTCTTAAAAGGTTCCACATATATCTTTTTTCTGGTGATAAAATTCCTCAAGAATGATACTTCTTCTATAAAAAATAGACATTTACAATAATTCATTTATAAATTATCCTTTTGAAAATTAATTATCATAGTATTAAAATGCTCCTAATGCTCCTCATTTATTTTGGAGTATATAAAAATATGATATAAAAATACTACCATGGATTTATAAAGGTAATATATAAAGACTGTATCCATTAATCCCATGAATATTCTTGGATAATTAGTGTAAAAAAAAGAGATTCTATAAAATATATTATTTCAAATAAACTTAATTTCCTCGATATATGGATTTATACACAACATTGGGTTTAAGAGAACTATGATATACAATTAAAATATTATTATTTAATGTGATAGTTATCTCCTTGCCATTAGATTGGTAGGTATGAATAGGAGTAACTAAATTTTGAAAAAATTATGGTTTAAAAATATATGAAATTAATTCCTTATTTATTAATTAATTATGAATGGAAATAAAAACAAATGGAAAATAAAGGATATGTTTTTTTAAAAAAATAATCTTATGCACACAATGTGTGTTTATATTAATAAACTAAATTTACCACTATTGGTGATAAATTTTAATAATATTTATATATTATATGTACAATAATTTTTTTTAATTTTTATCTAATAATTTTTTCTAGGTGTGGTATAATAATAAATCTAGTTTAATTCTTAAAATTGTATCTCTTTCTAATAAAATAGTTTCATCATGTTTCATGCACTTATTTTAAAATTAATTTTTTCTAGTTTAAGAAAAATTATTTGAAAAAATTAACTTCATTTTTTTAAATCAACATGTAAAAATTATCTTACATATATTTTTTTATAATTTTCTAAAAAGTCTAATTTTTTGATGAATAGTGAAAAATACTGATTTTTATTAAAAAATATCTTTTCATTTAAAGTATTTAAAAAGTTATATATTTTTTGTTTTAAAATGGTTTTAAAAGTAAAATGATTTAAATTATGTTATTATTAATTCAATTTATTTCAATGGAATCAATTTTATGTTGAACTTTTATATAAAAACATTTTATACTTAAGAAAACTTTTTCTATGGAAAAAAACTTTTTATCACGTTTGAGATTATAATTTTAAATTAGATTATGACAATGTTGTAAATTTAATTTTATAAAATGGATTCCATATTTTTAATCATCATAGTTAATATTAGTTAATAATTTCTACTTAATTGTTTGGTCATAATGAATAATAAAAACAATAACTTTTTTTTTACTATGGTTAAAGTCAAAAACGAGTTTACTTTGGGGAATAAAAAAAGATAAGGGTTAAAATGACCAAAAAAACATAATGAAACCACATTGGTTGGTATAATTTTGACTTTTGACATATCAACTCAAAATATGATCCATTTTGAGACACTTTTCCAAGAAATTGTTTTGACATTATTTTAAAAGATTGAAAAATTAAATGTGTGCCACTCAACTAAATTTAAAAGGGAACCTCATCCAATGACTTATTCACACCTATTGAGCCATTTATCTCATCCCAATCCTACAAAAATATCTCCCAAAAATAATTATAGATGTTCTATAGGTTTAGGTATTCCAAAAATATCAACCCTAGGGTTCTTAATAAGATAACCAAAGGTGCTTTTTCTAAGTAATGGTAATAATCTTCATCAAGATATTTCTTTTTTACATATTATTATACATCATTGAAATCATATAAAACTATTATGAAATAATATAAAATTAGATTATATATAATTTTATTTTATTTAGAAAATTTCATAACCTATATCATTCTCCTCTTCTATTAAATGGTAATCAAAACCGTCGATCATGTGTACTGTAGACTACTCATAAACCAATGTAATTTGTTGTCTCCGAACACCTTTGATGGATAGATATAATTAAATATTTAATTTATATATATGATATTTATTCCATAATTATACTTATGTGATTATAATATCACATATATACCTTCCAATCCATTGGAAAATGATAATGTCACTCGTGTATACATGTGGACTACCACCTCCATGAAGTGTTGTGATTTATTTTTCATTTTCATTTTACATGGATGATAATAAGGATATATTTTAGGAATATATATGAATTATATGATATATTAATGATTATTTAAAGGTTAATTATTTTTTACATCTCTTTTATTCTATCTTTTGGAAAATTAAAACAATATTCATTCGTACATACGTATGACCTACCATCTCCATGAATGTAATTCATTTTTATTTCTATAAATTTTATGAATTTATGTAAATATGTATATAATGAATATATATTATATTTATATCTTTATTAATATTCTATATATGATATAACCATGATCAAATTACAAGGACCAAAACTACCAAACAAAAATATATATGAAAAACAAAGCAGTTATCACTTAGAATAGTCATTTTAATAAATAATTTTTAATAAAGGGGTGATAAAAGGTTATAAGTAAATCATATATGGTATGATATATATGAGTATGTTCAATTAATATATGTACAATAAAACTATATTTATTATATAGGATGTTCGAACACCTACGAAGGAAGCCAGACCCGAGGTAAGGGATTTTTATTTCAATCATATTTTAATAGGGATTATTTATTCTTGAATTTAAATTGATGAAATTATAGGATTTGTATCTGATAAATCACTTTATTTTTTTTTATAATATGGTTATTTCTATATAATTTTTTTTTTCTTTAATATTTTTCAATTTATGTACTCAAGGAAATATAAGGAACATTTTTAAGTAAAACTGACTATGTTTTAATATTCATTCAGGAATCTTTCTCTTCGATATCCATGTTTTCTAAAAAAAATTCTTTAATGTTTTTAATATTAAAAAATAATTTTTTATTTCCACTTTTACCTGTTTTTTTATTTTTTACAAAATGTTTTAAAAGTAATCTTCTAGTTATTTTTTAATGAGGTATTTTTGGCTTTTTTAAAAAAAATGTAAAAGGAATGTTTTATTTTAACTTATATGGAATAAACATAATTCCTACCCATCATTACCACTCAATAATATGAAGCGTAGTTTAAATGTTTCCATATTTATTTTAAAAGAAAAAATTTTCCATAAAATTTTTCAATTTTTTATATTTTAAAGAATTGATTTCAAAATGGAAAGTTTATTTTACTCAATAATGTTTTTAATTATCTTTTTATGGTATTCTTATTCATAAATGACACTAAACATTGGTGTTTATTATATTTTACTAGGGATATGATATAATGGTACATCTTTATTTTTTATCAGGATGGTTTATGATTATAATAATGAGATTTTTATAAAATCTATTTATTTTCCATGTGTTATTCTATGTTGAATTAATGAAAAATTTATGAAACCCATTTTCTTTTCATGGATTTTGATATAATTATATGATGATTTTTAATGATATTATTGCACACATATGTATGGTTTTAATTATATAATGGGAATTCCTAGAAATATATAGCTCTTCAATATATTAGTTAAAGTTTTTTATCTCATGAGATAATTATGGGATGTAAGTCGATGTTCTTAATCCACTATGGAAAACAAGTTCATGTTATTGATAAATTATGGGAAACAAGTCAATGTGATTTTTCCAATATGGGATACATGTAGTGATACTTGATCCATTTTGAAATAGGAAATAGGTAGGGCCTGACCCATGATGATTTTATGGAATCATTGGTAAGCCCTAACATATGAAATGGTTATTGTACCAATTATGGTGCTACACTTTTATGGAATGAACTTATGGTTAGTGATAAATTTATATTTATTAATCAATATTATGTATCATATCTTTTTAAATGATAAATCTTTATTCCATTACCCGTGTTTATGATCTTTGATATATTACTTACGAACTTTGTATGTCATTGTCATGATATCCTACCCTTATTATTATATTATACTTTCACATGAAAATTGATTCATATATCCCATGTTTACCCTTACTGAGAATATAATATCACCCATTATTATGTTTCCTTTCCCTATGTTATGAAGAAAGGTTTTAATTAGTGTATATTTATAAACATTATAATAACCCTTCTCTTTAATAGACATTAATTCATGATTTATAACATAAGATTACACATAATACAACTCATAAGATTAATAAGTCTAGTATCTTTAAAAATTAGGTACATAACCTAACATATTGAATATGTGATACAAAAACATTATTGAAAATTTCCTTAACATTCTTCTAAAATTACATATCGTTTTAAAATTGCACAGAATAACCTGGGGAAGTACATAAGAAAGGGGTGAGCTATAAAGACCATTAAGGGAATAAACATGGAATAACATGAAGAGATCCTTAAATGTTATAAAATAGGAATATTAAGGAGATATAAAAGGGTTAAAAATCCTAAACATGAATAATTAGGCATGATATAGCATGATAACATAAAGGCAATATGGGAAATGTGGCAACAACTTAAAACATGGAATCATAAACATAGGTTGAGGATAAATACAAAGAAATAAAAATGAAAAATGTCCCATGATGGATTAGGTTAACTCCATAATCCCTTGAATTACATATCATGATAATAAATCATTACCCAATGTATTTAAGTGATATATAATTCCGGTCTCACCCATCACTTTCATTTCATTCACATGTTTAAGTGTTCCACACAGATCATACAACATGGATTCATTTATCATCATATTTTATTACATGATCATGGAGTGTGGAATAAATAAATTTAATTCCCCAATAAAATAATTATAGTTTCATAATGGTGAACACCCTTTATAGATAATGGGTATGGGTATACACTACACATTTGTTGGGCATGGAAAAATCACGTTGAAATTTCGGCTGCATAATAGGGACGTATAAATGTTAATGGAAGGGATTAATGAGATTGAAAGGGGTTTTTCATCATTTATACATGAAATTTACAGTATGAGGTACATGTAATAACATTAACCAACCTTATTAATTGAAAATAAAATACATAAGATAGTAAAGATACATGAATAAAGAGGAGAAGAAGAAGACCCCTTACCTTGAGAGGGTGATTCCAAATGCTTGGTAAGAGCTTCTTGAGAGCTTTGAGTCACCTTGGGAGGACCCTATAGAGGTTAAAGAAGTATAAATAAATTATAAAATGTTTTTTAGTGAAGATAAATGGGATATTAGGTGGGTTTATATAGGAAATTACTGAGGAATTATTTATTATTTCTCAAACATAGGTTTTGGACTCTATATAAAAAATTAATAAAAAAATATTCCCATGGTTTTTTTGATGGTTAAAAAAAAGGGGAGTATTTTTCATTATTTTATTTGTCTTTGGGATTAAATTATTAAAATATTACTCTTGGTGATGTGTAAGTGAGTCATGTACTTAAAGAAATGATTTTTAATCCTTAAAATATATTATAGGATTTAGGGGATTATTAATGGATTTATAAAATTAATAATATAAACTTAAAATCACAATATTTTAAAGTAGAAACATATATTTGTTCATGGATACCCTTTATAGTATTTATTTTATCATTTTTGGGTCATTATAGTGTCATAATAAAAACCAGATATTTCTACTGTATTTAATTTTTACCCAACAATTTGACTGTCCCATAAAATTATGAAAAATTAACCATTCAATAATTTCAACATTATGATTAAAAAATTAATGTTCATTTTTTATAAATAAATTTATAAATATTTCAATATTTATTTTTAAAATATTAATCCACATTTATTGACAAATCTTGTTTTTTTGACAATAAAAGTTTTAGAACTGTTATAAAAATTACATTAGAAATGATAAAAATTATATGATAATTTATATTAAATAAGAATTATTTAATAATAATATTTAATTAAAACAATATTTATTTAAAAATTCCATTAATTTATCAAAATAAATGTCTTAATTGAAATTGAATACTAATTAAAAATACAATTGAGTTTTATTATATAAAAATAAAAAATCATTTATATAGTAAAATTAATGAAATAAATATATATTCATTATTATATACAATATACATATTTATATTTTTATTGTTTTGATATAAATCCCTTTATTACACCTAAAAATTATCTAAGGGTAAGGTGCGTGATGGTGAGAGATTCATGGGATTGTTTGACATACATGGTTTGGGCCATGATCTCGATGAGCTTGAACTTATCCCATAAATGGTTTCACTCAAGATTAAGTTATTGGATGTCATCTTAGATTTGGTCAAGGTAAAATCCCATTGATTATATCTCCCTTGGAAGCTTTGATAAATTGGATTCATATAGTATGATCTTTTTGGTTGAGGCCATCACTTCCTTTGTCTGTGTCAATTAGATTTATCAAAACCTTATATTTAAACTAATAATATGTTCACTATTCGATGACTATATTATCAATGATTATGAATATTAATAGAATTTTAAATATTATATAATAAAACCAAATAAGTGTATGTATTTTTCACATAATAAGACATTTAATTTAACCATAAAAGTAATTTTCTTTATAATAGTATGAGTTGTTACAATATTCCACCCTTTATAAATTTATCCCTTGAAATTTTCATTTCACACACAAAAATGGATGGAGATAACTCTTTTTCATCACCTCCTCTTATTCCCACATCACTTTTTAAAACTTATAGTTTCTCAAAAATAATTTTATCCTGTGAATTGTCTTATTCTACAGAAATTTGTCTCTATGATCTAAGATCTTCACTGAATTCCCCTCATAGGAAATACCATTATCTAATGGTAATACCTATGGATTGAGTATATGTCATTGATATGTTATGTTCTTCCATAAGAGGGATACATGGAATGTATCATGTCTATGATATAGGTTAGGTTATAGTGATAGTTGATAAGCCACTACTTCAATGCGATCATTGATCTTAAAGGGACTGATTTATCTTAGACCAATGTTTCCCTTATTCCCAAAATATCATAAATTTATTCAATGGAGATACTTGGAGGAATAAATTTTATCCAACCTCAAACTATAGGTCTCATCAATTATTTTTAGCATATCACTTTTATTGACTTTAATTATCCATGATGTGCTACTTAATGGTTTTGAACATTTCCACTATTTCCTCATCCATTTCAGGACCTAGTAGTTTTTTGTTCCGAAACTTCATACTAGCTTGCATGTGTTTTGAGTATCTTATTATAAAGGTATTTATAGGGAACCATTTAGATTATTGAGTGGAAACTATTATTGTATAATAACCTGACCAAAGGAAGACGTTGATCCCATCATCCCTTGAAGTCAATTGATAATGATCCCATCATGTCCGTACTTGTGTGTCTAGATAGCCTGATCAGATTAGACATCCGTTTTTGGGTGATAAGATGTGCTGAAGTTCATCTAAGTGTTTATAATATATTGTATAATCTTCCAGAACTTAGAGGTAAATCTTGGATCTTTATTAGATACTATTTATAGTGGGTTTCCTTTAAACTTAACCACTTCTCTAATACATATCCTTGCAAGTTGATCAAGTGATAAGTCCTATCAAATTTCATTAAAGTGTAGAGTTTTTGTATAATGATCCACCAAAAACCATATAGAATTATTTCATTTTGATGTCTTCAAAAGACTAGTGATAAATTAAAAGGTTATTTTTTCCCATTTACTTATATTTATAGGTAACAGTTTCATAATAACCTTACATTTTTTCTTTCTACCTTAACTTGTTAAAATATAATACACCTTAATGTATACTCTGTGCTGTCCTTCTCCATATTGTCCCAAAAACAGTGCTCTCAGAGATCTTGATACATCTATGTGATTTAAAGATTTATGGATAAGTTCTAGATATATGCATTATCCAATAAAACCTTATTTAACTTATTATTTTATGGTACACATATTCATGAACCAAATATCACAACTCCTTCTCCATTAACATTGAACTTTGAGGTTCTACTATTTCTTATAGCTTCTACTTTTATCTGAATTCCCACATCATTTCTTTGAGAATACTTTATCCTCTACATAAAGGATAATTGATAAATCATTTGAGATAGGATTTATGATGTTCTTTCCTTTATGATTCCCATTACCATAATTTTCAAGACTAATAATATCAAATCTTTATCAATTCTCATCAATGATAAAATTTTTGGATCCTTTCTTCTTAGTTCATATTCCAATTTATTTTCTTTACCAATATGGTAGTGGATTGAGAAGTCATAGTCCTTAATTATCTCTAAATATCTTTGATGAAGTATATTTAGCTATTTTTTGTGTGAATATATACTTGAGAATCTTATGATCCTTATATATTTCATACTTCTCCCCAAAGAGATCATGCTGCCATATTTTCAATGTGGAGATTACTACAACTAACTCTAGTTCATGTGTAGGATAGTTTTTTTCATAAACATTTAGTTTCCTTGATGTATAGTCTATCACTTTGTCATTCTGCATTAACACACATCCCAATCCTTTTTTGAAGCATCATTGTACACTATGAAAAGATCCCCACTTGTGGGTAGCTTAAGTACTTGTGTAGTGATTATAATGACCAAAAAAATTTCAATGTAATTTCCCTTATTATATTTATAAAACATTTACATCACATATAGATCCCAATAGAAACATCATTATAATAAATGAAGAATAAAATAAGTAATATTTATAGAAAGTAAGAAACCTATACTGATGGAATGATAACTTAACTGTTGGAATAATAGCATGACTATTAGAAATAGTAATCTAGCTAATAGAATAGTAACCTCACCTAATAAAGTATAAATAAAATTTATACATCTTATAAATGAAAATATGATATAATTATATCCTAGTGTAAGTAAATAAATGTTTGAAAATGATAAATTAAGTGATGGTATTTTTGTGAAATGTAAATGTTTATTTACAATTTTATAATTAATATAAATATTTAAAATAAAATTTATTTTCATAAAATAGATTCATATATTCATATTTTGTTTTATTATAATTATAATATAATTTTATGAGACCTTAATTATTTTTTCAAAATGTCATAAAATCGGTTATAATATTAAATTCAGTATTTTTTGAATAAATGAGGATTTTAATTATTATTTTTCTCATATTTAGAAAATTAATTTCATAAAATTAAGTCTATTTTATAATTCTACATAGTAAAATTATTAGGGTGATTTTTTGGGATTTTTCTAAAATAGTTGAATTTTTGGTGAATAGTAAAATATGATAATTTACGATATTAGCTAAATACATGAATTATTGAGTCATGAATAATTTATGGATGAGATAAGAATTGATTGGTTAAAAATTTCATAAAAAATTTATTATATTTATTCATAATAATCAACACTATTGACAGTCTTGATCTAAAGTAATAAATTAATGGATAAAGTCAAAAAACACCCCTCTCATCCCATATAAATGCCACCCCTCACCTCATTTTATCATCACACCTTCTAATACTTGAATATTTACAAAATTCTTCCAAATGTACTTCCCAATAATCTTACCCCTATCTAAGAGTTTCTGGTCCTGACAAAAAACTAAACCCAAGTTCCTTAAAGAGGTTCTCAAGGATAAGAAATTCAAGAGGTAAAATCCTCTTTCGTTATCTTTTGATTTCTTTTATTTTCTTATTATCTTCTCACCACACATATACAAAGAGGCATGATAACTAAATTATCATATATATACTATAATTTTCTTTTTTTAATGGAATATACATCATTAAATCTCTTCTATCCTCCTTTTATTATGAAAATAAAGACATCACCCGTGATGTGTCGATTCAACACCGTCGTGGATGGTGAGTTTCCATTTTCCATTATCACCATAAATTATGGTCATAAAACCATTATTATGGTTCAATTACATTTCAACATACATTTTATAACTTTTATCATATACTGAAACCAATATATTACCTTGATATTAAATAAAATGACACAAGTTTTTGATGGTCATAAAAAACTGTAAAATAAATTAAAACATTTTCATCAACGTTTTATCTAATGAATAATCCTCATACCATATAAAAAAAATATATGAGACTATTTGAACTTATATAGGTTCATTATTAAGACATAACTTCACTTCATTATAATTATTCTGATTCTACATGAATTTCCATAATTATATACATGTAAACTGACCATGGAACCATGAAATTGAATGCTCCTGAAACGATGCAATTGAACTCTATAAATCATAAAATTGGACAAAAAAGAACTTAATAAAATTATAATAAATCTAATACATGTATAATAGGTTCTATATTTATTAATTAATGAATCTAATTTTATTATCTAGGACATTAAAGTGAATAAAGCATTGAAACATAAGGCAAGTTGATTCTTGAAGCCAACTCCTTTTCTTTGGGTTATTCCTTTTTCAAGCGAAATACCAGTGTGTATATTCTTTTAATATTCCAAAAATAAAATTTCATTGTCTATAACTTTTATTTTTTGGGATATAATCTTATTTTATGACAAATACAAATATTTCTAAAATAACTCTTCTTTCCAAAATAATATTTTGACTTCCCTTGAGTTGTTTGTTCTTCACTCAAGATTGAAAAATCTTATAATAAATATGTTTTTCATTTGTTATTCAGGAACCCACAATTTTTTAATGATTGATGAATTAATTATGAAACCCATTCCTTTATAAGGGTTACTACAGGAATTTTATTTATATATGTTCTATGTGGTATGAATTATTATGTAAATGTTATGATTTAATAGGTACACCTGAAATTATATAACGCTCCAATTCATTGGGTAATGTGATCTATCTCATGAGATAATGTTTCATATGTGTGAAAATGATACTATATTTTTTCAAAATGATGATTTTATGAATATTAACATATGTTATGCAAGAACATTATGCTCACCTTGTTCAAAACTATGTTTGGTTTTTGATCACTAAGACACGCTGCTTCATTTTTATGCATTTCAATATTCCATTCCTTTATCTAATTTGTCCTATCATGATTATGAAGATGATCCTATGCCTATGTTATAATTATGATGATTATTATAACCCATGTTATATTGATTCATGTCCTTATTTAACCTCTTAATATGCTTTTATATCACCTTTGTTTTGATCTATATCCTTAGGTGACTTTGTATACTAAGGAGAACATGAGATTTATAAGGATAAATAAGAATAATTTAAATAAATGTTTATGTTTTATTATGAATAAGGGATGTATTGTCTTAATTTTCCTATGATACTAAACCTTTTGATCCCGGTCTTTTAACACTATTATGTTTTTTATCTTAAAAATGATGCAATAGTCATATTAGATAATGTAGGGTCCCTATAGTTGGCATCATAGAACTGTTTAGTTAATGTAGTAATTAGTATTATAAAACATTAGTGAAAACAATTAGTATGATACTAAGTATATGTAATCATCCAAGAATCTTATTTTTAAAAAATGTAAAACATAGGTGTCCCACAAGATATTCCTTTAGAGTTAATTACAAAAAAGAATAAATTATCAATTCATGACTTGTTGACATATGTTTTGGTCAAACCATTTCTATTTTATAAAATGGTAGGAACCCAGAGAAACCAGGCCAACAACCTATGTGAGGGACAATGCAATGATTTCCTAAAAATCATCCCTAATTCCTTGATAGGTGGATTTCAAAATTTCATGGTGATGCTTACCCAACTATCTCAGGCTATGAACAATAACTTGAATATTTTGAAACGTTCACCTTCACTTAAGTGAGAGAAAATGGTTACAGAATCTTTTATTTTGAAATGACCACGAACATTTAGTGGATATTCTGATCCACTCATCAAAGAATAGTGGTCCAAATTAATGGATAAGATATTTTTTATTATTCAGTATTCTGATAAGTAGAAGGTGACTATTTTGGTTTATCGTTTAGATGGAGAGGCTGATAAATGGTTGGAATTGATTAAGAACACCAATATGATGGATGGAATTGAAGATACCAAGTGGGAAGACATTAAGAAAACATTTTCTATTAATTATTTCCATCAAATATCTTCAAAAAAATATGGAGATAGAATTTATAGATTTGAAGAAAAAGGAAGGTAAATATATCAAGGGCTTATAAAGAAAACTTAACAAGGCTTGCAAGGTACATCTCAAGTTTTGTTATCAACAATGATGGAAAAATAGTTAGATTATTTAGGGGTATAAAACCACACCATCAAAAGTATATATCCATTCGAGAATTTAGGAGTTATGAAGAAGTGGTTTTATGTTATCTCAAATTAGAGATTGATTTCAGATAATGGTCCCATGGTTATTGAGATAATAAGAGAAGAATAGATTTTCAAATTGGTAGATCAAATGAAAAAGGAGGAAAGAGGATCCAACCAGTCATGTGTCAAAAATGTGGGAAGAAACATCATGGGAATTGCCTCAAAGGGGCAAGTAAATTCTTCATGTGAGGGAGAGAAGGTCAAAAGCTCATGAATGTTAGAGAGACATGAATAATTGGCCAATATAATGGAGGAAAGGAGAGAACTGCCCATGGTTCAATGTTTCAACTATAGAGAGCAAGATAACTATGAAATCCAGTGCACTAAACCTCAACTCCTTGAGGATAATTATCATCATAAACCCCCAAAAACAATGTATTATGGGAAATATATTCCATAGATAATACTAAAATGGAAAAAGAAAATGAATTCATACAAGGTAAAATTTTTATTCACTCAAGAATAGAAAAAGTCTTATTTGATACTGATTCCACAATTTCATTTATATCTTGAAAGTTTTCTAGAACTATTGAATTGAAAAACCTGATTCCTTGAAGTAGAGATATCCATAAAACCACCTAGTGGCGATATTATTGAAACCTAAGTGTTGGACTCTTCTATTATTTGCGTTTTGGTAAGATTATTCCATTGAATCTCGTAATACTTACCTTGGGGGAATTTTATGGTATACTAGGCATATAATAACTATTGGTATGTAGAGCATACATCAACAGTTGGAAAAAATAAATATCTTTTAAAATTACAAAACATACCATTATCCTCTATAAATTAAAGGAATACCATGAATCTTATTTGGAGTATCCTTAAATGGTGTGGGTGTTGATTCCCTACGAAGAATCACACCTTTCTCAAATAGTTGAGTTAATGGAAGGTAACAACCTGGAGTAAATTACTATTATGTGGAAATGAATTGATTTATTTCCTGAAGTGCAACCCAAATTTCCCCCAGATCATAAGGTAGATTAATAAATAGAACCTATACCTAGATCCACTCATATCTCAAAATGAAATTATAGGATGGCCTCAATTAAATTGGAGCAGTTAAAGAAGCATCTTTAAGAGAATTTGGAAAAAGGGTTCATATTCCTTAGCACATCACCTTGGGGTGAACCAATTATATTTATAAAGAAAAATTATGGATGAATGAAGATGTGTATCAATTATCAATATATTAATAAGATCACTATAAAGAACACGTGTCCTCTACCAAGGATTGATGACTTGTTTAG
This sequence comes from Viscum album, assembly GCA_963277665.1. Taxonomy (NCBI): domain Eukaryota; kingdom Viridiplantae; phylum Streptophyta; class Magnoliopsida; order Santalales; family Viscaceae; genus Viscum; species Viscum album. Next base: position 1,397,680,582 of record OY728135.1, on the reverse strand, counting down.
TCAACTATAAGGAGCTCAATACTTCTCAAAGGAAGATCTTTGTTCTATATATCATCAACTGAAGGTGAAGAAAGAAGTTATTCAGAAGGCTGCATTCTGTAAAAGGTATTGAAATTATGAGTTTCTAGTGATTCCCTTAGGACTTACCAATTCCACTAAAATCTTCATGGATTTGATGAATAGTCTTTAAAAACTGTCTTGAATTTTTTTTGGCAGTGTTTATCGATGATATTATTATTTACTCCAAGATAAATTAGGAACATGAAGAATATATAAGGATTGTGTTGGAAACATTTAGGGAGGATAAATTGTATGACAAGTTTAGCATGTGTGAATTTTGGAGGAAACAAGTCATATTATTGGGACACATTATCACAAGTGGGGGAATTTATGTGGACCCTTAAAAAAAGAAAATTTAGGAATGGCCTAGAACCACTAGTGCCATGAGAATCCACAGTTTTATTCAATTAGTAGGGTAATACAAATGTTTTTTGAGAACTATCTCATGATTTTTTATCTTGATAAATATGTTAAAAAATAAAGTGGTAAAATATTTCTAAATGGAAGAATGTGAGGAAAGCTTTGAGGAGGTAAATATGAGGCTAATCACTGCACAATTACTCACACAACCAATAAGTGGAGAGAGTTTTGTGATATAAAATGTTTCTTCAAAGAATTTCTTGGGATGTGTACTCATGATAAATGATAAAGTGATAGCCTATACCTCATTGTAGTTAAAGATAAATGAGAAGAACTACCTGATTCATGATTTGGAGTTTATAACTATGATCTTCGCTCTAAATATTTTATGGAACAATATCTGTAGTAATAAGTGAGACATATATACTAATAAAAATATCCAAAAGTATATATTCACAAAAAATGAGATCAACATGTATCCAAGGAGATTGTTAGAGAAAATCAAGGACTATGATTGCTCTATTCACTATCATCCTACGAAGGCAAACAAGGTAACTAATGCTCTTGGTAGAAAAGATCCTTCTACTTTATCCATGGAGAAGATTGTGAAAGACCCTACCTTCCGGCATATGTAAAGGATGGATCTAGAAATCATAAGGGCATATAATACATCCAAAAATTCACAAATTATTCCCCAACCATATGTCCAACTGAATATTAAAGAGACACAAATGGATGATTTGGAGTTAGAAAATAAGGTTAATATAATAAAGGAAGGAAAGATACAAGAGTTCCATATCGATGATGATGGTTTGATTTAGTTTTGAATTAGACTATGTGTGAATTCATCACATGATATAAATAAAGAGATATTGGATAATGCACATAGCTAACCTTTCCCCATCCATCCTAGATGTACCAAGATGTACCTTGACCTTCGAGAACGCTTTTAGTGGAAAACATGAAGAAGGATATTGAAGATTTTATCTCATGGTTCTTGGTATTTTAGAATGTTAAAGTAGAGTGACAGAATTCTGAGGGGATGATTAAACCATTGCCTATACCTATGTGGAAGTGGGAGAATGTTACTATGAACTTTGTCACTATTCTCTAGAAGACATCCAAATAAAAAAATGTTATATGGATTATGGTGGATCGACTCACAAATACTTTCCACTTTATTTCTATCCGGGAAGATCTCTTACTTGAAAAACTTTCTAGTATAAATGTGAAGGAAGTGGTATGGATTCATGGGGTTCCACTCTCAATCATCTTTCATCATGATCTGAGATTAACATCTAAATTCTGGAGAAGTATTCTACATGATTTTAGTACTAAATTGAATTTCAACATGACTTATCACCCAAAAACCATTTTCTAATCTTAAAGGACTATTCCGACACTCAAAGATATTCTAATAGAATAATCAATTGAATTTAAATGTGGATGAGATCAACATATCCCATTAGTATAGTTCTCATACAACAATATCTTTCACTCAAGTATTCATATGGATCCATATGAAGCTCTATATGGGAAGTGATGTAGAACTCCAAACTATTGGGATAAGTTTGAGAGTGAAAGAAACATAGAATTGATATTGTAAAAGAGATGATAGTGAAGATTCAATCCATAAAATAACCTATCAAAGTTACTCAAATTCAGAAAAAGATATATGCTAACAACCATCAAAGGGACTTGGAGTTTGATGATAGAGAAAAAATCTTCCTTTGAATATTACCTTGGATAAGGGTCATGCAGTTTGGAAATAAATGGAGGCTTATCCCAAGGTACATTGGCCCCTTTTAGATCCTTGATCACATAATATTAGTGGACTATAGTCTTTCACTTCCACCAAATACAGCTCAAGTTCATGACATGTTCCTTGTATATCTCTTAAGGAAGTACATACCTAACCCCTCACATGTATTGAATCCAGAGGAGGTACCACTGGAGAACAACCTCTCATATGAAGAGAATCCGATAAATATCTTGGACCAAAGAGAAAAATTCCTACACAAAAAGAAAAATCACCTTGTCAAAGTGCTGTGGAGGAATCATAATTATGAAGAGCCTACATGGGAACTGGGGAAATCAATGAAGGAGACATACCCTCCCCTATTTTTACCTTAGTTTGGAAAAATAAATTTCGAGGGTGAAATTTTAAAAGGGGGGAAGAGTGTAATGACCCAAACTTTTATCAATGGAATTTCCCCTGTTACATTTTTAAAACACTTAAATCACATAAAAATATCAATAAAAACATTATTATCGTAAATTAATAATTAAATGAGTAATATTTATATAAATTAAGAAACCTATACTAATGGAATTGTAACATGACTGATGTAATAGTAATGTGAACATTTGGAATAGTACCCCAACCAATAGAATAATAACACCACCTATGAAAGTACAAATAAAATTCATGTATCTTAGAAATTAAAATATGATAAAATTATATCTTAGTGTAAGTAAATAAATGTTTTAAAAATGATAAATTAAGTGTTGGTATTTTTATGAAACGTAAATGATTATTTACAATTTTATAATTAATATAATGATTTAAAATAAAATTTATTTTCATAAAATGGATTCATAAATTAATATTTAGTTCTATTATAGTTATAAGAAAATTTTACGAGACCTTAGTTAATTTTTCAAAATGTCATAAAATCGATTATAATATTAAAATGAATATTTTTGAATAAATGTTGATTTTTAAATAAAAATAAAATTTATCATATTTATAAAATTATTTTCATTAAATGGATTCCATTTTTTAATTATAAATATAAAAAAATGGTTAGGATGAATTTTTAGGATTTTTCTAAAATAGTTGAATTTTTGGTGAATAGTGAAATACGATAATTTATGATATATACTAAATAAATTAATTATTTAGTCATGGATGATGTAAGGGTGAGGTAAGAACCCATTGGTTCGAAATTTACTAGAAATTTTACTGTATTTAGTCACAATAATCAACACTATTCTCTAGTCACAATAATAATGTAATGGATAAAATAATAAAAACATGTCTCTCCTACCCTATAAATACGACCCCTCACCCCCTATTATACTCACAAATTTTAAGAAATTAATATTGTCTAAATTATAACCAATCCCCTTACCAGTAATCTTCCCATGTACAAGATCTTCTGTTCTCAACAAAAAACCAAATCCAAGTGCCTTAAGTAGGTTCTCAAGGAGAAGCAATTCAAGAGGTAAAATTATCTATTGTTATTTTTAATTTCATTTCATTTCTTATTCTCTCTTAAAATATCCTATACAAAGAGGGATGATACATATATTATCATATATATACATTAATTTTATTATGTTAATGAAATATCCATCATTAAATATCTATTATATTTCTTTTATTATAAAAATGAAAACATCATTTGCGATGTGTCGATTCACCAGCTTCATGGACGACGAGTTTTCATTTTCTATTACCACCTTAAAGGATGGTCATAAAAGAATTATTATGATTTAATAAGATTTTAATATACATATTATAACTTTTATAATGTAATATAACCAATATATAATCATGATACTTAATAAAACGATAGAAGTTTGTGATGGTCGTAAAAATTTCCAAAATAAATTAAAACATTTTCATCAATATTTTATCTAACGAATCATACTAATAAAATATAATAAATTTATATATGAGACCATTTTAATTTTTTATGTTCATTAATATCATAAAATTTCACTTATAGATAATTATTCTCATTCTATATGAACTTCCATAATTATATACAGGTAAAACGACCATTGAACCATGAAAACGAATGCTCCCAAAATGATGAAATTGAACTCTATAACTCGTAAAAATGGCCATAAATTAACTTAATAAAATTATAATAAATAAAATAAATGTATAATAGGTTATATATTTATTAATTAATGAATCAAATTTGATTATCCAGGATATTAAAGTGAGGAAATCATTTAGACATAAGGTAAGTGGATTCTCGAACACAACTCCTTTTCTTTGGGTTATTCCTATTTCATGAAAAATTTCAATGTAGATATTTTTATAATATAATAAAATATAATTTCATTTTCCTTCCCTTTTCTTTTTAGGTATTTTCATTCTTCCAATATTATTTTATGATAAATACAAAGAATTTCCAAAATAACTCTTCTTTTCAAAACACATTTTGAATTCCCTTGAGTTGTTTCTTAATCACTCAAGAATGATAAATCTTATACCAAATATGTTTTTCCCTCATCATTTGGGAAGCCAAAATTTATCCATTATTGATGAAATCTTTATAAAACAGATTCCTTTATATGTTTTACTTTATGACTTTGATTGATATAAATTCTATGTGGCTTGCATGATTATGTAAATTTTATGATGTGACGGGTACGCCCTGAATTATACTGCGCTCCAATGCATTGGATAATGTAATGTATCTCATGAGATAATGTGAAATATGCATGAAAATGATGCTAGTTCTGTTCATAATTATGATTTTTTGACTATGCACATATGTTATGCATGAACATGATGTTATCTTTTTTCACAACTATATGTGGTATTTAATGACTACGACATGATGTTTCATTTTTATGCATTGCCACATCCCTTGGATTTATCTAATTATTCCTCTAATTATTATGATGATGATATTATGCTTATTTTATGATGATTATGATTATTCTCAGCCATGACATATTGATTCATGTTCTTATTTAACCTCTTATTGAGATTTTATCCCACCTTTATTTTTTATGTACATCTATAGGTCACATGTACTATGGGGAAGAAGATATTTAAAAAGATAAATAAGAATAATTAAAAACACTATGTTTTATTATGAATAGGTGATGTATGGTCCTAATTTTACCATGATATTAAACCATTTCATCCTTGTTTTGTAACACTATTATGTTTTTATTCTAAAAATGATGTAATAGTAATGTAAGATAAAGTAGGGTCACTATAGTTGGTATCAGATCATAGTTTAGTTAATTTGGGGATTAGGATTAGAGAACATTAGTGAAAACCCTTGGTATGAGAATAAATATATGTAATCATCAAATAAGATTATTTTAGAAAAATACTAAACATAGGGATACCATAAGATATGCCTTTAGAGTTAATTTCACAAAGTAATAAATTATTTATTCATGACTTGTTCACTTCTGTTTTGTTTAAACATTTTATATTTTTGAAATTGGTGGGAACTAGGAGAAACCAGGCCAGAAACCTGTTTGAGGTACAATAGAGTGATTTCCCGAATGAAATCCCCAATTCCTTGGGGGTGGAGTTCAGAATTTTTTTATGATGCTTACCCAACTATCTCAGGCTATGAACGATAATCTAAATAATGTGGAACATCTACCTTCACTTAAGAGGAAAAAAATGGATATCAAATCTTTTATACTACAATAACCATTTACATTTAGTGGATATTTTATCCAATCTTAATGGAAAAGTGGGTCAACTCAATGGAGAATATTATCTATGAATCAATATTCTAAGAAGGAGAAGGTGAATATGGAAATTTCTCATTTTGATAGAGAGGCTGATAAATGGTAGGTTTTGATTAAGAACACTAAGCCGATAGATGAAATAAAATATATAGAGGGAATAATTTAATAAAATATATCTTAAAAAGTATTTTCCTTGAACTATTTGAACAAAGACAGAGGGAGAATTCATAGATCTAAAGAAAAGGGAAGGTGAATCTATCACAGCTAACGAAGTAAACTTCATAAGGATTCCAAGGTATGCCTCAATTTTTTTTATAAAAAAATATAGAAAAATAGACATATTCAATAGTGGTTTAAAATCAAACCTTAAATGTCATGACCCATCCACTAGGGCCTATGCTATGAAGACCCCAAGCCATAATTCCATAGGCCAGGTGTTGGCTAATAGCACCGAATAGGCATATCCCAAAAATGGAAGACATTTTTCTTTAAACCTGTACACACACACAAAGCTCAAACTACAGAAAGTAAACACAATGTAAACCACAACTGCCATTGAGACAAGTACAGAGACTATAGTACAACATGAAAGTAAAAAGGGTCCTGAATATAAGCCCAAACCCACAAAGGAAAGTACAACTGCCATGATCCATCTAATCAAACCCTACCTGAAGGGTAGGTGGAGGGTAGCTACCTGTAGCCATAGAAGTATGTTATGTCCATCCCGTATCACTGGGCACCACCTGGTCCCAAACCACCAAGGTCTCCGTTGAAGTATCAATCACCTGCACAGGGCATGACAGGTGTAGGTGAAACTCATGAAGGGATGAGTAACACAATACTTAGTAGGGACCCCAATCAATAAAGAAAAGACCACAAATCATAACCCAAAAGAAAAACCCCAAAGCATTATCAAAAAGCAAAATAGCTCACACTAGGTATAACTCAAAGTATAGGAAGTAGAATTTTTAGTCATAAAGATGATCATTTGTAACACTGTGGGTTTCATCATCTAGGCTTGCTCATCACCTAGGCCAGCGGGATCACTGATAACCACTCATCTCTAGGGCCAGCTGGATCACTTAGACCCACTCGTCGCCAGCTGAATCACTAAGACCCACTCTGTAGAGACCCGGAGCTTGACATACATGGACATTACATTACTTTTGCGAAATACATAGTACATAACAAAAACAGACACACAAGGACCTTAATATTTTAGTGTCATTGGAAACTCAGAATAAAATATTCTAATTGTGGTGAAATATCTTCAACATCTCCCAATAAAGATATTCCTTTTTTTATTAACTAAAACCTTTCTTTATATCTTGGGGAAAAGAAAATGTAAAAGGGGTGAGCTCAAATTCCTAGTAAGGGTAAAAATAGAGAACATAAAACAATCTATAAACATTTGAATGGAAAAGCTTGAACATAAAATCTAAACATCAAAATCTTGAGCAAAGACATGAATCTTGGAAGTACGTAAGGAATATATCATAAGGGAACATAAATCATGATAAAATAGCATGGGGATAAAACATGTAATTTTGGAAACCATTAAGCACATGTTATTATTTCCATAGTATCCAAGGCATTACTTCCATGACCATCTTAGTGGACAAAGTCACTTTTTGAATCGAGTTCACTCCTCGTTTCAGTCCTGTAACACTGAACTAGATTAACTTACCATTCCAACCATGTATATCTCATGAGATATAAATATTTACCCAATGAATTGGAGGGATATATAGGTCCCACCCATCTCATAATGAAATCATTCTTACTTGTGCCACAAAATAAACATACATCATTCATAATAACCCAATGAATAAAATGGGTGTCATAAACATCATCCCATCATCACATAATCCATATAAAAGAAATGGATATCATTTCATAATAAGAAAAGTTAAACCATGTAAATCATAGAGACATTATACTTGAAACATACACATATGAAATAATGTCATCTTAGATGGAAAATGGTTTTGATAAAGCACTTGAAATGAATTCATGAGGAAAATATCCTTTCTTCTTGAAACTCATTTTCTTTTCACAAAATGACATGAAATTTTAAAAGAAATAGATTTTGTTGAAAATAATCATGAAATATTTTGGAGGAAGCTTTATAAAAATAAGGCTTTATAAAACCGTAAAAATCCTTTCATGTTGTTTAAGTTAAAAAACATTCTTCTCGTACATTTTCCGGAAAAGTCAAAAAGTACCTCGTAAAAGAAAGATTCCATACATACCATGTAGTAAAAGTAAAAAATGGGTAAAAAGGACTTTAAACATACATGAAAACATTTTTATAAAACTTGGACATGGATGATAAATATAACCCCTGTAAATACTTACGTATAAGCAATATCAGATAGAAAACAATTGAGATTGCAACATTATCCCTTACCTTAGGTCTGATATGCTTCATATGGATCCGAACCTCCTGTATAATGATTTAAATAATGTTATTTAATTATTAAATAATCATATTCATTATTATGATATCATATATGTTTCACTTATGACATTATATTACCCGTTCTTTTGTAAATTCCAAGTAAAAGCAGCGTTTTGGGTAAGATCATTTCATTTATCGTATGTGTTTTGACTTGACATTCTTGATATTATTACTTATATCCTGATTTAAATAATTATAGAATGTAAACCATGATTTATATATAATATATATTCATCATATACATATATATTATAGATCGATAAAAGGAATGAAATACACCGTTCATGGAGATGGTAGGCCGTACGTATGCATGAACGTTGTTTTTGTTTCCTTATTGAATTGAATGAAATTAAATAGATGACATACATACATATATAAATAAATACAGTAGCATTATTATGTCATATATTTCATTATTATTCATTATATATACTTTATAATCATTCTTGAATGGTTAATCATGGAAAATGAATCTCATCGCGTTCATGGAGATGGTAGTCCGTACGTACGCACGAGCGATGATATCATTCCCATGATAGTGGAATTGTATTGAAGTGTATGTATAATATTTCAGAATAAATATCACTTTACAATAATCATATATATTAATTATTTACACCATTATACCCATCCAAGTAAGGTGGTGGAAAATAGATTACACCACGGCGTGGAGAAGGTATTCCGTACGTATTCACGCGCGGTGATTTTGTTTTCCGTAAGATGGATAGATGGTGAAATAGAGTTGTTTCATACTTATAATAACATATCAGTATATGAGTGATACTGATGTTATTACTTCATAATGAAACAAATAAATAAGAATAAGTAGAAGAAGAAATAATGTTGAAAGAATCGGTAATGGATATTACCTCTTCTTTAAAGCGCCTCTTTGAGACCTCCTATTAGGGCAATAAAATTGGTCTTTGAAGAATACCAGGACCTCTAGGATGTTTATAGGGAAGTGGGGAAGTAAAATGGGCAGAGGTTGGCCGAGATTCAAGGCTCAAAATGGTGTGAGGAAGAGAGGGAGGAGGTGCCCTTTTATAAAGGAGGAGAGGGGCAGCTTTGGAATAACTAAAAATATTATTTTATTATAAAGTCATATTTGGTTTTTAATAGCTCCAAATTTAGTTATTTTAAAGCTAAGGTGGGGATGGGTAGAAATAATCTCATCCAATAGAATTTAGACAAGTTTAGGTTTCTATTTTAACCTTATCATTTAGATTTAACTTTAAGTTAAATAATTTTTCTTTACCGTGTCTTCTTGTTTTCTTACACTATAAGGTTAATAAACATACTATAACAAGCCAAACAAACCCCAAGTTGTTTATTATTAATATATATAACCTTATATAAGTCATTTTACTGAACCTTATATTTTTAGGAATAAAATAACAATTAATAATATAATATTTGTTTTAAAAACTATTTTATGTCAATTTTGACACTATTTGGTAATTGATTTTTGTGAAAATACTAACAGAATGATTAGTTCAAAAAAAGATAAATAAATCAATACTAACATGTCATATTAACCTATAAAATTAGTGGAATTCATAAAAAGTCTCAAATTACATTTATTTGGGTATTTATAACATCAATTATGTCAATATTTCATTAATAAGATAATTACATCATCATCATTGTGTCATAAATAAATTAAATTATTTAATGTCTAAAAATTATAAATAAAACACCATTATGTAGGAAATATTTTTATATTTCTAATGAATATTTATAGTCTAATTTATCTTATGTATAAACCTATATTAAAAATGATTTAGTTATTGAACTTTGATTTTAACTATTTTAACCCTTCTTTAAATAAATTAATAATAAATGTCCTAATCTAATCAAAGTGGGCCTAAATGGTCATATTTTATTCATAAGGTTGTTTTTGGTCTACTTAAACTTATCCAATAGAATTAGGACATGTGTTAGGGTAATAATAATATCATTTTCACCCTTAATTACCCTATTTACTTTTAACCGTGGTAAAAAAAGTAAAAAGTTACTATTCACCAAAAATTATTTTCATCACATTAAACTACATTTTAGTCCTTGATATTAACCATGTCTCTCAGATTTTCGAAATTCTGCTCACAGAAGCGGTAAAATTAAGTTTTACGTCAATTTGCAAATTCTCCTAGGAGGTGGGTAAAAGACGGTGAAAAGTTCAATAAAATTTTTATATATCTAAAATTATTATAAAATGACTCCAATGACTTAAATTGAACTAATATAGGTATTATGTATCAGTTTTGAACTAAAATAAATTTAAATAAAATAAATAATTCTTTAAATAAAAAGTCAGTTTTTTGAATAGTAACCCAGTGTTTTCACTATTCATCAAAAATTGAAAGTTTTCAGAAAAATACCAAAAATTCACCCTAGGCTAATTTCGATATTCTGAATCCAAAAATGAAGTCCATTTTTAAAGAAAAAATTTATAAAATTTCAAAAAGTGGGTATTACTATTTATAACGGCTAGTTTATATAACATATCGTTGTTTAGCGAAACTCGGTATTGCGTACAACACACGCTATCGTGGAAGGTCGCCATTGCATGTAATGCAAGCCAAGTCAGAGTTGCGTGTAGTGAAATCTCCCTTTGGTGTAACGTACAACACAAGAAATCAACGAAATTAAAAGAATATTCTTCATAAAATCTTGGGGTGTTACACACTCCTCTCTTGGCCAGCTGGATCACTTGGACCCACTCGTCTTTGGGCTAGCTGGATCACTTAGACCCGCTCCTTTATGGGCCAACTAGATCACTTAAACACTCTCTTCTCTGGGATAGTTGGATCACTTAGACCCACTCATCTATAATCTAGCTGGATCACTAAGACTTGCTCCTCTCTTGGATAGTTGGGTCACTAAGACCTTCTCATCATATCCTTCACATCACAACCAACCATAGGATTTCTACTCGTAGTGTGATTGATTCCAGGAAAATCTAATCCTCAAGACATCAGTTGCATTTAAACTGTCATGAAATATCACATAGATTATTCCCAAAAAACAATCTCATCAAAATGGTATAAATTCCATAGAGGGTGCGTCAATCGGACGCTCAGTCTAAAAGATATTGGCATTTTAGCATATAGGGGATGATTGTGTCTGTGCCCGGTCTAACCCGACCTGATCAGACCAACCCAACCAACCCAACCCGGGGGTCCTGCATGACCCAACCCGGTTTGGCCAACCCAAACCAACTTGGTGTGGGTCTGGGAGGGCCCGATCTGGCCTTGTTGCTGGGCCAGGCCCATTGGGCTTTGTTGGGCCCAACCCAATTTGGGTGTGGGTCCAGCCTGCCGGGTTTCCCAGCGACCCAGTTTCATCTAGCCCAGCCTACAACTGGCGGGTCGATTCTTTCCCAACCCGGGCCGCCCAGTGGCCTGGTTTTTCTATTCGGCCCGACCTGCATTGGAAGGCCAAAACTTCTCCACCCAGGCCACCCAACGGCCCAGTTCATGCCACCGTCCCAGCCTACATGGACGGTGGGTTCTCCCCCTGCCCAGATGCCCACTGGGTGTCTGGTTTATGCCGCACGTTGCCGGATGAGGTTGGACACCCCTTCTTAACATGTGGTCCTGTAGGGATGACATTCCAAACACTTTTTGTGGCCCACCAAATTGGTCCGCTCCTCTAACAGGTCAGCCTAGTGGTGCCGTCCTCCTGCACCGGTCTGCTCATGTGGACCATTTTCCCCCAGAAACCAGTTTCCCCCGTAGGCCGGTTTCCCCCACATGGCCTGTGGCTTTGCTTCAGGTCTAGCTCACCGCTGCGATCCATGGACCATGTGGCGCCTCTGACGTGATAGGGTGGCCATGTACGCCAGCCGCTGGCCTCTGTGCCAGTGGACCTTGTTGCCATTGCGGTGCGCTAGCAACACACTGTGGCCTGGTGCTACCGCCGCAGCCTCTCACTGGTGTCACATCTAGCCTGGCCATGAACCTTCCACCTACCTTCTCCACAGCCGATGCACCTCCACAATTTCTCCCCGAAGAACTGGAGGGACAAAAGAAGAGGAGAGGAGAATAAGTCACACACAGAAAAACACAAAGAATGATCTGGGTCTTTGTTCGTGTTCACCCTGATGTGTTATTGTTAGCAGGATCATAGAGAATAATAAATAAGGTGGAATGATCACTAAGATAAATACCCCCCTTTCCCCTTATCATTAACCACCCTACATGACAATCAATTCGCGGATTAACTTGTTTGTGAGTTTACCTGCATTTTTCGTTTGAAGAAAAGAACATGGAAAATCAAGAATTCACTTAAAATAAAACCCCCTAAATGGGATAGAATATTTGGCCGAGGATGAACATGATCACGGGCCACCATTCCTCGTTCTTGATCCGTATCCCACAGTTCCTAGTGATTTCCCAAAGGGTGGAATAAGGGGCATTCTTCGTTCGTCATCGCCACCCACCAAAGCCTTAGAGAAATTCCAAGATTGTGCCAAAAATCCTACATTTATTGTTAGGATATTGATTGAAAAATGTGAATCAAAGTTTCTGTTATGATGACTCATTAATGAAGTTCATTAATCAGATTAATTGTCACCTCTTCACTTCACCCCAACGCTGACGTGCCACTGCTCAACGATGAAGAAAACAATTAAAACAACTTTTTAAGTTATTTAATTTTTTTCTTATGAAAATTCTGAAAGTTAACTTTCATCCTAGACCCGTGCTGGTTGAGGTTAAGTAATGACTAAGGGAAACACACCCTCACAAGATAAATGTTACTCTCAGATTTCCAATCATAGTTACCATTTAAGAGTTAGAAGGATTTGAAAATAAAATAATTGTTACTTAATTATTTCATTTATGGAAAAAAATTACTCTCCACTATTGGCTCATGCTGGCCAATGTTGTCCCTTCTTAGGTGAATCTGAACACTCTGAGTTTAACGTTGACCTTGGATTTTTGATTTGGGCACCGATTTAAAAGTTATAATAACCCGCTCACACGTTTACTTAATGAACCTTAAAAATAGTTCAAAAATACGTTCCAACAACTCTGGGCCTCATAATTATGTGTAGTCTCAGATCCTAGTCTCAAAATAATTCCATTTAATTTTCAAAAACAAAATTCATGGAATTACGGGGTATTACATTACATCCTCTTTTAGGGATTTACAACCTTATAAGCCAAAACAAAGGCTAATCAAACAAATGTGGGTAATGAGCATGAACCTGATCCTCCCACTCTCAGGTGTTCGCCTAGATATTCTTGTGCTACCAAAACACACACACCTGAGGTATTGACCGTCTATGAAGTATACTCTCCTATCGATCCTCTATCTCCACCAGGTACTCCACGAATGTTGCCCCGTCATCAATCTCCATCTTGTCGTGGTCGATGATGTGAGAAGGGTTGTTCACGTATCTCCTTAGTTGGGATACATGACCCTCTCTAACTATGGCGATAGAGCCATGAGGTACGCCACCTCTCCCACTCTACGAAGTATCTAGAAAGGTATGATGAACCTCAGAGAAAACTTTCCGCCCCAGGCAAATCTCTATATCCCTAATCCAGGAGATAATCATAGGAATATGTGGTCTCCCTCATAAAACTCCAAGGGTCTATAGTGCCTATCATTATAGGACTTTTGTTGGCTCTGTTCAGTCATAATATGCTCTTGGATGACCTTCACATTCTTAGTGGTAGCCTATACCATCTTTGGACCCATGAGTGCTGACTCCCTTGGGTATGTCTAGTATAACGGTGACTTGCATGGTCATCTGTACAATGCCTCTTATTGTTCCATACCAATGGTGGAGTGGTAGTTGTTGTTGTACACAAACTCCACCAGTGGTAGTTTGTCCTCCCAACTACGACCAAAATCAAGGATGCAAGCACAAAGCATGTCCTCCAAGGTCTGTATGACCCTCTCCTTCTGACCATTAGTATGTGGGTGAAAGGTTGTGATCCAGTATAATTGATTCCTAAAAGCCTTCTACAATCCCTTCCACAACCGGGATGTAATGCGTGCATCATGATCTGAGACTATCGTAGATGGGACTCTATGGAGTGAACTATATCCTGCATGTAGAGGCATCCTAAGCTCTCTAATGAACCCTGTTCTTGTATGGGTAGGATGTAGGCCGATTTGGTGAGTTGATCTACGATTACCCAAATGGTATTGTGCCCCATGGATGTACATGGTGCGACTATCACAAAGTCCATCTATTCTCATCCCACTTCCACTATGGTACCTTGCTGGGTTGTATCAAAACCTATTGGAACTTGGTGCTCAGCCTTTACTAACTGAAAAGTGAGGCATCTAAAGACAAAATGTACCACTACCTTATTTATCCCCAACCACCAGTACTGACATCAGAGGTCCTAATACATCTTCGGAACACCTAGATGTACCTCCAAAGGGGATGTATGGAACTCCCTTAATACTTACTCCTATAATTCCACTAGTATAGTGGTGCATCCTCTAAAAATCATGATGTTCTCCCCACCATTCAAATGTACAATAGGGGAATTCTTTATGGACATCTGGGCACATGTTGTCTCGCAGCTAGCACCTCCAAGTTGTGCCTCCTTGACTCACTGTAAGAGTACATGGGTAACTAACATTGATTGAAGAAAATATTCCTCATCTTTATCCACAAAGGATATATGATGCGAGGACAACTGCTTTGAGGCCTCGTTTAGTAGCTGTGAAATCGATCTTCTGCTGGAAGCATCTGCCATCACGTTCCCCCTCCCAGGAGTATAGACATCTCAAACTCATGGTCCTAGAAGAAATTTAGCCAACACCACTATCTCAGGTTTATATCCTTTTGATAAAAGATATAATTAAGACTCTTGTGGTCATAATAAATGATAAATCGTTCTCCCATAAGGTAGTGTCACCACATCTTCAGTGTGAAGACTACCACTACCAACTCAAGGTCATAAGTCATATAGTTCTGCTCATGCAATCTCAATTTTCATGATCCATAAGAAATCAATACTTTCCACTGCATCAATACACAACAAAGTTCGGTTCCTGATGCATCAAAATACACCATGTAGTCAGTTCCCACCTCTAGAAGCCTCAAGATATGAGCACTTGTCAAGATATTCCTCAGCTGCTGAAAGCTCTATAGGAATACTTCTATGCACACGAAGGGTGTTCGCTTCTTCTTCAATGCCTTCATGGGTGATTACACTCTGAAGAACTGAGGTAAAAATATCTGATAGTACCTAGCTAACCCAAGGAAACTTCGTACCTCAGTAATACTCTAGGGTGGTTCCCAAGCAAGCACCACATCAATATTTTCTCGATCAACAACAACTCTAGTCTATGAGATGACATGTACTTGTAAATGAACATTTCATATCTAGAACTCAAACTTTATGAGATTCTAATAAATATAGTGATCTCAGAGTGTGTCCAGAACCATCCTTTGGTGTATCATGTGTTCCTCCTCAGATGCTGAATACACTAAGATGTCATCAATGAACACTACTAAAAACTGGTCTATGTATGGATGGAAGATCCTATTAATGAGTCCCATGAACACTACTAGGGTGTTCTCCATGAAAAACAAAATCACTAAGTACTCATAGTGGTCGTAGTGACATCTGAAATCCATCTTCGAGATGCCCTCATCTCGTACTCGAAGATGGTGATATCCAGATCTGAGGTCTATCTTGGAGAACCATCTCACTCCCTTTAGCTAGACGAAGAGGTCATCAATCCTCATTAGAGGATACTTTTTATTCACAGTTACCTGGTTCTGGAACTAGAAGTCCATTCATAACCTCAATCTTCCATCCACCTTCTTGAAAAAAAATAGTGGGGCTGCCCTTGGTGAAACAGTGGGCCTTACGAACCCCTTTCTATGAAAGTCCTCGAACTGTACCCTCTTCTCCCGAAGCTATGCAGGAGCCATATGATATTAAGGTGTAGATATCAGTTCCATACCGAGGTAAAAATAAATGTAGAATTCTACCTATCTAAGAGGAGGTAGTCCTGGAACATCCTCTGGAAATACATCCTCATACTTTTCCACCACTGTAGGAAACTGTGGACTCATCTATTAAACTGTACTGAGGGTCATGCTAGCCAAATAGTGAGTGATCAGTTACACCATCCTATGTGTGTGTTCATCCCACACTATAAGGGATCCCCTCTCACTAGTAAAGGAAAACCTAGTCTCATCCTCACAGACACACCACACTCTACGCCTAAAACAGTCAATCTGGGCATGAACTGTGGATAGCCAGTCCATACCCAGGATGAAATTTTAAGGCCTTAACACCACTACTAGGAGATCTCAGCTAAATCTCTCACCTCCTAGAGTAAGCTCACACAGTCTACACTTATGTTTAATCACCGAATCCCCTCCCACATGAGTCTCTAATAGTAAGGATCGAGCCAACGGCTCGATCAGAATATCCAAGCTCCGAACAAGATCTATATAAAGGAAAGAGTGACTAGAACTTGTGTCTATAAGAACTAAAACGAAGGTGGAGAAGAAACATATCGTACCTCTAATCATCTCTGGAGAATTTTGTTTGTAGGCCTCCATCACCTGAAGTTGGCCTCGCCCCTATCCACTGGCTCCGGGAACCCATAGTGGACCACCTAGGGGTGGTGGTTGTATCAACTCAAACCTCCATCCACCACCTTCCACTCTGCCTACTCCCCTGCCATGTCTGCCACCCTGTAGAACACCTCGGTTGAACCTCTGACACTGCCTCAACAGATCTTTGACCATCTGCCGATCGTCTGTGTGGCGGTTCAGGTAGTCACGAGCCATGTGTCCCTGCCCGCCGCATGAGTAGCACACCCTGTTCCTCTACTGACTAAAACTTACCTAGTGGCCTCGTACCACCAAACCTAAGTCCTGGGGTCGTCCTATGAATGGTATGTCCCGCTTGGACCTCGGTGTCAACTGTCAGCTATCCTCCACAGATGACTCGACCACCCATCACCTAGTTGTATCTCCCACTGTTGGTGCCTGCTCAACGAGGAATCTCTCCATCAGTGGATCTCGCTACATCACCCCAACCTACATAGGGATGTTAAGGGAAATAATCGATGTCTGGATCTCCCATCAGAGTCCCTAATCAAAGGTCTGTGCCATGAATAAAGGGTCCCACACCATATCTGTAGAGTAATGAGAGAGGTATGTGAACCTCACAAAGTACTCAACCAATGATAGGATTCCCTGTTATAAGTGAAGAAAATCCTTTAAGCACACTGGGAACAATGTTTCAAGGAATAAATACTCCCTGAAAAGTCACTCGAAGTTAGACTAGGTGAGGTTAGCCTCCTCATGAGTCTGGATAGTCAAACTCCACCATCTTCCCACTGATACTTGTAGAAAGCTCACTACTAGAACAACCATCTGGTCAAGTGGTTCCCTTACTAAGTAGAAGACGCGCTTCACCACCTCCAGCCAATCCTCAGTAACTAGAGGATCTTTCTCTCCCCTAAACCTAGGAGGTCTCTGTCACGGGAACTCATGTAACGCACTGAGCCTAAGTGCATCCTCTACTAGTAGTGATGGTAGTAACTGCTAACCAACGGGTGGTGGTATCAGTGGGACACCTTCCGAAGGTGCCATCTTGTGAAAAAATCCTTGTACTAAAGCCTCATTCCTCTGTGGTCCATCCTCATGGCCACACACTGGAATCATGGCTGTATCTCTGCGTGGGGGCATCCTAAAAGAAATCAAGATGAACCATGATCAATAGATTATACCTAGTGATCTAGATTTGACTCAAAAAGACCAGGGGAAACACTCAAAGATGAATGCAACCGGTGTTTTCATGTACTGGGTAAGAAAACAGAATTCAGGGTCTTGGTGTGTGAATATATAGGCTTCCACGCCAACAGTAAACTTACTCTCTGGAAAGATGAACTCAAAACACTTAAAAATGTTTCCCCATCAAAATTTACAGACTCATAGGTATTCTTCTAGAACTGAGCCACTCTGATACCACTTTGTCACAACCCGTCCCCTGGACCCATGCTGTGACTACCCTAAGCCCGTCTTCCATAGGTCAGGGGCTGGCGACTAGCACCTAATAATCATATCTCAAAAAGGGAAGGAATTTTTATTTAAACATGTACACACACACATAGCTCAAACTACGGAATGTAAACACAAAGTAAACCACAATTTTCACTAATACAACTATAGAGATTAAAATAAAAATTGAAAGTAAAAAAGGGGCCATAATACAAGCCAAAAACCAAAAAATAATGTTCAACTTCTATGATATATCTTCTCAAACCCTACCTGAAGGGTAGGTGGATGAGAAATTTCTGTATTCATAGAAGTACATTTCATCCATTCCGTCTCACTGGTCACCACCTAGTCCTAGACCACTAAGGTCTCTGTAGAAGCATCGATCACCTAAATTGGACATGACACGTTTAGGTGAAGCCTGTGCAGGGGTGAGTGACAAAATACTTAGTAGGGTCCCCAATCCACAAAGAATATACCACAAATCATAACCAAAAATCAAAACCCCAAATCATGATCACAAAAAAAAAATCACACCACGTATAACTCAAACTATAGGAAGTATACTTTTCAGTCGTAAATATGAACATTCGTACTATTGAGTGATTCATCATCTAGGCCAACTCATCACCTAGGACAGTGGGATCATGGAGACCAGATCATCTTTGGGGATAGCTGGATCACTTATACCCACTCATCTTTGGGCCAGCTGGATCACTTAGACCCGATCATCTCTGGGCCAGTTGGATCACTTAGACCCACTTTTCTTTAGACCAACTAGATCACATAAACACACTCCTCTCTTGGCCATATTTTCATGACCCGACCCGTACTAGGGCTCGAGCCGCAACTACCCCAAGCCCGCCTCTATAGGACAAGGGCTGGCGACTAGCACCGAAGGCACAACAAACTCAGGGAGGCTATTGCCTAAGATCCTATACACACACACACACAACCAACTCAATTCAAAAGTGAAGAGAAAAAGAAATCAAGGTACCACAATACTATAAAAAGGGAACCAAAAAAAAATTCATCAACCACTAAAAAGAAATAGTATAAGAAAAGTAAAGATGAAAGGGAAAGGGAAAAAATACACACCCAACTAGAAAAGTGCCAAAACCTGGAAAAAAGTTAAAATGTAAAATAGATGGAAGAGTCCCACTCCTGAATCCCAATATATGACCCATGCACGCAATACTAGCACCCTGTATCCCTAAGATCCTCTGATATCACAATCAACCTATCCATCATCTGCAATGGTACACCAAATGCGGGCAAAGCCCAAGCAGGGGTGAGTATAAGAATATTCAATAGGATGCCCCGAAGGCTCGAGGGAGAAGCAATAGAGGTACCGAATAAGAGAGCAGTAAAAGAGAACAAGGTACAACAAGAGCGAACACAAGGAGTACAACTCCACCCAATAGTCGATATTATCGCTCAAAGAAAACCAAACAAGAGACTAATGAGATCTCCATGTCACAGCTCACACCAGGTATATGACCATACATATACCTAGGGAATCCAGATATACTCGTAACTCAGACCAGTAGTCTATAGAAAAGTCACAAAACCGCATACCCACACTAGGGATCCAATTCGAAGATTTCACTAAGCACTATTCCTAGAGAAATCACTCCACGAGTTTGATAGCTCTGATAACGTCTGTCTGGAAAGTACCGTTAGTCGGGAAAGGTCACGAGATATTGATATACTCATTCCGATAGAACACACTCCTGAGTGGTAACAGATCACAATACACAGATGAGGATCACTTCCAGGGCCTTGGTGGATACCATGACTCATCCGGATTCACCAGCTAGGCAGGGGATCGACACCCAGTGGGAGTAGTCACGTTGATACCTAACTCTACCTAGAGTCAATAATAGATAGAGTATCTCGCTCCGAGCCTCTAAAAGGGATACATGAATCTATCTTGGAAAGTCCGGTTGAAGGGATTAAAGATCATGATACAAAAATGAGGATCACTTCCAGGGCCTTGGCGGATACTACGACTCATCCGGATTCACCTACTAGGTCGAGGATCGGTGCCCTATGTGAATAGTCACGGCGATACTTGACTCTACCTAGGGTCAAGAATGAATAGAGGATCTCGCTCCGGGCCTCTTGGAGGGATACCAAACTCTATCTCAGAAATGAGAGAAAGGGGCACTAACCCAAATGAAACATGTCCAGGATATGGTTTACAAGAAGATGAAGCCATGTAATGAAAAGTACATGTCATGTAGAAGTGTCACACGCCATGTCTTCTGACCCTGGGTACTACCAGTGTACAATGGCGTGTATCGTAAGGCTTTTCATGTAAAATGAAACTACACAACATGTAGGAAGAATCACACACCATGTCAAAGTATCTAGGGTCCGCTCAATGTACGCTGGCCATGTGCCCGTACACGACCTCAACCCATGTATGTCAACCCATGTAATCGGTACACGGGGTGACCCGTATTACTGGCCTTACCTGACCGTGTGGTGGAGTACCAACTCCAAATATAGAAAACACATCTTAGAGGAAAACAAAACAACACTCATGAGGTGTGGAGTATCATCTCTATCGGAGTAGATGAGTAAGGAATACTCGCGCCCTGGGTCATCAAGCGAGTAGTCATCCTAGATCTCACTAAAAGAAACACCCTGGTTCTACTCCTTAGGTTATCAGACATACCTCAACCTCCAAAAAGTTCCAAAAGGGAGTAACTCGAAGGACCTCCATGTCATAAGGGTTCCAACATGACAGACAGTGTGTCAATCGGACGCCCAGTCAGTAAGTTATAGGCATTTTAGTACCGAGGGCTTGGTTGGATTCGTGTTTGATCAAACCCGACCGTACTTCAAATGACACTGGATAACCTAACGGGTCACACCGTTGCTATCCACATGAGAAAAAAAACATGATATGGACTACCCATTTGTCCAAAATAGATACCCAGTGAAAAAAGTATCATTTCACCACCATACGCATGAACCGGGCCTTTTGGGGCCCACACTTCAACCTCAAATTAAAATAACAAAAATTGTTCTTGAAACATCCGTATTAATTTCAAGGGCACAATTTCAAAGATGGTTCTTCATTCCGACACCTTATGAGGGA
This sequence comes from Viscum album, assembly GCA_963277665.1. Classification (NCBI taxonomy): domain Eukaryota; kingdom Viridiplantae; phylum Streptophyta; class Magnoliopsida; order Santalales; family Viscaceae; genus Viscum; species Viscum album. The sequence continues at coordinate 1,397,659,138 of OY728135.1, read as the reverse complement.
GATATGTCGTATACAAGATCCCGTAATAATAATAATAACATTATTATTGGGTGTTTCGTGGACCCATGCCATGAACCATAATTTATTATCCAACATTAGACTTGAATCTACCATATTAATGACAGGATCACATCGCCATAGACGACAAGTAAATTGGACGTCGCACACATGAGTTATGGAGGGTCGAAGATTTAATAATAATATTAAATCAATTATTTTCCGAGTGCTTCATGTACCTGATCCGAAAACCTGAAAAATACATCCAATATTGGACTCATAAATTCCTTCTCAAAGTCAGGGTCACACTACTGCTGACAGTTCATGAAACAAAGGTCGCACGAAGAAGATACAGTCAAAATACGGTTTTCCCGATGAAAATAATAATAATAATATTATATTATTATTATTATTTATATTTAACCATTTTTTCAATTCTAAATCCCACATTCAAAACCCTGAATTGCAGCGCAAAATCCGCAAATCACTCTTCCTTTGACATTTATTTATTTTTTCTATCATTATTATCTTATAATTCCTCCCTCTCTCCAATCAAACTCTTATCCCACGAATTTACTCACACGACTTCTCACCCTAATTTCCAGTCGCCGCACATATGACCTCTTAACAGCATCCTGAAAAAAAACACACTGGGCCTTCACTGCCTGGACACCACCCTCCGGGTTTCCGCTGCCACCGCCTTCCGTCGGCCAGACCTACTACCTCACGCGGCTTCTTTGCACGGCCCGCACCCGCTGTCCGCCTGGTCACCGCACCACTTGGGAGCTACACCCCTTCGACCTGCAACCATCCCATCCTCCCACTCGCGCCACTGTTAGCCACCTCTACTACCGCTTATCCAAACCGCCTTACCGAATGCCTGCTGCAACCGCGCTGGACCGCCGCCGTGTCACCCCTTCCACATGACATTGCAGCTTTGTTCTATATCCAAAAATTGTAACAATCTAAGATATGTGATCCTCTGGTTTATATATCCACGTCTATATTCCATGATCAATGAAACATTTAGTTTTTAGCATGCTTAATTATCTTGAAATGAAGAATAAACCAAGAACGTGCAGAGAATGAAATAGAAAGCGGCATGGTATATGAGCGGATCGATGGACATGTTTGTTTGGCCATCATCGTTGAAAACCAAGAATGTGAAGAATTGAAAAAATATATATTTATCACACTTGAAGATTTTCAATTTCAAGATAAACGAGAAGAAAAATTGATTCAACCCATTGTTTTTCAATCCACGAATTAATTCATTTAATTCAAGTTAGTCATGAAAATTCAAAAGGGGTAAGGAATCCACAAAGATAAATTCTATCTCAGGTTTGGATCAATCATTGCTAAAGATCGCATTCATCAAGATCCGTTCGGTGTTGAAGAATATCACTGTTGCACAACGATGAGAAGAAGATGTTGCATTTGTCGTACTTTGATTTTTCTGGATCCAAGGCTTCATCATCGTTCGTCAACAGAGAGAATAAGAGATGAGAGGAGAAGTCGTCGTTTGAAAAAAGGGTTGTGAGGACAATATCTCATAACCTTGGATTTACAACCTCCCATCATGTTAAATTAAATTAATTAAATAATTAAATAAACAATTGTTTAATTATTTAATTATTCCCCCATGATGGCGCATAAGATGAACACCCGACGCCAACAAAGGTTACACACTGCTTAGGGTAAAGCCTACATTCTGAGCCCATCATTGGCCTTAGATTTTTCATCTGAGCCCTTGTAAATGATTTATTAGAGTTTGAGATATTAAATTAATAAATTAATAGTTTAATTTATCCATTAAAAACACTGCCAACGAGCGAGGGTTCCAAACATCCTGCACTGACTTATTTTATGTCACGACTAGGGGAAACAATGCGTTCTAGACCCAACCATGGTTTCAGATTTCTGATCTGGTCAATCATTTAAGAGATATACCATTTTATTTTGTTAAACCCGCATGTGTAATATAAAAACACTTAACATTTTTATAAAATTAATTCCAGGCACAACGGGCCTCAGAATTGCACGCAGTCTCAGTGCCCAGCTCTGGAAATATTCTTAGAAATATTTCAAAGTCTTATTAGGCCAAAAACTAGGTATCTACATTATTCCATCCTTCAATATTTTCATCATCAAAAATAAAAACCATGGAAACCACTTGGGATTCCGAGCACACACTTTGCTCTCCCGCTCCTAGGGAAGCCTATAAGTTTCTGCGCTGCCAAATAATGTAGACCAAGATGGTTGGTCTACCATCATAAGGATTTCTTGAGTTGATGACGTGTGTAAGAACACACACATATCTCCTCAATTGTGACACATATACGACGTTGTGTACCCACTCTAACTATTTATAGTAAGGCAAGGCGATATGCAACCTCGCTATATCTTTGTACAGTCTCGAACAACCTGATAGAACTCAGGGGATAGTTTTCCTCCCTGGTCAAACCTCTACAACACATGTAACAAATGGAATCACTATTTTTCACTAGGATAGAGTATCATTATTCACTTTTTTAGAATATTCATATGGTGAAACACCTAAGGATATCTGGTCACACAGTATTTTATAGTCGATGAATCACAACTGAGACCCCCTTACGCACTTGTGAAGTGAAGGAGTCAACAATGTCGATTGAAGAAAATTTGTACCCTCCTATTCCACTAGGGTCAGCTGCAGGGAAGTTAACTACTCTAAAACCTGCCACACCAGGTGAGTTTGGTACTTCCCACACTTCCCACTAAGGGAATCTACTACACAACCGCACCATGAGTGCGCAAGTCAGAGGGATTCTTCCACCACACTTCCGCTGTGCTATCTGGGTCTCATATGACCATGTTCCTATGAATGATCTTGAGAAGATCTCGTCATCTAGAATCTGCTAGCTGTAGTAGATGTCTCAGCTCTATTGCGCTCACTTTCATAACCAGCTGTATGGCGTGGAAGGAAGCTTTCTACCACCAGTGCCTACTCTTACACCTTGAAATAGGTTCAGACGCACAAGGGAACTATGATAGCATATCTCTCTCTATAGAGTCCCCACTCAAACATCTATTCTTGGAAACTACTGTTATAGATCAGCGGACCACCGACTCTAGCCAAACCTGTACTGTCTGAGGGCCTAGCTTACTGCAAAACCTCAGCTGTCTTTGGTGATGGAACTCATGAAGTGCGCTCAACCTGAACACATCCTAATCCTGTTCAGTTGGGGTTGTATTCTTCTCAATAGGTAGAAGTGCTGCTACCTTGCCACCTGGAGAAAGGTGCTCACATGATGGGTCCTAAACTGAGCTCTCGTCACTCACGAGATCATCGCCACGAACCGTAGTTAGTATCCTGGATTTCTGTCATCGTGGAGACATCCTGAATTCTATCATGGAGTACCGTGGTCAGATGAGAATATCTATATATATCAACAAAGATGTGAAGCTAACTCGAAAAGGACCGTCAAAGACTCAATCCTATACGATGCATGTACCATTGTTCCCAGCAATAGGTGTCTCAGGGTGACAAGTCGACAAGAGGGTAATAAATGTCCTAGTGAATGGATACATTGGGTGCTCGTACCATCACTGGACTCCCTGGCCTAAGAGCCACTCTCGAGACACGTCGACACTGTTTCCTTAAACCCAACCAAGACTGTTTTAGGGAAACGTCTAAACAACGTCCCAAGGGTCAAACCACCTCTGATACCACTTTTTCATGACCCGACCCATACCAGGGCTCGAGCCGCAACTACCCCAATCCCACCTCCATAGGCCAGGTGCTGGAGACTAGAAAAAAATGCACAAAAAACTTAAGGAGGCCTTTCCCTAAGAACCTGTACAGAAACATGAAACCAACCCAATGCAAAAGTGGAGAGAAAAATAAATCAAGGTACCACACTGATATAAAACGGGAACCAAACAGAAATGCATCAACCACTAAACCGAACCATTACAAGAAAAGTAAATCTGAAAGGGAAAGGGGAAAAAAATACACACCCAACTAGAAAAGTGCCACAACCCAGCAACATGTGAAAATGTAAAATAGTTGGAAGAGTCCCACTCATGAATCCCAAGCTATGACCACCGCAAGCAGTCTGAGCACCCCGTATCCCTAACCTCCTCTGATATCACGATAAACATGTCTGTCATCTGCAAGGGCACACCAAATGTGAGCAAATCCCAAGTAGGGTTGAGTATAAGAATACTCAGTAGGATTCCCTGAAGTCTCAAGGGAGCAACAATAGAAGTACCGAAAGAGAGATCCGTAAGAGAGAACAAGGTACAACAATAGTGAAAAAAGGAGTATATATCCACCCAATATTCGATATGATTTCTCAAAGAAACCCAAACAAGAGAGTAAGGGGATATACATATCATAGCTCACACCAGGTATATGACCATTCAAATACCCAGTACATCCCGATATACTCATAACTGAGACCCGTAGTATAGAGACAAGTTACACAACCACATACCCACACTAGGGATAAAATTTGAAGATTCCACAAAGAAATCATCTGGGAGAACTCACTCCATGAGTCTGACAGCTCTGATAAAGTCTATCTGGAAAGTACCGTTCATTAGGAAAGGTTACGAGAGATAGATACACTCATTCTAGGAGAACACACTCCTGAGTGGGGAAAGATCACAATACACAGATGAGGATCACTACCAGGGCCTTGGTGTATACCTTGACTCATCTAGATTCACCTGCTAGGTAGAGGATTGGTTCCATGTGGGAGTAGTCATGTCGATACCTGACTCTACCAAGGGTCAAGAATGGATAACGGATCTCACTCCGGGCCTCTTGGAGGGATACCCGACTCTATCTTGGAAAGTACTGTAGAAAGGATCGAAGATCATGATACATAGATGAGGATCACTGCCAGGGCCTTGGAGGATACTGCGACTCATCCAGATTCACCTTCTTGGTAGAGGATCAACACCCTGTGGGAATAGTCATGTTGAAACCTGAATCTACCTAGGGTCCAGAATGGATAGAAGATCTCGCTCTGGGCCTCTCGGAGGGATACCATACTCTATCTTGGAAATAATATAAAGGGGAATTAATACAAACAAAACATGTATAGGATATGGTAGACAAGAAGATCAATCCATGTACTGAAAAATATACGATGTGTAGAAGTGTCACACACCGTGTCTTCTGACCCCGGGTACTGCTCGTGTACAATGGCCTGTGTCGTAAGGTTTTTCATGTAAAATTAAACTACACGACATGTAGAAATTATCATATTCTGTGTCAAAGTATCTAGGGTACACTCCGTGTACGCTGGCCATGTGCCCGTACACGACCTCAACCCATGTATGTCAACCCGTGTAATCAGTACACAGGGTGACCCGTGTTACAGGCCTCACCTGGCCGTGTGGTGGAGAATCTACTCTAAAGATAGGGAAAACATCTCTGAGGAAAAAAAAACCCGAACTCATGAGGTGGGGAGTCCATTCTCTACCGGAAGAGAGGAGTAAGGAATAATCGCGCCTTGAGTCATCAAGGGAGTAGTTATCCTAGCAATCACTAAAAGAAACACCCTAATTTTGTATCTCAGGTTATCAATCATACCTCAACCTCCATGAAGTTCCACAAGGGAGTAACCTGAAGGACCACCATGTTATAAGGGTTCCAACATGAAAAACGGTGCATCAATCGGACGCCCAGTCTATAAGTCATAGGCATTTTTGTACCGAGGGCTCGGTTGGATATGTGTTCGATCCAACCTAACCGTACTTCAAACGACACTGGATAATTGAATGGGTAACACTGTTTTTATCCACACAAAAAAACACACAAGATAGACTACCCATTTTTACAAAACGGATACTCGGTGAAAAAGTTTCATTTCACTGCCACACACGTGAACCCTGCCTCTTGGGGTCCGCACTTCTACCTCGACTTAAAATATCCAAAATTGGTCTTGAAGCATCCATCTTAATTTTAGTGGTGCATCATCACAAATGGTTCGTCATTCTGACACCGTATGAGGGAGATATATCAGATACAAAATCCCATAATAATAATAATAATAATATTGGGTGTTTCATGGACCCGATCCATGAACCAGAATTTAGTATCAAACATTAGACTTGAATTGACCGTATTAATGACGGGATCACATCTCCACTGACAACAAGTAAATAGGACGTCACACATAGGAGTTATGGCGGGTCAAATATTTAATAATAATATTAAATCTATTATTTTCTGAGTGCTTCGGCTACCTGATTCTAAAACCTAAAAAATACATCCAATATTTGACTCATAAATTCCATCTCGAAGTCAAGGTCTCACTAATGCTGAAGGTTTGTGAAAACGAGGTCACACGTAGAAGATACAGTCAAAATACGGTTTTCCCAATGATAAAAATAGTAATAATAATAATATATTATTTTTATTTTTATTTAATCGTTTTTTTTCATTTCCAAATCCCATGTTAAAAACCTTGAAGTGAAGCGCACAAGCCACAAATCACTCTTCCTTTGACATTTATTTCTTTTTTTATCATTATTATCTTATAATTACTCCCTCTCTCCAATCAAACTCTTATCCCACAAATTTACTCATGCGAATTCTCACCCTAATTTCCAACCACCACACATCTGACCTCCTAACGACATCCCAGACAAAAAAACACAATGCTCCTTCACCACCTAGACTCCGCCCTCTGGGTTTCCACCGTTGCCACCTTCTGACAGACACACCTTCTGCCTCATGCAGCTTCTTCGCATGACCCGCACCCGTTATCCGCCTGGACAACGCACCACTTAGGAACCACACCCCTTCAGCCTTCCGCCATCCCAACCTCCCTCTTGTGACTCCGTGAGCCACCTCTGTTTCCTCTTATCTTAACCGCCTCACCGGATGCCTTCTGTAATAGCACCGGACCACCTCCATGTCACCCCTTCCACAGGACATTGCAACTTTGTTCTATACCCAAAAATTGTAACGATTGCAGATCTGTGATCCTCAGGTCGAGATCTCCACGTACTTATGAATTGCTCAATAAAACATTTAGTTTTTAGTGCGCTTAATTATTTTGTGATGAGTAACTCTCCAATAATGCACAGAGAATGTAATAGAAAAGGGCATGGTATATGAGTGGATAGATGGTTGTTTTTATTCAGACATCATCGCTGAAAACCAAGAACGTGAAGAATTGAAAAATATATATATTCATCACACTTCAATATTTTCAATTTCAAGATAAACGAGAAGGAAAATTGATTCAACCCATTGTTTTTCAATCCACGAATTAATTCATTGAATTCGCGTTCATCATGAAAATTCAACAGGGGTAAGGAATCCAAAAAGATAAATCATATGTTAGGTTTGGATCGATCATTGGTGAAGATCGCATTCATCAAGATCCATTCAGTGTTGAAGAAGATCACACTTTCACAATGATGAGAAGAAGATAATGCATTTGTCGTACTTCGATCCACCTGGATCCAAGGCTTCATCGTCATTCGTCAACAGAGAGGATAGGAGATGAGAGGAGAAGTCGTCATTGAAAAAAAGGGTTGTGAGGCCAAGATCTCATAACCATGAATTTATAACCTCCCATAAGGTCAAAGGAAATTAATTAAAAAATTAAATAAACAATTATTTAATCATTTGATTATTCCCCCATGATGGCGCATAAGCCGAACACCCGATGCTAACAAAGGTTATACCCTGCTTAGGGTAAAGCCTGTGTTCTGAGCTCATCGGTGGCCTAAGATTTTTCATCAGAACCCTCATCCATGAGTTATTCGAGTTTGAGATATTAAATGAATAAATAATAGTTTAATTTATCTATTAAAAACACCACCAATGAGAGAGGGGTCCGAACATCCCGCGCTGACTTATTTTATGTCGCGCATAGGGGAAACACTAAGTTCCGGACCCAACTGTGGTCTCAGATTTCCGATCTGATCAAGTGTTTAATATATATACCATTTTCTTTATTTATCCCCACGCGTGTAATATAAAAATACTTAAAATTTTTATAAAATTAATTCTGGGCACATCGGGCCTCAGAATTGAATGATGTCTCAGTGCCCAGCTCGGGAAATATTCTTAGAAATATTTCAATGTCTTATTTGGCCAAAAACTCGGTCTCGACACAGCTAGATCACTATGACCCACTTGTATCTTGTCCATCTAGATCACTTAGACCCACTAATCTCTAGGACCGTTGGATCACTAAGACCTACTTGTCTCTAGGCTAGATGGATCACTTAGACCCGCTTATATCTAGGTTAACTGGATCACTTAGACCTACTCATCTCTAGGACAACTAGATCACTAAGAACCACTCTCCCCTTCTCCTACTGGATCACTAAGACCCGCTCGTCCTATCCTTCGCATCACAACCATCCGTAGGATTCCTGCTCATAGAATTATTGATTCTAGGAGAATATACTCCTCAAGACATTGGTCTCATCTCAACTACCATGAAATCTCAATTAGATTATTCCCAAAGGACAACCTCATTGCAAGGGTCCCAATGCCGTAGACAGAGCATCAATCAGACGCTTGGTCTGAAAGATATTGGCATTTTAGTAAATAGGGTCCGGTTGTGTTCGGGCCCAGTCTGACTTGGTTGTACTGACTTGACCAACCCAGGCTGGGGGTCCCACATGACCTGACCTGGTTTTTTCGACCTGACCTGACCCAATGGGGGTCTGGGATGGCCCGGTCTGACCTAGCCACTGGGCTAGGCCCATTAGGCCTTTCCGGATTGAGCCTGGTTTGGCCGTGGGTCCAGCTCGCTGGGTCGCCCAACGACCTGATATCATCCGGACCAACCCACAACTGGCGGTCCAATTCTTTCCCAGCACATGCCACCCAACAACCTGGTTTGTCCCATCATCTTGGCCCACATTGGCGGGCCGATTCTTCTCCAACCTGGTTCGCCCAACTGCCTGGTTCGTGCCACCAACCCGGCCTGCATCGAGGGCCGATTCTCCCCCTGTCCGGATGCCCACAGGGTGTTTGGTTTGTGCCGCATGCAACTGGAAGAGGCTGACTGCCCCTTCTCCACATGTGGTCCCATAGGAACTAGATCCAATTGCCTTCTGTGGCCCGATGATGAGGTCCAATCCTCCAACGTGACGCCCTAGCGGTGCCACTCTTTTGCACCAGTCTGCTAATGTATACCATTTTCCCCCATGAAGCACAAATTTTCCAGGGGTCTAGCTCACCGCTGCATCCAGTTGGACATGTTATCCTTCTTCCAGAAAATAGCTTCCATGCCAGTGGTCGCTGTCGCCATCGCGGTGCCCTGCCAGCGCACCGCCTCCCACCTGCAGCTATAGTTGGGGTTCCATGGCCTTGTGTCACCACCACAACTGGGTTTTGCGGCCTCACATTGGTGCTGTTGACCTCATGGTAGTGACCCTTCTTCTTAGCACCTCTTATACTGATGTTCCACTACCTTTTCTCCATGAAAAAAGGGAAGGACAAAATAAGAGGATAGGGGAAGGAATCACACACAAAAACTCCCAAAGAATGATATGAGTTTTTGTTTGTGTTGACCTGAATGCGTTATTGTTAGCAGGATCAAATAGAACCATAAATAAGGTGGAACATCATTAAGATAAATATCCCCCTTTTCCCCACATCATTAACCACCCCACTTGAATGATCACTTCGTGGGTTAACTTGTTTGTGTTTTAACATGCGCTCATCGTTTGAAGAAAAGAATGGGGAAAAGAAAGAATTCACTTAAAATAAAACCTTCATTCTTGGGATATAATTATTGGTCGAGGAAGAATGGGATCAGACACCTCTATTCCTCATTCTTGATCTGCAACCCACAATTGCTAGAGATTTCCTAAAGGGTACAAGAAGGGGTGTTCGTAATTCATCATCTCCACCCAACAAAGCCTTAGATAAATTCCAAGATTGTGCCAACAATCCTGCATTTCTTGTTAGGCTATTAATTGAAGAACACGAATCAGAGTTTATGTTATGCAGAATTACAACATTGTTATGATGACTCATTAATGAGGTTCAGTAATGATAATCATCATCGCCACGTCGCTGCACTGCAGGGCTGACGTGCCACTACTCAATAATAAAGAAAACTATTAAAATAACTTTTTAATTAATTGATTTTTTTTGCAAAAATTGTAACACCTCGAGATTTTATGAGAAATATTCTTTTTCATTTTATTTATGTCTTGTTTTTTAAGCTATATAAAAATCATCTTGAGCTATACAAAACACCATATTAGCTTATATTATACGCAAACACTATTCTTGGCTTATGTTGCTCGCAAGAGCAACCTTCCTCAATAACGTGTGTTGTACGCAATACTGAGTTTCACTAAACAACGATATATTGTTATAATATTATTATGAACTAGCCATTATGAATAGTATTAACCACATTTTTAATTTTATAAAATTATAATTCATCTTACACATTTTTTGGAACATGGTATGAGAATAAAATTAATTTTTCAGATAAAAAAGTATTTTAAAAAAAATGCAGTTTTGTCGCCTTTTGGTGGCACACCCATTTTAAATCTAATTTTTGAGAAGTTTATAATTTAAATTTGACTAATTAAACTTATTCTTTTTAATCAAGATATAAAAATTTACATTGGATAAATTTTGGACATTATTCTGATAACCTTCACATTTTGATGAACAGTAAAAATACGCTAAATTTTTATTAAAAACAACTTTTTTCATTAAGATAATTTATATGGTTAAATTATAATATTGGATGTTTTTAAAGTATAAATTGAATATATTTTTACCATTTAATATAATTTATTTAATTATCATTAATTTTACATTGAATTCATAGGTAACAACATTTCAATCTTTTGCAATGTTTTAACTTTTAAAACTCATTTTCTCAATAGCGGGATTAATTTTAAATTAAATACTACAACTTCTGTGTTTTTAATTTGAAAAAATGGATTCAATATTTGGAATAATTAGGTACAAATTATGTTAATATGATACTTTTTATTTATAGGCATTATGAATAGTAACTACGGTAAATTTTATTTACTACAGTTAAAGGTAAATCAGGTAATTAAGGGTATAAATAATATTATAAAATTACCCTAAAACTTGTATTAATATAATTGGATGATTATATGTAGTCCTAAAATATAATTTGGTCGAAATGGTATCTATTGGAACCCACTTTTATGTGATTAAGACCTTTTATTTATTTTATTTAAAGGAAAGTGAAATATGTCTCACTCAAACTTTAACAATTAGATTATTTTTAATATAAGGTTATACAGAATATAAATTCTATTATAAATAATAATTTCCAAGATAAAATGTTTTTATTTATCATGTTAATTTATTTTTAATTTTAAAAAAATATTTATTTACCTTAATAGCTTATACATTAATGATGTAGAAATTATTTATTTAGTGAAAAATCAATAATATAATTTTTATTAAAATAATAATACCCATCAAAAGGACCTTAAACTTTACAAAATATTATTTTTAGAGTATATCTATACCCTAGGAATACAAGGGTCTAATTTTGGACCATTTGGAGATGTATAATAGTGATTATGACACTTATATTATTTTATTTTAAATGATGTCAAAGTTGTCACCTTCATACTTTAATAAATATAACAATTTAAATGTTGTGATTTTAAGATGATAAATTATAGTAAAAGTATTATTATGAAAGGTATTATATTTATCTTCATCATAAGATTTTATCTTTAATTTTTATAAAACAAATAAGTATATTAAATAATCATACAAAAATGTTGTAGTAATTATCTTATTAAGAGAAATATCAAATAAATGGTTTAAAAATATTAAAATAAATATTATATGAAATAATTAATGTTCTACAAAAATTTTTTATATGAATATGAAATTTTATGAATCTATTAAATATTTTGGATCGAATATATATTCTGTGTGTATTTTATTAAAATTCAAATAATTGAATAGTGTCAAAATTGACACTATTGATATTTTATAAAAATAACATATTATTAAACTGTTTAAAAATCACAAAAATATTTAAAAATTTAAAATTTAAAATTATATTGTCTAAAATATAATAATTTATCTAATTATGGAAAATTCACAACACATAACTAAGTATTTATAACAATTTAAAAATTAAAATATTATTACCGCAAATAAAATCAAATAGATTAAATAAGGATAAATCAAAATGATAAGATTTAAAATAAACTTAAAACATATCAAAATTTTATTGGTTGATGAGATTAAAAACCTATATCATCTCATCCTATAATTGAGTGATTGTAACGCCCTGACCCCAGTTACCCAGAGTCGGTGCATTACTTCGTAACATTGGCATGATCACAAAAGATCAAGTCTCGAAAGACTGATTAGTTTAGTAGCCTTGGAAACACTAGATACATTCATAAATGTTACATTACATCATAAAGTAAAAAAATACAATAAAATAGTCTCCATAGTCCACACTCATATCCTCTTATGACTATCCATGCAGGTCATTCATAAAATACTTCTTCACATCCTGGAAAAATATTAAAACATTGAAAGGGGTGAGCTCAGATGATCAGTAAAGATAACAATATAGCGGAAGCTTTCATAAATAAACATAAACATTTAAGGAAATGTATAACTAAAACAAAAGCCTTTTAAACTTGAAGTTCAACATAATATGGAAAAAGTTAAATGAGATAGTGCCATTTACTTCTTCACATGGATATTCTACTGGTCGAATAATCACATGCAATATCAATAATCACTTTCATAATGATGGAATGCATAATGCCAGACTATCATAACCACGTAGCCAAGGCCTCGTGCCAAGACCACAAATAAGCTTTTTTCAAGGCCTCGTGCCAAGACACTAGTTTGTCTCATGAGACATGCCGATGCATCGAGGAGCTATAACGGGCTCCACCCATCACTTATTAAGTCCAATGCATTCCTTATATGAAAAATGGTATATAAACATTCAGGAATACCATTTTTAAAATACCGTTTGAAATTAATTGGGATATCAAAATACCAGTTCGATTTTTAGAAGATAATTACATTTAAAATTACTCAAATATACTCCAGTGTTTTTTTGAAAAAATTATGCAAGCTTCTGAAAAAAAAATAACTAATTCTGAGACTGCTCGACTAATTACAGGCCATGATGGGTCCACGCCCAATCCCTTCCTGTCTACCACACTCGAGAGTTGGGTTTTCTGAAAAAAAATTTATGCTTACGTTAAATACGTATACATTTTCACTGGATTTTCATACATTTGGGAGAAATATCTCTCTCTCTTTTTTAAATCATTTAAAAAAGGTTATGGCTTGCAGAGGAAGCCGAAACTCAAATAATGGTCATGTCGGCGAAAACGTCATTTTCACTGCAAACGTACGACAAAAAAACATTCCTTTTTGTCGTTTATTAAAATGCTTCATATAAAAATATACCTTTTGAATAAACGTAAAAGTCAAATGGGTTTATACACCGTATAAAAGTATGTGGTGTATAAAACAAAGTACGCCTCAATGAAAGGAGATTGAGACGAAGTCCCTTAAAAAGATCGTTTTTTAAATAAAATAGATCTATTAAGTTTATTCACTATAAGTACACATAAATAAAGTAAAAATACAAGATAGGACAAAATAATATCATGACATAATTTGAAAGTAGGAGATTAACCCAAAGAATGGAAATTGGGTTAAGAAGTTCCCTTACCTTGTGTCCGACTTGACTCGACCGTTATTTAACCTCCTGAATAATAAACTAGATTTAATATCTACTTTCTTAAGAACCTTTTTCAAGTTCATTATCCCTTTTATATCACTTATTACAATGTTACAAAAATTATGTAGTCATTTAAGTTAATAACGGTCGTTTTGTCGATCTTTGGTACTTGAGTCAGTAATAAACTTCTTACAATTACAAGTTGTTTATGTGGTAGAATATCCATTATCTCCAGAATTATATTCATGATTTAGATATCATATATATCATATATATACAGTATATACATTCATTTATAATATTACATAACATTTAGAGGTAAGAAATGAAATGCACTGTTCATGGAGACGGTAAGCCGTACGTACGCATGAACGCTAATTTCATTTCTATTTCATATTTAATGGAATGAAATTATAATTATAAAAAGGTATAATATAATTACAGTATAATATAATGTATAATACCATTTACTCCATCCTTTATACATCCCACATATGGCATTAACGATTCAAATCACTTTGAGGGGGCGGTAGTCCGCACTTCCTAAAATGAAAATATCGCGTTTACCCATAATGGAAACCATAAAGGTATGAAATAAATGAACAATACATAAGATTAAGTAAAACATAAACATATTATATATCATATATAAATATAGTGACATCTTAATGGCCACCTTTGAAGGTGTTATATGAGTGTTGAACAATCATCGTTTCGTGAGGCAGAAATTCGCCATCCACAGAAACAATATGTTCTTTAACCATTAGATGTAGGTGTGTGTAAGTGTAGCTCAAATAATTCTTATAAAAACATATTAGTATATTTTGGATACTGGTTTTATTACAAAATAAAATAATATAAAGAGTTTAGGGGGTTGGAGAATCAAAATAAAACAAAAGGACATTAGAGAAGACATTACTTTAAAATCAGGTAACTCTTTTTGATTTGAGCCAAAGGCTTACTTGGGAAGAATTATGCCCAAAGTGAGGCTTCTAGGAGTAAGATAGGGAAGTTTGGAGATTATTTGGGCAGAGGTTGGCCGAGCCAAATGGCTTGGAAGGTGTGAATAAGGTGGTAGTGGTGGGGGCCTTTTATAAGAGGAGAGGAGGGGCACTCTTGGAAAGTAATGAAATGTTACATTATTATATAATTATTTTCAGATTTTAAAGGTCCCACACTTATATATTTCAAGGATAAGGTGATAAGGGTTCGAAATATACTCATCCAATAGGCTTTTGACAATTGTAATTATTAGATTTTACATTATCCTCCCATTTTATTAAAATCGTTAATTAATGAGGTAATCGCTGCATCATCATGGTGTCATTAAAAATTTAATTTATTTAATGTCTAAAAATTATAAAAAAATATCATGATGTATTAAATCTTTTTATATTTCTAATGAATATTTGTAGTCAAAAATATGACTTGTATAACCCCATTTAAAAATTGTTTTAGTAAAACAACTCATGTTTGTGACATTTTTTATTATAACATTAAATAAAAAGTTTTTAATGTCTTTTTCCTACCAAAGTGGCGCCATGGGGTCCCCAAGTTGACCCATGGATTGTATGGGTTTTCCAGGACTCATCAAATAGGGGTAGGACAAGTGTAAAGGTATTTTCATATTTTTATAATATCATTTTTACCTTAAATTTCACTAATTACCTTTAAT
Source organism: Viscum album (assembly GCA_963277665.1). Lineage (NCBI taxonomy): Eukaryota > Viridiplantae > Streptophyta > Magnoliopsida > Santalales > Viscaceae > Viscum > Viscum album. Next base: position 1,397,643,754 of record OY728135.1, on the reverse strand, counting down.
CGCGATTAATTAAACTTAAAAGTTACTATTCACCAAAAAATTATTTTAATCCCATTGAACCACATTTTACTTCCTAATGAAAACCATGTATGTCAGATTTTTGAAAATCAAATCACAGAAGTGGTAATATTTCATTTAAACGAAAAATCAGTTTTTTAACTACCCCTTAGTGGTTTCACTATTCATCAAAAATTGAAGTTTTCTAGAACAATGCCAAAATTTCACCCTAAGATATAATTGATATTCTGAATTCAACAATTATGTATATTTTACAAAATTCCAAACATTTAAGTTTCATTAATTAATTTTATAATTAATTCCCGCTGTCACAACAAATTGCGTGTTTTTAAGAAACAATATATATCAAAAGATTGACAATTGTTTATGTCCAATTTCAAAGTGAAAATAATTGTAATGGCCACAATTGGATAAAATGGTAAAAATATATTCTAATTACACTTTAAAACCACTCAATAGTATAATTTATAACTATAAATTATTTTCATTAAAAAAGTTGTTTTTAAGTATTTTTAACTATCCATAAAAAAATGGAAGTTCTCAGAAAAATACCAAAAATTCAACAGAGGCTAATTTCGATATTACGAATCCAAAAATGAAGTCCATTTTGAAATATAAAATATTTATAATTTCAAAAAGTGGGTATTACTATTCATAATGGCCATTTTGATTGGTCGCGGTGTGTTAGAATCTCGAACTTGCGTACAATGCAAGCTATTGAATTATTGAAAGAGAAGCGTATCGTGGAAGCTCGGGGTGTTACATTCAACCATCCTTCAATAAATTGCATCCTCACAATTTGAAATTTTTCTTTGAAAATAAAAGGTTGAAGATAGGATATACCTTTTTGGAAAACCCACATCAGAAATATGGTTAATAAAAATATAACTTTAAAAGATAGAAAGATAAGTACAAAGGTCACCTGAGATAGCCCATACTAGGATTCTATGAAAATATGGATATGGAAGAAAAACAAACCATCAAGGTCTGATGGAGAGTTGTAGAAAGCTGGATTAGGAGAAAGTTAACCACAAGAAAATCACAAACTTGTGATTGGCTAAACAGTCATTGAATCCCCAGTTGGAAAAGTTAAACCGCAATGTTTTTTTTATGTTACCTTTTATAAAGTTGAGGAATTTATTTAGAAGATTTACTAAGAACATAAGGGAATATACATACTTGTCATGTAGACTTTCATTCTTTAATAAATTTTTACCACAAACCCATCTTTCACTCTAAAAGGTAATAGAACTCAAAAATATTCTATTTATCCTAATTGTATAATGTTCCAAATATTAACACATATCATTTAGATTAGGAAAAATATTTTGTAATAACCAGGGACTTCCTGTAGGCTAGTGGTAGGTAATAAAGGCCTGTCGCACTATGGTTGTGGGTTCGATTCCTACAGCTTTGTCCGACGCAACGGGTTATCCCCCAACCTACAGGTTGTCCTTTTTTAAAACTATAGTATTATAATATTCCAAATATGTTATTCAGAAATCCTTAAACAATACTATCCAAGGTTTAACTTAATCCATTCCAACCTTTATAGCTATCCAAAATACTTCTGTCCAACTCACATTCGAAATTTTATAAGCAAGGTAAACATAATGAAGATCCTTTTTTCCGTGTAACTGTAACACCTGAGACTTTTATGTTATATAAATCATCAAAGGAATCTTTTTCTACAAAACACTTTCTTGGCTTTCTTTACATGAAATCGCGACCTTCCTCGATATCTTGCGTCGTACACAATACCGAGTTTTACTAAACAACGATATGCTATTAAAATATTATTAAAACTAGCCGTTATGAATAGTAATAACAATTTTTTTTAAATTTTTTAAATTTTATTTTTCAAAATGGACTTTATTTTTGGATTCGGAATATCGAAATTAGCCTAGGGTGAAATTTTGGTATTTTTCTGAAAACTTTCAATTTTTGATGAATAGTGAAACCACTAAGTGGTAGTTAAAAAACTGAATTTTTCATAAAACATAATTTTATCGCTTCTATGAGTGGAATTTCAAAAATCCGAGAGACACGGTTGATGTCAGTAAGTAAATTGTGGTTCAATGATATGAAAATAATTTTTTGGTGAATAGTAACTTTTTACTTTTTTTTACCACGGTAAAAAGTAAATGGGGTAATTAAGGGTAAAGATGATATTATTATTACCCTAACACATGTACTAATTCTATTGGATAAGTGTAATTCGACCAAAAACAAACTTAGGAATAAAATATGACCATTTAGGCCCACTTGGATTAGATTAAGACATTTATTATTAATTTATTTAAAGAAGGGTTAAAATAGTTAAAATCAAAGTTTAATAAGTAAATAATTTTTAATATGGAGTTATACATAATATAAATTCGACTATAAATATTAATTAGAAAGATAAAAAGAGTTCCTACATAATGGTATTTTATTTTTAATTTTTAGACATTAAATAATTTAATTTATTTATGACACAATAATGATGCAGTAATTATCTTATTAATAAAATATTGACATAATTGATGTTATAAACACCAAAATAAATGTAATTTGAGACTTTTTATGAATCCCACTAATTTTCTAGGTTAATATTGCATGTTAGTATTGATTTAATTAACTTGGTTCGAACTAATAATTCTGTTATGATTTTCACAAAAATCAATTACTAAATAGTGTCAAAATTGACATAAAATAGTTTTTAAAAAAAATATTATATTGGTAATTGTTATTTTATTCCTAAAAATCGAAGGTTCGGCCAAATGACTTAGATAAGGTTATATATATTAATAATAAAGAACTTTGGGTTCGTTTGGCTGCTTATAGTAAGTTTATTAACCATATAGTATAAGAACACAAGAAGACATGATAAAAGTAAAATTATTTAACTTAATGTTAAATCTAAATGATAAGGTTAAAATAGGAACCTAAACTTGTCTAAATTATATTGGATGAGATGATTTCGACCCATCCCCACCTTAGATTCGAAATATATCAATTTTAAGCTATTTAAAACCGAACTTGACTTTATAATGAAATAATAGTTTTAGTTATTCCAAAGGTGCCCCTCTCCTCCCTTATAAAAGGACACCTCCTCCCCCTCTTCCTCACACCAATTTGAGCCTTCAAGCTCGGCCAACCCCTACCACTTTCTCCTCTCCACTTACCTAGAGACATCCTAGAGGTCCTGGTCTTCTTCAAAGACCAATTTTAGTGCCCTAAAATAAGGTCTCAAAGAAGCACTTCAAAGAAGAGGAGGTTCAGACACTTACAAAGCAAGTCAGACCTAAGGTAAGAGAAATATCACAATCTCATTTTTATTCAAGATTTTTTATACTTCGGTATTTAATGGGGTGTATTTTATCATCCACATCCATGCTTCCTCAATATGTAATATTATTTCCATCCATCTACAATTTTTTAAATCCAATTTTACCCTTCGGTGAGTTTTTAGTAAAAGATATGAAAGGAATATTTTGTCGTTTTTCGTATGAGGTACTTTTTGACTTTTCCGACAAAAGTACGAGAAAAATGTTTTTTTAACTTATACGGCATAAATGGATTTTTAAAACATTATTTACAAGAATCTTATTTTACAAGTTTTCAAGTTTATTTTTAATCAACTTCTTTTAGTTTATAATTGTACGACATATTAAGAAAGGAAAAGTGTTTTTGAAGCAGAAAGGATATTTTCCTCAAGAATGAAGTTCAAGTGTTTTATCAAAATTATTTTCCACCTAAGATAATAAAGGGTTCTGTTTTTATCCCTATTATTACATTGATTTGGTTATGTTGTGATGGAATTATTTTTATGAATTCATTTATTCTTATATGAATTGTTTGATGATGTCACGATGTTTAAGATTCCCATTTTTATTACATGGGTTATGAAATGATGTATGACTTAAGATTTTGTGGCACACATAATAATGGTATCATTATGAGATGGGTGGGACCTATATCTCCCTCCAATGCATTGGGTAATGGTTTTATATCTCATGAGATAGACATGGCTGGAACGGTAGGTTATACCGGTTCAGTGAAATAGGACTGAAACGAGGGTGACTCAGTTCAGAAATGGACTTTGTCCACTAAGATAGTCTTGGAAATGAGTCTTGACTAACAAGAAATGATTCTCTATGATTATGTGTGTATGCCACAAAGTTTCATGTTTTAAGTTATGATTATTGTGATTACATTTCACTGCCATGATTTATCCCATGTTATGAAATTATGATCTCTTTTAAAGGTTAAGATTTCCAAAAGTTCTGTGCTTGTGTATACGATGTGATTGATATTTCTTTTGTTTACCCTTACTGAGAATTTGAGCTCACCCTTTTGTATGTTTTCTTTCCCCAGGTCAGGAAGAAGGTTATTAAGTAGGATATGACAAAAAGGGACTCTAGATATGATGAAATAAGTGGGAGGCAAAGTTGATGCTTTATGAACTAGTTGTTTATGTTTCCCAGTTTCTAAAGACACTATACCTATATGGTCCTTTCATGGTTTTGTTATATGTTGTAATAAGTATGCTTCAATTTTGAAATATTAACAATGTATGTAAAGTATGGGTCGTTATAGTTGGTATCAGAGGAAAGGTATAGTCAACCTTTGGAAACTAGGATGTGAAAGCCTTAGTAAGAACCCTAAGGATAAGTCTAAGCATAGAACACAATATTAGTGTTTTAGAAATGGCCATGAATAACCTAGGATAAGACCTTAAGTGTGAAATTTTATTCTTGATTATGTGGTTTTCCTATTATAATTAGTGTTGCTCACACTATTCTTCTTGGTTTTAGTCAATGGCTGGAACCCGAAGGAACCGTGTTAATGAGGAATGCGACAAGAAATGCAATGATTGTCCCCCTGAGCAACCAAACATTATGGGAGATGGAATTAAAAATCTTGTATCCATGCTCACACAACTTTCTCAAGCTATGAATCATGCAGGAATTCCAAACGAGCAAAGGAAGGAGCAACATTCTGTTGAATCCTTCATGAGGCAGTGTCCACCTTCTTTCATCGGGTCTACTGATCCATTAGTTGCTGAACAATGGATTAGTACTACTGAAATGATATTTTCAGTTCTTCAATGTTCTGAACATGATAAATTCATCCTAGCAGTGTATCGTTTGGAAGGAGATGCTGATCAATGGTGGAATCTTATTAAGAATACGAGGCAAAGGGATGAAATTGAGTACATGGAATGGGACAAGTTCAAGAACTTATTTTTCAATAAGTACTTCCCTCGTATTCTCTGAACAAAGATGGAGAAAGAGTTTCTTGAACTAAAGCAAAAGGATGATGAATCTGTTGGTACCTATGAAGCAAATTTTACAAGACTTGCAAGGTACGCTTCTGGTATTATTATCCAACCTGAGAGTAAGATCGATTGATTCTGTAGTGGCTTAAAACCAAGTCTTCAAAGGGCGTTAGCCATAAGGGACTTCAATAGCTATGAGGAAATCGTTCGATGTGCTCTCAAAGTCAAGATGGAGATTGGAGTAACCCATCAGTCATATGGGTTTGATAAGAAGAGGAAAATGGAATTCAAAGGAAAATATAACGAGCACACTGAAAAGAAGATGAGCTTTCCCTTATGCTCAAAGTGTGGAAAGAAACATGGAGGGAGTTGTCTTAAAGGGACAAGTAAATGTTTCAAATGTGTAAAGGAAGGTCATCGGGCATTTGAATGCCGCGATGATGGGAAGAAGATGTCTAATGATGCAAACAAAGGAAGGGATACACAGAATGAACCTACTACACTTCAATGTTTCAAGTGCAAGGAGATGGGGCATTATGCCAATAAATGCCCTAATACAAGGGTTGATGATGATGGTCAACGTCAAAAAACTCTTAAGGATAAAGAAAAAGGAAAGTCACATGCAATTTCTATCAGCGATGTGGAGTATGATAACGATGTGGTGAAAGGTACACTTACCATTCACTCTAAAGTAGCAAATGTTTTATTTGATTCTGGATCCACCCACTCTTTTATTTCTGAATAATTTTCTAAGGGTATCACCATATTACCTCAACAATTAGATGTTGAGTTAGCTGTGACAACACCTAATGGCACAACAATCGCATCAAAAGTTTATAATTCTTCTCCGATCGAAGTTTGTGGGAAAGTGCTTCCTGCAAATCTTGTGATCCTTCCTATAGTGGAATTTGATGTGATTCTTGGCATGGATTGGATTTCTTTATATGGAGCTCATATCAATTGCCAAAGAAGGGAAGTCACATTTCATATTCCAGATCAATCTATGATCGTCTATCAATGCAAGGATGAACATAACCTTCCAGTGGAAATTTCTTCCATTTTATGGGTATTGATTCCACTAAATGAAGGTTATTTATCTCAAATGGTTGGTGAGAAACTCACGATTAAGAATATTCCCATTGTACGGGAGTTTTATGATGTCTTTCTGGAGGAATTACCGGGTCTTCCACCAAATCGTGAAGTTGAGTTTTCAATAGAACTCGTACCGGGTGCTTTGCCTATTTCAAAGACACCTTATAGAATGACCCCAATTAAGTTGCAGGAATTGAAGAAGCAACTCCAAGAGAATCTTGATAAGGGATTCATACGCCCTAGTGCGTCACCTTGGGGAGCACCTGTTCTATTTGTTAAGAGGAAATATGGATCAATGAGACTCTGCATTGATTATCGAGAACTTAACAAGATCACTATCAAGAACAAATATCCTCTCCCGCGCATTGATGACCTATTTGACCAACTACGCGGAGCTCAATACTTTTCCAAGATTGATCTTCTTTCAGGGTATCATCAATTAAGGTTAAAAAGGGAGGATATACCAAAGACGGCTTTCCGTAAAAGGTATGGACACTGTGAGTTTATAGTGATGCCATTTGGTCTTACTAATGCCCCTGCTATCTTCATGGATATGATGAATAGAGTGTTTAGAGACTATCTTGATCAATTTTTGGTAGTCTTTATAGACGATATTCTTGTCTATTCAAAGAGAAGGGAAGAACATGAAGATCACTTGATAATTATATTGAAGACCCTGAGAAAGGAGAAGCTTTATGCCAAATTTACCAAGTGTGAATTATGGCTTCAAAAAGTTGCATTTTTGGGTCACATAATCTCAAAAGAGGGGATATCTGTGGATCCAGCAAAAATAAAGGTTATTGAAAGATGGTCGAGACCAACAACAGTAACTGAGATCCGAAGTTTTCTTGGTTTGGCTGGATATTATCGACGTTTTGTGAAAGATTTTTCACGATTATCTAATCCACTCACCAAGTTGACTCGGAAAGGAGTTAAGTTTGTCTGGACGGAAGAATGTGAAGAGAATTTCAAGGAGTTGAAAAGAAGGTTATCCAGTGCACCTGTGCTCACATTGCCTTGTAGTGGAGAAAGGTTTGTGATCTATAGTGATGCATCCAAGAAGGGATTAGGGTGTGTTCTTATGAAAAATGATACGGTGATAGCTTATGCCTCACGACAGTTGAAAATCCATGGGAAAAATTACCCAACACATGATTTGGAGTTAGCTGCGGTAATCTTTGCATTAAAGATTTGGAGGCATTACCTTTATGGTGAAAGGTGTGATATTTATACTGATCATAAAAGTTTAAAGTATATTTTCACACAAAAGGAGCTGAATATGCGTCAAAGAAGATGGTTAGAGTTGATTAAGGATTATGACTGATCAATCCATTACCACCCTAGGAAAGCAAACAAGGTGGCAGATGCATTAAGTCGACAAGACCATGCTAGTTTATCCATGATGAGGATCACAAAAGATCCAATATTTATGGATTTACAAAGGATGGATCTTGGAATTATAATGGAAGGGGAAAAATATTATCATTATCAAATGAATGTTCAACTATCTATACATGTGAAGATTAAAGAGGCACATAAAGAAGATGTCGAGTTACAAAAGAAGGCGAGAAATGTTCCTGAGTTCAACCTTGATTGTGATGGGATAATAAAGTTCAGGAATCGGGTTTGTGTTCCTACCATCCCCAAATTAAAGAAGGAGCTGCTGAATGAGGCTCATAGTTCTTCATTCTCTATTCATCCTGGAAGCACGAAGATGTATAGGGACCTGAAAGAGTACTTCTGGTGGGATGGCATGAAAAGAGATGTTGTTGAATATGTCTCTCGATGCTTGGTTTGTCAACAAGTTAAAGCTGAGAGACAGAAGTCTAAGGGGATGTTACAACCATTACCCATACCCGAATGGAAATGGGAAAACATTACTATGGACTTTGTCACAGGACTTCCTAAAACATCCAAAGGAAATAATGCTATCTGGGTCATAGTTGATCATCTTATAAAGTCTGCACACTTCATTGCTATTAGAGAGGATTTCTCTCTGGATCATCTTTCCAGGATATATGTAAAGGAATTGGTAAGATTGCATGGAGTACCACTTTCTATTATATCTGATCGGGATCCGAGATTTACCTCGAAGTTCTGGCGAAGTCTTCAGCATACTCCGGATACAGAGTTGAGTTTCAGCACTGCTTATCATCCTCAGACAGACGGTCAGTCTGAGAGAACAATTCAAACCCTAGAAGATATGTTGAGAGCTTGCTCTATGGATTTCAAAGGAGGTTGGGATCAACACCTACCTTTGGTGGAATTTTCTTATAATAATAGCTTTCACTCTAGTATTCAGATGGCTCCTTATGAAGCTCTCTATGGAAAGAAATGCAGGACTCCAACTTGCTGGGATGAAGTTGGGGAAAGAAAGCTATTAGGACCTGATCTCATTGATGAAATGGCAGAAAAGGTCAGATCTATTCAACAACACATAAGAGCAGCTCAGAGTCGACAGAAAAGTTATGCTGACAACCGAAGAAAAGACCTAGAGTTTGAAGTGGGTGATAAAGTTTTCTTACGAATATCTCCCTGGAAGAGGTTATGAGATTTGGAAGGAAGGGGAAGTTGAGCCCTAGATATATCAGTCCTTTCGAAATACTAGATCGTGTTGGGAAGGTAGCTTACCGATTGGCGCTTCCACCGAATCTCTCTCAAGTTCACGATGTGTTCCATGTATCTCTCCTGAGAAAGTACATACCTGATCCTTCACATGTACTCAGCTCAGAAGATGTACCGCTGGAGCAAGATTTTTCTTATGAAGAACAACCGATAGAGATTCTGTATCGTAGCGAAAAAGGCATACGAAACAAGACCACTCGATTGGTGAAAGTTTTATGGAGGAACCACCAATTAGAAGAAGCTACATGGGAGCTTGAGGATATGATGAGGGAGAGGTATCCTCATCTGTTTGTTACAAAGTGACAAATTTCGAGGGAGAAATTCATTTTAAGGGGGGTAGAATGTAACACCCGAGACTTCTATGTTATATAAATCATCAAAGGAATATTTTTCTACACAACACTTTCTTGGCTTGCTTTACACGAAATCGCGACCTTCCTCGATAGTTTGCGTCGTACGCAATACCGAGTTTCACTAAACAAAGATATGCTATTAAAATATTATTAAAACTAGCCGTTATGAATAGTAATTACCACTTTTTGAAATTTTATAAATTTTATTTTTCAAAATGGACTTCATTTTTGGATTCGGAATATCGAAATTAGCCTAGGGTGAAATTTTGGTATTTTTCTGAAAACTTTAAATTTTTGATGAATAGTGAAACCACTAAGTGGTAGTTAAAAAACTGAATTTTTCATAAAACTTAATTTTACCGCTTCTATGAGTCGAATTTCAAAAATCTGAGAGACACGGTTGATGTCAGTAAGTAAAATGTGGTTCAATGAGATGAAAATAATTTTTTGGTGAATAGTAACTTTTTACTTTTTTTTACCACGGTAAAAAGTAAATAGGGTAATTAAGGGTAAAGATGATATTATTATTACCCTAACACATGTCATAATTATATTTGATAAGTGTAATTCAACCAAAAAAAAACTTAAGAATAAAATATGACCATTTAGGCCCACTTGGATTAGATTAGGACATTTATTATTAATTTTTTTAAAGAAGGGTTAAAATAGTTAAAATCAAAGTTTAATAAGTAAATAATTTTTAATATGGGGTTATACATAAGATAAATTCGACTATAAATATTCATTAGAAATCTAAAAAGATTTCCTACATAATGGTATTTTATTTGTAATTTTTAGACATTAAATAATTTAATTTATTTATGACACAATGATGATGCAGTAATTATCTTATTAATGAAATATTGACATAATTGATGTTATAAACACCAAAATAAATGTAATTTGGGACTTTTTATGAATCCCACTAATTTTCTAGGTTAATATGACATGTTAGTATTGATTTAATTAACTTGTTTCGAACTAATAATTCTGTTATGATTTTCACAAAAATCAATTACTAAATAGTGTCAAAATTGACATAAAATAGTTTTTAAAACAAATATTATATTGGTAATTGTTATTTTATTCCTAAAAATCTAAGGTTCGGCCAAATGACTTAGATAAGGTTATATATATTAATAATAAACAACTTGGGGTTCGTTTGGCTGCTTATAGTAAGTTTATTAACCTTATAGTATAAGAACACAAGAAGACATGGTAAAAGTAAAATTATTTAACTTAATGTTAAATCTAAATGATAAGGTTAAAATAGGAACCTAAACTTGTCTAAATTCTATTGGATGAGAGGATTTAGACCCATCCCCACCTTAGAATTGAAATATATCAATTTGGATCTATTTAAAACCTAACTTGACTTTATAATAAAATAATAGTTTTTGTTATTCCAAAGGTGCCCCTCTCCTCCCTTATAAAAGGACACCTCCTCCCCCTCTTCCTCACACCACTTTGAGCCTTCAAGCTCAGCAAACCCCTGTCACTTTCTCCTCTCTACTTCCCTAGAGACATCCTAGAGGTCCTGGTATTCTTCAAAGACCAATTTTAGTGCCCTAAAAGAAGGTCTCAAAGAAGCACTTCAAAGAAGAGGAGGTTCAGACACTTACAAAGCAAGTCGGACCTAAGGTAAGGGAAATATCACAATCTCATTTTTATCCAAGATTGTTTATACTTTGGTATTTACTAGGGTGTATTTTATCATCCATATCCATGTTTCCTCAATATGTAATATTATTTCCATCCACCTAAAATTGTTTAAATCCAATTTTACCCTTCGGTGAGTTTTTAGTAAAAGATATGAAAGGAATCTTTTTTCGTTTTTCGTATGAGGTACTTTTTGACTTTTCTGACAAAAGTACGAGAAGAATGTTTTTTTAACTTATACGGAATGAATGGATTTTTAAAACATTATTTACACGAATCTTATTTTACAAGTTTTCAAGTTTATTTTTAATCAACTTCTTTTAGTTTATAATTGTACGACATGTTAAGAAAGGAAAAGTGTTTTTGAAGCAGAAAAGATATTTCCTCAAGAATGAAGTTCAAGTGTTTTATCAAAATTATTTTCCATCTAAGATAATAAAGGGTTATGTTTTTATCACTATTATTACATTGATTTGGTTATGTTGTGATGGAATTATTTTTATGAATTCATTTATTCTTATATGAATTGTTTGATGATGTCACGATGTTTAAGATTCCCATTTTTATTACATGGGTTATGCAATGATGTATGATTTAAGATTTTGTGGAACACATAAGAATGGTATCATTATGAGATGGGTGGGACCTATATCTCCCTCCAATGCATTGGGTAAAGATTTTATATCTCATGAGATAGACATGGCTGGAACGGTAGGTTATACCGGTTCAGTGAAACAGGACTGAAACGAGGGTGACTCGGTTCAGAAATGGACTTTGTCCACTAAGATAGTCCTGGAAATGAGTCTTCACTGACAAGAAATGATTCTCTATGATTATGTGTGTATGTCACAAAGTTTAATGTTTTAAGTTATGATTATTCTGATTACATTTCACTGCCATGATTTATCCCATGTTATGAAATTATGATCTCTTTTGCAGGTTAAGATTTCCAAAAGTTATGTGCTTGTGTATACAATGTGATTGATATTTATTTTGTTTACCCTTACTGAGCATTTGAGCTCACCCTTTTGTATGTTTTCTTTCCCCAGGTCAGGAAGAAGGTTATTAAGTAGGATATGCCAAAAAGGGACTCTAGATATGATGAAATAAGTGGGAGGCAAAGTTGATGCTTTATGAACCAGTTGTTTATGTTTCCCAGTTTCTAATGACACTATACCTATACGGTCCTTTCGTGGTTTTTTTATATGTTGTAATAATTATGCTTCAATTTTGAAGTATTAACAATGTATGTAAAGTATGGGTCGTTATAGTAAGAACATGTGAACACCTTCATCATGTATTCTTTTAAAACACTACAACATACTGAATTACCATAAATCCTTATTGATTACATTCATGAACCCTTATTCCTTATAGAATACTAGATATACTTATTCTATCCAAAAATGTCTACAAATCATTAATAAGTTTCAAGGAAGTTAAGAATATACAATATAATTTATCCAGATCAATGATGTATTATTCCAAAATCACTATCTCGGTATCAGAACCATATTACGGTTTATCTTTCTCTCAACCATATATTTTCCAAAAATTTAACCTGCTGTGGAGTCACTTTTCTTGGTTCCACACAATCTCAAGTCCTTGATGAAATAGTACTGCAGTACAATCCTTATATACTTCATAATTATTATAACCAGTACATCATTGATACAACACTCAAATGACAAAATTATTTAATAACAACATAAGAACTCTAATCATTCCTCCTCATCTGTGGTAGTATCATAACTTGATTATTATCAAATAACATCATTTGGGTCATACTCTGATGATTTGAACATTGGTTTGTGTAGTGTCCCCACTCCTTGTAGATGCAACATTGTACATTTGAAACCTTTTTCTTACCCTTGCAGTCACGCACTTGGTGTCCTTTTTCACCACACTTATAACAAACTCCCATTCCCTTCAGGCAAGTTTCAAGGTGTTTCTTCCCACAATTATCACATATTGGAAAATTCTTCTTTTCCCTCGTCCCTTTATCCATCATTCTCTCTTCCATAATTTTCTTCTCTTTCATCCCTTCAAATCCATAAGACTCAGAGAATTCTCTACTTATCTTATTAACACATGATACTATTTCTTCATATGTTGAGAACAAATGGGAGACTATTTCCCTTCTAAATGTTGGCTTAATACCATGAAATATATGATCCTTCTTACTCTTTGGATCATACGTATTGATGGAGTTCACATTCCTTCTACTGGGCGCCATTTCTATACAATGGCATAAACTAGGTTAGTTTATGAATCGAAATACATAATAACAAACTTGAAAAACACTTAACATAAATTGAACTATTTATGGATATAATCCATAATCATAAAAATGTTTTCTTTGAGGAAGTATATATTCATAAGCCCTTCATAATGGTTTGTAAAGAAAATGATAATTATCATAAGCATATCCCCCGAGAGTGTCGTAACCAAGAGTGAAGCAACGCCCATTGTTGTGCACCAGTTTCCATTCAAGTCTAGCTCAAAGCGGTGTTTTTGGGTTTTACCCCTAGGTACATCTGTGCCAGAGCTACCTCGACCTGCTCGTATCCAGAAAGGGATGTATTTCCCGGAAAACTCACAAAATCTCTATAATACCAAAATTATAGGAATTTCTTCTATACTAATCCTCAAAGTCTATCTTTGGGATATGTGCTCTAATCAGAGTTTATCTAAATCTATCTTCCAAGGTTAGTACTAAACTGCCTCTAATACCAACTATAACGCCCCGACCCCAGTTACCTAGAGTCGGTGTATTAATTCGTAACATTGGCATGATCACAAAAGATAAAGTCTCGAAAGACCAATTAGTTTAGTAGTCTTGGAAACACTAGATACATTCATAAATGTTACATTACATCATAAAGTGAAAAACTACAATAACATAGTCTCTATAGTCCACACTCATATCCTCTTCTGACTATCCCTGCAGGTCATTCATAAAATACTTCTCCACATCCTGGAAAAATATTAAAACATTGAAAGGGGTGAGCTCAGATGCTCAGTAAAGATAACAATATAGTGGAAGCTTTCATATATAAACATAAACATTTAAGGCAATGTATAACTAAAACAAAAGCCTTTTAAACTTGAACTTCAACATAATATGGCAAAAGTAAAATGAGATAGTGCCATTTACTTCTTCACATGGATATTCTACTGGTCGAATAATCACATGCAATATCAATAACCACTTTCATAATGATGGAATGCATAATGCCAGACTATCATAACCACGTATCCAAGGCCTAGTTCCAAGACCACAAATAAGATTTTGTCAAGGCCTCGTTCCAAGACACTAGTTTGTCTCACGAGACCTACCGATGCATCGAGGAGCTATAGCGGGCTCCACCCTTCACTTATTAAGTCCAATGCATTACTTATATGAAAAATGGTATATAAACATTTAGGAATACCATTTTTTAAAATACCGTTTGAAATTAATTGCGGTATCAAAATACCAGTTCGATTTTTAGAAGATAATTACATTTAAAATTGCTCAAATATACTCCAGTGTTTTTCTGAAAACATTATCCAATCTTCTGAAAACAAAATAACAAATTATGAGACTGCTCGACTAATTACAGGCCATGATGGGTCCATGCCCCATCCCTTCTTGTCTACCACACTCGAGAGTCAGGTTTTCTGAAAACAATTTTAAGATTGCGTTAAATACGTATACATTTTCACTGGATTTTAATACATTTGGGAGAAATATCTCTGTCTCTTTTTTAAATCATTTAAAAAAAGGTTTTGGCTTGCAGAGGAAGCCGAAACTCAAATAATGGTCATGTCGGCGAAAAAGTCATTGTCGCCGTAAACGTACGACAAAAAAAACATTCCTTTTTTTCATTTAGTAAAATGCTTCGTATAAAAATATACCTTTTGAATAAACGTAAAAGTCACATGGGTTTATACACCGTATAAAAGTTAGTGGTGTATAAAACAAAATATGCCTCAATGAAAGGAGATTGAGACGAAGTCCCTTACAAAGATAATTTTTTAAATAAAATAGATCCATTAGGTGTATTAACTATAAGTACACATAAAGAAAGTACAAATACAAGATAGGACAAAATAATATCATGACATAATTTGAAAGTAGGAGATTAACCCAAAGAATGGAAATTTGGTTAAGAAGTTCCCTTACCTTGTGTCTGACTTGACTCGACCGTTATTTAACCTCCTAAATAACAAACTAGAGTTAATCTCTAATTTATTAAGAACCTTTTTCAAGTTCAATATCCCTTTTATATAAATTATTACAATGTTACGAAAATTATGTAGTCATTTAAGTTAATAACGGTCGTTTTGTCGATCTTTGGTACTTGAGTCAGCAATAAACTTCTTATAATTACAAGTTGTTTATGAGGTAGAATATCCATTATCTCCAGAATTATATTCATGATTTAGATATCATATATATCATATATATCCAGTATATACATTCACTTATAATATTACATAACATTTAGAGGTAAGAAATGAAATGCACCGTTCATGGAGACGGTAAGCCGTACGTACGCATGAACGCTACTTTCATTTCTATTTCATATTTAATGGAATGAAATTATAATTATATAAAGGTATACTATAATTAAAGTATAATATAATGTATAATACCATTTACTCCATCCTTTATACATCCACATATGGCATTAACGATTCAAATCACTTTGAGGGGGCGGTAGTCCGCACTTCCTAAAATGAAAATATTGCGTTTACCCATAATGGAAACCATAAAAGTATGAAATAAATGAAAAATACAGAAGCTTAAGTAAAACATAAATATATTATATATCATATATAAATATATTTACATCTTAATGGCCACCTTTGAAGGTGTTATATGAGTGTTGAACAATCATCATTTCGTGAGCCAGAAATTCGCCATCCACAGAAACAATATGTTTTTCAACCATTAGATGTAGTTGTGTGTAAGTGTAGCTAGAATAATTCTTATAAAAACATCCTAGTATATTTAGGATACTGGTGTTGTTACAAAAGAAAATAATAAAAAGAGTTTAGGGGGTTGGAGAAGCAAAATAAAACAAAAGGACATTAGAGAAGACATTACCTTAAAATCGGGCAACTCTTTTTGATTTGAGACAAAGGCTTCCTTGGGAAGAATTATGCCTAAAGTGAGGCTTATAGGAGTAAGAGAGGGAATTTGGGAGATTATTTGGGTAGAGGTTTGCCGAGCCAAATGGCTTGGAAGGTGTGAATAAGGTGGTAGTGGTGGGTGCCTTTTATAAGAGGAGAGGAGGGGCACTCTTGGAAAGTAATGAAATGTTACTTTATTATATAATTATTTTCGGATTTTAAATGTCCCAAACTTATATATTTCTAGGATAAGGTGATAAGGGTTAGAAATATACCCATACAATAGGCTTTGTACAAGTGTAATTCTTAGATTTTACATTATCCTTCCATTTTATTAAAATCATTAATTAATGAGGTAATCGCTGCATCATCATGGTGTCATTAAAAATTTCATTTATTTAATGTCTAAAAATTATAAAAAAATATCATGATATATAAAATCTTTTTATATTTCTAATTAATATTTATAGTAAAAAATATGACTTGTATTACCCCATTTAAAAGTTGTTTTAGTAAAACAACTCATGTTTGTGACATTTTTTATTTTAACATTAAATAAAAAGTTTTTAATGTCATTTTCCTACCAAAGTGGCTCCATGGGGTCCCCAAGTTGACCCATGTATTTTCTTGGTCGGCCATGACTCATAAAATAGGGGTAGGACAAGTGTAAAGGTATTTTCATATTTTTATAATATCATTTTTACCTTAAATTTCACTAATTACCTTTAATCGCGATTAATTAAACTTAAAAGTTACTATTCACCAAAAAATTATTTTAATCCCATTGAACCACATTTTACTTTATAATTACAACCATTTATGTCAGATTTTTGAAAATCAAATCACAGAAGTGGTAATATTTCATTTAAACAAAGAATCTGTTTTTTAACTACCACTTAGTGGTTTCACTATTCATCAAAAATTGATGTTTTCCAGAACAATGCCAAAATTTCACCCAATGATATAATTGATATTCTGAATTCAAAAATGATGTATATTTTAAAAAATTCAAAACATATAAGTTTTATTAGTTAATTTTATAATTAATTCCCGCTGTCACAACAAATAGCGTGTTTTTAAGAAATAATATATATCAAAAGATTGACAATTGTTTATGTCCAATTTCAATGTGAAATTAATTATAATGACCACCATTGGATAAAATGGTAAAAATATATTCTAATTACACTTTAAAACCACTCAATAGTATAATTTATCACTATAAATTATTTTGATTAAAAAAGTTGTTTTTAAGCATTTTTCACTATCCATAAAAAAATGGAAGTTGTCAGAAAAATACCAAAAATTTAACATAGGATAATTTCGATATTAAGAATCCAAAAATGAAGTCCATTTTGAAATATAAAATATATATAATTTCAAAAATTGGGTATTACTATTCTTAATGGCCATTTTGATTGGTCGTAGTGTGTTAGAATCTCGAACTTGCGTACAATGCAAGCTATTGCATTATTGAAAGAGAAGCGTATCATGGAAGCTCGGGGTGTTACAGTGATTTTTGGAGGTTTTTAAGTGGGGTTTGATTTTATTATTAATTAATATTTTTGAGGTTTCCAAAAGTACCCCTCTCTTCTCTTATAAAAGAGAACCCCATCCCTCTCCTCTTCACACAATTTTGAGCCTTCAAGCTCGGAAAAACCCTACCCATTACTCTTCTAAACTTCCCTATTTACATTATGGAGGTCCTGGTCTTCTCAAAAGACCAACTCTAGTCCCTTAAGAGAATGTTTAAAGGAGGTGCGTCGAGGAAGAGATAATCTCTTCTACCGATTCTTTCAAGTTTCTTTATTCTTCTACTTCCTCTTCTTTAGTTGTTTCATTACAAAGTAATAACATAAGTACCACTCATATACTTATATTTTATTATAAATATGAATCAACCCTATTTCATCATCTATCAATCCTATGGAAAATGAAATCACCGCGCATGCTTACGTACGGAATACCATCTCCACACCGTGGTGTAATCTGTTTTTCC
This sequence comes from Viscum album, assembly GCA_963277665.1. Lineage (NCBI taxonomy): Eukaryota > Viridiplantae > Streptophyta > Magnoliopsida > Santalales > Viscaceae > Viscum > Viscum album. The sequence continues at coordinate 1,397,625,624 of OY728135.1, read as the reverse complement.
ACCACCACCTTTTTTGGATGGGTATAATGGTGTAAATAATAACTATATATTATTATTATAACATTATACAAATTATGAGATATTATATCATCCAATCCAATTCCATTCAATAATTATGGGAACGATATCATCGCTCATGCGTACGTACAGATTATCGTCTCCACGACGCGATGAGATTCATTCTCCATGTTAACCATTCAATAATGATTATAAAGTATATATAATAAATAATCATGAAATATATGGAATAATAATGAAATATATGGAATAATAATGAAACTATATTTATTTATATGTTATTTACTTACTTCCATTCAATTTAATAAGTAAACGAAAACATCGTTCATGCGTACGTACGACCTACTGTCTCCATAAACGGTGTATTTAATTCCATTTATCGATCTATTATATATATATATATTATTCTGATTATATTATATATAAATCATTTATTACATTCTGTAAGTAAGTAATCATGATCTATGTAATCATATGAATAATTACAAGTCAAAACATGTACGATAAATGAAACGATTTTACCCAAAACGCTGCTTTAACATGGAATTGACAAATGAACGGGTAATATAAAGTCAAAAGTGAATCATATATGATATCATAAATATTATTATGGTTTTGTTACAAGTTAATAATATATTTAAACCTACTATATAGGAGTCTCAGACACATATGGAATAAATTGGACATAAGGTAAGGGATAATTATTCCAATCTCATTCTTATCCGAGATTGTTTATTCGTAAGTATTTACTAGGGTTATGTTTATCATCCATGTCCATGTTTTCTCATAATGTTTTTGTAAAATGTTTAATATTATTCCCTGTATTTTTAAGTCATTTTTCCCTTTTTTTACCACATGGTATAGAAAGAATCTTTCTTTTTTTACCATACAAGGTACTTTTTTACTTTTCCAGCAAAAGTAAAAGTATTTTTTTTAAATTATACAACATGAACAAATTTTTACGGTTTCATAACACCTTATTTACATGAATATTACTCTACAAAATTTCATAAATATTATCAAAAAAATTCTTTTCTTTTAATATTTCATAAAATTTTGAGAAAAGAAAATGATTTTGAAGAAGAAAGGTTATTTTCCTCAAGAATTCATTTCAAGTGTTTTATGAAAATTATTTTCCATATAATATTTTTATAGGGTTAGGTTTATATCCCTATTATTACATTTATTTGATTAAGTTATGATGGAATTATTTTTATGAAGTCCTTTATCTTATATGGATTAAGTTATGATGGCATGATGTTTAAGAATCCCATTTTTATTACATGGGCTATGCTATGATGTATGATTTATGATTTGGTGGCACACATAAGAATCGTTTCATTGTGAGATGGGTGGGACCTATATCTCCCTCAAATTCATTGGGTAAATATTTATATCTCATGAGATAGACATGGATGGAATGACAAGTAAATCCAGTTCAGTAATACAGGGTTGAAATGACAATTAAACCCGATTCAGTAATAGACATTGTCCACTATGATGGTCTTGGAAGAAATTCATTGGCTACTATGGAAATCATATCATGTTCTTAATGGTTTGGAACAATTACATGTTTTATTCCCATTCTATTTTATAATGATTAATTTTCCTTTATGATCTATGCCTTAAGTACTACCAAGATTTATTTCACAACTCAAGATTTTGATGTTTAAACATTATGTTCATGTTTTTAATTTCAAATGTATATGGTTTGTTTTATTTTTACCATGCTTACCCTTATTGAGAATTTGAGTTCACCCTTTCTATGTTTTCTTTTCCCCAGGATATAAATACAGGTTTTAGGTAAGAAAAAAAGGGAAATATCTTTATGGGAGATGTTGAAGATCTTTCACCATGATTTGAAGATTGTGTTACAAGTTTCCAAATACACTAAACTATTGTGGTCCTTGTGTATATGTTTCTATTATGTATTAATTATTCTAAAAAAGTAATGTAATGTCCATGTACATCAAGCTTTTGTCTCTACAAAAATTCCAAAAACTAACTTTCACCCTCGACCCACACTGATCGAGGTTAATCTCTTCCTAAGGGAAACACACCCTCACGATCTTAATGGTACTCTTAGATTTCCAATCCGAGTTACCTTTTAAGAGTTAAAAGGTTTCAAAAACAAAATAATTGTTACTTAATTATTTTGTTTACGGCCAAAAACTACTTTCCATTGTTGGCCTGTATTGGCCAATGTTGGCCCTTTCTAGGTGAATCATGATGCTATGAGTTCAATGATGCCCTCATATTTTTGATCCAGGAACTTATTTAAATGTTAGAAAACCCCAATCACATGTTTATTTTACAAACCTTAAAAATAGTTCAAAAATACGTTTTGGCCACTCCGGGCCTTAGAATTACATGTTATCTTTAAGCCTAGTCTCAAAATAATCCCAGTTAATTTTCAAAAAAAATGGAATTATAGGGTATTAAATTTAAAAGTATTTAGTTATTAGAGTCTTTGGGAGTTATGAAGAATTTATTTGATGTGATATAAAAGTATAAAAGGAGTTTAAAGAATGGTCCCATGGTTCTGGAGATAAGAAGAGAAGAATGTATTTCCAAATTGGTGGATCAAATGAAAAAGTTGGAAATGGGATCCAACCACCCTTGTGTCAAAAATATGTAAAGAAACATCAAGGGAATTTCCTAAAAGGGATTGGAAAATTCATTAAGCATGAAAGAGAAGTCCACTAATCTCGTAAATATCTAAGAGACATGAAGAATATAACCAATATGATGGAGTAAAGTAGAGAACCACCCCTGGTTCAATGATTCAACTATAAGGAGAAAGGGAAATATAAAAATCACTTCACTAAACCTCGACTCCTTGAAGGTAATAAGCATCACCAAACATGAATGATAAAAGGATAAAGGGAAAGCCTATGATATCACTACTATTGAAGTGGAGAAAGAAAACGAATTCATAAATGGTACACTTACTATTCACTCAAGAATGAAAAAAGTCTAATTTGATTCTAGTTATGCACATTTCTTTATATATTGCAATATTTCTAGAACTATTTAATCGAATCCCTGATACCTTGAAGTAGTGATATCCATAAAACACCTAATTGTATAATCATTGAAACCCCAGCATTGGACTCTTATCCTATTGGTGTATGTGGTAAGATTCTTCTAGTGAATATCATAATAATTACCTTGGTGGAATTTAACACTATACTAGGCATGGATTGGATCTCATTATATAGATAACTCATCAAATATTGGGAAAAGGAAATACCTTTTCAAATTTCTGAACCATCCCATGCTTCCTTAAAAATGAAAGAAAAAAAAATTAATCTTCTTTAGAAAATACCCCAACAGTGTGGGTGTTGATTCCTTGTGAAGAAGCATACCTTTCTCAAATGGTTGATTCAACATAATGTATCAACCAGGAGGAAATTACCATGGTGATCAAATACAATGATGTATTTCCTGAAGAATTATATGAAATTCCCCCATATCTTGAGGTAGAGTTCTCAATAGAACTTATAACCAAGGCCACTCATATATCAAAATGCCCCTATAGGATGTCCTTGATCAAATTGGAGGAGTTAAAGAAGTAGCTTCATGAAAATGTGGACCAAAGTTTCATATTCCCTATTGAATCACCTTAGGGTGCGCCGGTTCTCTTTGTAAAGAAAAAGGATGGATCAATGTGGCTGTGTATCGATTACCAGTAGCTCACTAAGATCACCATAATGAACAATATTATTCTTCCAAGGATTTATGACTTATACTATAAACTATGAGAAGATAAATACTTCTCAAAGTTGGATCTTACTTTTGGATATGATCAATTGAAGGTGAAGAATGGAGATATTTAAAAGGATTATTTCTATACAAGGTATGGGCATTATGAGTTTCTAGTGACGCCCTTCAGACTTACCAATGACCCTGTAATATTATAGATTTTATGAACATAGTCCTTAGACACTATCTTGAAAAATATATGGTATTTTTTATCAAATATATTCTCATATCTTCCAAGACAAGGAGGAACAATAAGAATATCTAAGTATTGTTCATGCAACATTAAGGAAGGAGAAATTGTAGACCAAATTCAGAAAGTGTGACTTTTGGATGCATCAAGTCACATTCTTGGGACACATGATCACAAGTGAGGGAATTTATATGGACCATTAAAAACAAAGGAAATTTAGGTATGGACCATACCCACTAGTTTCAAGAAAATCCACATTTTTCTTGGATTATCAGGGTACTACTGATGTTTTGTGATAACTTTCTCATGATTTTCTAGCCCACTAACTAAGTTAATAAGGGAAGGGTTAAAATATGTATGGATGCATAAATGTGAGGCAATATTCAAGGAGCTAAATAAGAGCCTAATCACTACACCTATAATCACAATAACAACAAGTGGGATGTTTTTTGTGATATATAGTGATTATTTAAAGAAAGGCATGGGTTGTGTACCCATGCAGTGTAAGATCCTATATTTTTCGAAGTATATCTCTCTCTAATTTTTTGTTAATCTTTTATTTTGGTTGTTTTTTCATCATATATTATTGTATTTTTAATTAAATAACTCTCAGTAGAAATGGTTTAATTGTTTCATGGGTTCCTGGTGAGATGAGAAACATTAAAAGAGGTTCAAATTGTCTAAAAAGGAAAATGGGATGAAAAATCAACTGTAGAAAATTTAAATGCCATATAAAGGGATTATATGTCATGTAAGTGTTCGATAGTTTTAATAAAATAAATATGAAATGATGTGTTTTTTTAGAGTATCCAATTAAAAAATATATATTATTTGTAATCACAATACACGCTGTGTAAATTACCAACCTGATATTTTAAACATGATGTGTGGAAAAATTCTCATTGTTTCATTTACAACACTTCTCCTATGGACCCTATGGATTTATAAAAGAAATTTTTTGGTACCAACTTCCCATATGAATTCCCCATTTGTGTGAGAGATACCTAGTATGTCTTTCCTGTTAGGTTTCTTCATTCTATTCCTTCTTCGGCCACCATTACAGTGAAATCCTTTAACCGATTGCATTGTTAGTTTTAATCTTGATCAGTTTTGATTTAGGTACCTCTTTTCTATCGTCTACACCTTCTTCCTTATGGGAGTTGTCTATTGGAATAATTTTGGATCATTGATTAAAGGTAGGTGGTCTATTATTCAAATCCCATAGTCATTATTTCAATCACATGTATGTAATTTTAGTATCACTATAGTTCGTTTAACAATTGGGTTTCCTAATTGAATTAATTAATTTGGTGAATTAATTAATTAAGTGTTTGTTATTCGGGAAAAATTAATTGATGAATTAATTATTAGAATATTGTAATTTTAGGATTTAAGGAATCATTAATTGTTGAATTAATTATGGGAGATTGAGGTTGTTGAATTTTATTAATTAATTATTGAATTAATAAATGGGAATTGTTAAGATTATGAAATTATTTAATTTGGATAATTAATTGTTGAATTAATTATTGATATATTATGATTATGAAATTGGGATAATTAATTATTGAATTAAATATTAGAATTTTTGAAATGTGAATTCAATTAATTTATTTTTGAATTAATTAATGGAAATTGTGATGGTGAAATGTGGTAGGGGTTAAATGTTGATTAATCATGATTGATGTGATATTATTATATATGTGATATAATGATGCATGTAAATTTTTGATGCATGTGATTATGTGATATTTGTGTGTGAGATAAGGCTTACTGCATCAAAATCCCACAAGGATAAAAATTGATATTTGTGTGTAGGATAAGGCCATATGTATCAAAATATTATAGTGATAAATTAAAGTCCCTATACGGATCATGGTTTTCAGTGTCAAAATCCCATGAGGTCCTAGGCATGGTGACCTAGACCCAAAATGTTGGAATCAGATCGTAGTTCTAATTAGAAGTATAATGAATTGAATTGAAATGGATAATTTAATCCCATGCGTTATAATGAAATTGTGAATTAAATATGTGATATGGTTTATAATTTGGTATAAAATGAATTTGGTATTTTGGATTGGGTGTCCTTGGGAACTAGGGTTTATGTGGTTAAATAAATGATAAATTAATAAATGTAAACTGTTTAATTTATTGCATATATTTCATTCATTATAAAAATACATATATTGTTTTGAATGGATTTTTTTTAGATGTTGGTGGTGGTTACGTACTGAGTTGTACTCACACCCTTCTCAGGATACCTGATCAGTACCCAAATAGACTTTATGTTTCTAGGATATGATATGGGAAAAGGACCTGTGTTTGATGGCTAATTTGGGAAGGATCGTAGATGAGGGAAGCTGATGTGGTTTGGGACCCACTTGGGAGTTTTTAGTTTCTTTACTTTTGGGTTTCCTTTTGACACTTGAAACATACTTTAGTATGGCATATTTACTATTTAGCTTTGATATTTTATTTCTAGTTTGGTCATCTTGTTATATTGGAATTTGTATGGTTAGGCTATATCTGTTGGTTATTATTAATTATTTCCCCTTTTGAGCTACTTTGATAAAGTGAGTATAGTCTCCCCACTATCAACATTAGGCCCTCACTACTATTCATAAGCCTATGGCATACAAGGAGGTGTGCATGAGGTCATATGGTGAACCAAATCAGGGCACCAATGTGTGTCATCTGGGTCAGGACATTACAATGTGGTATCTAAGGAGTTTATTTTCATTTTCCTTTGTATTACTATTTAGATAATATAGATAGAATAATAACATGAGTTGATCCTTGGTTATGATCTTGTGAATGGGAGTATCTACCCCATGTACATGGGTAAATGAAAAATACCTAAGGTGGGATTATTTTTGTTGACATGTTCTTTTACAATTGATGTTATTTCACCTCAAGGGATGAACTTGTTGTGCGATGTGATAATTATTTATGAGATTTACTGAGGATTGAATCATATACTGGTATGGCATGAGAGTTGAGTTTTCATGCATCATTATAAGAACTTAGTATTATTATGAAATACATAATCTTAGAAACGCACAAGAAAAGGGGTTATGGGTAAGTTGATGAACTTGAACTGTTTTTTCTTTCTTATGAAATTGAATTGAAAATAGTTCTTAACATTAAATTGAGAAAGATTGTAAAATGATGAAAAATGAGAATAAATGGGTGTATAAATGAGAAACTTGAATAATGAGAATTTTTTACCTTTCTTAACTAGGACCTAGTTGTAGTATTGTTAAGGGTAGTGATAGCACCTTAGTTTTGACTATGTGGTGAGGATTGTTGTGGTATATTGTGGTCCCCGTAAATGTGTTAACCTGTGTTATGTGTCCTAAGACACATGTTTGGAATTATATATATATGCCTCCATGATGACTCTGGTTCAGAGTAAGACAAGAGGATTTGGATGGAGATGTTCCTCTAGTAGCGGAACCAGAGGCATCAATAGTGCCAGGTGATAAAGCAAGAGAGAAGTTTTGGGAGAACATTACTCAGTTCATGCAGTTTATCGAAAGAGACCCAGGATGTGTTGTGAAAATCATGTCAAACCTGATGAGGTATTTTCAGTTATTGAACCCTATGACATTTACTGAAGAGGGTGGACCTAAGGTAGCAAAGTTCTGGGTTGAGTCCACCCATACTATACTTGAACACCTAGAGACTCCTTCTAAGAAAAGAGTAAAATTGGATTCTTACATGTTACGTGGTCAAGTTAAGAATTAATAGTACATCTAGACTTAGTATGGACAATTTGAAACTATAGAGTGGAAGGAATTTCATGAGAATTTCTTAGAGTACTTTTATCTAGAGACTCTAAGTCATGAGAGAGAAGTTGGGTTTATGATGTTGAATTATGGTAGCTTGTTTTTTATGGACTATGCAGGTCACTTTACAGATTTATATCACTTTGTTTTAGCATTGGAAGGAGATTAATATACTTCAAAAAATGGTTTTAGGATGGAATTAAATGAGAAATTAAATCCCAAGTGAATATCTTCAGGATGAATAAGTTTTTGAAGTGGTGAATTAGGCTCTCATTTCTGAGGGGAACCTGAAGGAAGCTTACAATGGTGGATAGTGGCTTCTTCTGGATGTGTAACATCCTGAATCAGGGTGCCACAAAAAGGTTCCCCATACTCGGTTGGCCACATGTACTCATGCTCATTTCCCCATACACCAGAGGATTCTGACTAGTAGCGAGGGCCTAGGGTGTGATAGTGGGGAAATTATGCCCTCATTTTCAAAGTAAACACTGTGGAAAACAAATAGTAATAATAGCGGAAGTAGTAATACCATACAACAAAAGTAAATAGTATAAGGCTGATAATAATAAAACAACTGAAGCCATACCATATATATAATTATGTATGTCATATGTGTATAGGAAAGTAGCCAAAATAGGTCACAATATTGGAAATACAATACAATCCAAAAAAAATGAAAAATAAAGTAAAATACAATAACATCGAAAGCCCCATCTTGGTCCCTTGATCACCAGCACCAACATACAGCAATCAAGTACCTTGTGAAGAAGGGTGATTTCCCTTATCTATAACTACAATCATATAATATGTTTGGGTCCGAAACATGACCCAAACAGGGTGTGAGATGAATCCCAGTAGGAAACCACTAAAAGATATGTTCCTAACTGTCAGTGAATATATATAGCAGGTAATATGTAGAAAAGAAGTTATAAACTAAGAACTACTTGGAAGTAAACAATCATAATGTTTTCAATTACATTTATTTACATTTATTATTCAACCTATTTAATCATGTAAACCTTGGGATCTAGTCTAAGATTTGTATCCCCTATGTAAGTAACAAAAAAGATGTCTTAGAAGAATGTCTAAAAAATTAAGTAATACTAAGTCCGATATTGTGATTTATCTTGGAAGACTCATCATAATCATTCAATTATTCACAAATGACCCTCAGGGAATGCTCTTACAGTCTACCCTTTGGTCCCACATAACATTAATTCAATAAATAAGGATCCTCTAGGAAATATCTCATGGTCAAACTCCTTTGGATAGTCATCTACACCAAGGCTCTAACGATCCCGTGTAAATAATCCGAAAGTCCCCTCAGTCTTCCTGGTCTAAGGCTCTCATGGTGTATTGGAAAAATATAGTAGTGCGCATATCATATCCAAGAAAATAATCTGGAATTCCCCTCAGTCTTCTCGGTCCAAGGCTGTCACAGTCCATTGAAAAAAAATGCGCATATTATATGAAAGTAGCTCATGTAATATGAAACTACTACATGGTAAAACATTCACAATGCATATCACAAGCATTCAATATAATCAATAAAACTCCATCCAAATAAAAAAAGGCATGGAAAAAAGGTACACCTCATGGGCAACCTAAACCAAATGTCCATAAATAGTAAACCAAGGGGGAAACACCCATGAGGTGTCCCTTAGACAATGTATCTAACCTTGCGCATAAGAAACAAACCTTTATCAATAAATCAAACCATATAAGGTAATAACAGGTTTAAATTCCAAATCAATAAATACCCAAAACATGTGCATGCAACACTTTTAGCATATATAATCCAAATACATACAATTAAAGACACAAAAACATACCTTGATGTCATACAATCGATATAATTGAACGTCATCCATTTAATTGGCCTAGATTGGCGTAGATCTACAAAAAGGTGAAAAATAACCAACCTTGAATAAATCACAGGAGAGTATGAATCAAGAAAAAGGGATTAGAAGGGTTTGAGAACTCATAATTATGATTATAACGCAATAGATGATGTCTTGATCAGAGCTCGGACAGAGAATCGGGGGTTTGACATTTGTTCATTGTTCCAGAGCACTGTTGTATGAAACACAAGAAGAATAACATGTTTCTAGAGATGAGACGTGACCCCTCTCTAATATTTCAAATAAAAATAAAAATACACGGTGTATTCTTTAAAACTACATGTCGTGTAGTAGACTTAATTGGCCACTGACTTAAGCGGTCTGCCAGGTCACCACATGGCCATGTATCTGGCCGTTACACAGCTAGTACGTGGCTATATGTGGAAATCTAGGTACACAGGGTGTACTCAGAATTACATGGAATGTACTTAAAAAAAACCAATTTTATTCCTTTTTCCTCAAACAACCCGAAAAATAAGATCCGTAATGAAGATCCGAGTTCTTACAAACTTCCCCTATAAAGCAATTCATCCCTCAATTTACCTTCCCAGGGTGGTGAAGAAGAAACTATGAACAACTCTGACCACATTGATTAAACATCGGCCTATCTCTCCCAAGTCTCATCCTGCACTTGGTCGTGCTACCATAGAAACCATACTAGAGGAATAGACCAACCATGGATAACCTTCGTGCTTCAATAAAAAATCCAAATAGGGTGCTCCTTGAAGGATGCATACACCTCTCACTCAACCTTCTCAGGTTGAAAAACATGATATGGCTCTGAAAAGTAACGTTGTATCTAGAAAAAATGAAAGACGTCTTGCATATCTCGATAACTCTGAGGTAACTGAAAATGATAGGAAACTGGACCGACTCTCTCCAAAAACTCAAATGGATTGATGTATCTTAGTTAAATCTTCCCCTATCTCCTAATCCTCTGGTATCCCAACCTCAGTGTGACAGGCAGGAAAACCTCATCTCTAACCTAGAACTCTAGAGGTCATCTCCTTCGATCGGTATAAGATTTATGGTGAGATTGTGCAGTAGACATCCTCTTCCGAATCAAATCCACCTGCTCTGTGGTCTCCTGGACATGACGAGGTCCCAATATAGCTTTCTCTCCTACATCCATCCAACATAGTGGTGATCAGCATGACCTACCATACAAATCCTCATAAGGTTCCATCTGAATTGTTTCTTGAAAAGTATTATTGTTGGAAAACTTTACCAAGGGTATATGTCTCTCACAAGAGCCCCCGAAATCCAGGATTCGTGCTCAAAGCATGTCCTCTAAAACCTAAATCATGTGCTCGGACTGGCCATCTGTTTGGGGATGGTAAGATGTACTTAGAGGAACATATGTGCCCAAAGCCCTCTGTAGTCTCTTTCATACATGATAAGTAAACCATACATCTATATATTAAAATATAGAGTGTGTAACCCCATTAAAACATACAATCTCTTGGATGTACAAATTTACAAGCTCATAAACACTGAAGGTTTCCTTGATCGGTAGGAAATGTGAAACCTTCATGAGTCTGTCAACAACAACCCATACAACATCATTTCCTTGAGGCGAACATGGTAAACCCATCACAAAATCCATCACGACATCGTTCCACTTCCACTCGAGAATGGGTAACTGTTGTAATATCCCTACCAGTCACTGATTCTATGTATTTACCTGCTAGAAGGTGGAATATCTCATAACAAAACCAACTAAATCCCTCTTCATACCTAGCCACCAATACTGATATTGTAAATCTTGATACATCTTGATGACACTAGGATGAACTGCCCATACTAAGGCATGAAAATATCACAAAAGATCCTCATGTATGTCAACTGACACCCATACATTCCCATGAAAACTCAAAACCTCATCCTCACCTATGATGTAACCAGAAATAGGGTCCCCTCCAACACACTCTCCCATAGGAGTAGGCCTTCAGAATCTGATAGCTGCATTATTCCCATTCGATCTAGTAGAGTAGAGGTAACAACAATAGAAGAAAGAAACATCTACCCTTGTTTTTCATGAACCTCTAAATGCATCTCAGAGAACAGATCCAAAATCTACCATTCACAACTGGCCTCCTAAATTGCCTGTATTTTAGTTCTCTTACTCAATGCATCAGCCTCTGCATTGCCTTTCCCAAGCATGTTGGCAAGCTCAAAGTCAAAGGACTGATGGTACTCAACCCAACTTTACTGTCTCAAATTAATATCTCGTCGAGTAAAGATATAATTGAAGCTTTTATGGTCAGTTTAAACAAAAAAATTCTCTTCCAAAAGATAATGTCTCCAACAATGAAAAGCATGCACAATTGCAGCCAACTTGAGATCGTGCATTGGGTAATTCCTCTCATGTGGCCTCAACTGCTGAGACCTGTACTCAACGACTCCTTCCCCTGCATAAGCACTATCCCAAACCGATACCTGATGCTTCATAGAAAATGGTATAAATATTTCCTGACTCCAGAAAAATCATTATCGATGCTGAAGTTAATCTCTCTTTCAGCTCTTGAAAGGATGAATCACAGGAATCAGTCCACAAGTACTTCACACTCTTCTTAGTCAGGATCATTAAAGAAATTTCAAAGCATGGAATGTTATGTATAAATCATTTATAGTAACCATACAACCCTAGAAAACTTTTTACATGAAATACGTTCTTCGGCTGCTCCCAAGAAACTACCTCTCTCACCTTCTCTCGGTCTACTGATATTCCTATCTCCAAGACGACATGACCCAAGAAGTGAATATGATCCATCCAAAAGTATCATTTTAAGAGATTAGAATATAACTGATTCTCTCTTAGTGTACTCAATACGATCTCAAGGTGGATGGAATGGTCATGTTGAGTGTGAGAGTACACCAAGATATCGTCCAAGAAGACTACCAGAAAATAATCCAAGTAAGGATTGAACACTCGGTTCATTAGTGACATGAAAACTACATGCACGTTAGTGAGTCCGAACGGTATAACCAAATACTCATATAGACCATGACTACTCTGAAATACTATAATAGGTATATATTATTGTCTAATGTGAAACTAATGACAACTGGATCTCAAGTAAATCTTGAAGAACACCCATGATCCTTGAAGCTGATCAAAGAGATCATCAATCCTTGAGAAAAGGATATCAGTTATTAACTATTAACTGGTTTAGCTTTTGATAATCCATAAAAAGTCTAAGGGTGCCATCTGTCTTCTTTGTAACAAGTACAAGCGAACCCCAAGGAGATATACTAGGTCAGATGAAACCCTTCGCGTGCAACTCGTCTAACTGCTTCTTGATCTCCTATAACTATGGTGTAGACATCCTATATGGAGGAATAGAGACTGGTTCCACTCTTGGGACAAGCTCAATAGAGAAATATACCCCTCACTCTAGAGGTAAACCCAAAAAGTCATTTGTAAATACATATATGAAATGATCTACCACTGGAGGAAAGTCCATCTGTGAAGTCTGATGGTCACCCAGATATAAACTAGAAATCGGGGCTGTGATTCCTCCCAACCCATGATGCTTGGGTCCATCTCTACTCGCCTGGACATCCCATTCACCCTTGTGTAGAAAAAATCTTCCCTCTAGTGATTTGAAGCTCACCTTGTGGTGATAGTAGTCAACAAAGGCTTGAAATGAGACTAATCAGTCCATTCTGAGAATGACATCAAAGCCTGTCATATCTAAGACATAGAGGTCCCATAAGAAGTGACACCCAAAAACATCATGAAGGCACTTCTTTCACTGAAAAATACTATCCGTCCTAATCCCTAACAGAGCTTCTAGAATCATAAAATCATTAGAAGTAAATATACATAGCCCAAGGCTCTCTACAATGACAAAATATATAAAACTATGGGAATCCCTTGTATCAAAAAGGGAAGAAGCTAAAACTGAGGCAAATAGAATCGTACCTCTAACCGTAGAGGGTATGAGATCCTACTCTTGCTGGGTCTATTCCATCACAAAATTCTGACCTGTACCGTGGGCTTGAGACCCTTCCTAGCTACCCTAAGCTGATCCACCCAACTATCTCTAAAAACCTTTCATTTGGCTACCCCGACCATGAGCACCTCCTCGGCCTGAATAGCTTGACGAACTCCAACTCCCTAACTGATAAGAAAGCAGTGGCCTAGCTTCTGTATGTGGAGTAAAAACAGATCTCCTCTCACTAGATCCTAGTGATAATATCCTGGAAAAATGCTAATGATGACCCTTTTTTTGCAAGATCGGCACTCAACTAGGTATTTCAGGCACTGTGGTCTCATGTGACCACTCTTACTGTACTAGTAGAACCTCACCTAGATACATGAAGATACATCCCTACTACTGGAATCACTACATGATTTGTCCCTACGATTCTTACTGCTATCAAATAAAGGAGTACCAGCCCTAGATTTTGAATCGCTCTTGCTCTCAACTCCCAACTCCCTTAGATTTCACCTGGTAATCAGTTCCTGGTTCACTGTAATAGTCACCTAAGTGAACCTAAGAACATTCACCTTTGATTAGATGTCGTAATTGAGACCATCCTCAAATCACCTAGCCATTGATAACATGTCACCTCCCATAATAGGTGTGAAGCTCTGAAACTATGTAAAATGAGAAGAATAATCCATCATTTGAAGAGAGACCTGATCCAAATGTATGAACTCCCGGGATCAGTCGGCCCTCAACATATTGGGGTAGAAAAAATCATAGAAGGTCCTATGAAACTCTTCCCAAGTCATATCTAGATGAAGTCCCACCTGGGAAACAACATCCCACCATATCTTGGTGGAATCACATACCATGTAAGTTGCAATCTTCACTATCCTCTCAAGTGGAATCTCCAGATGCTCGAAGATAGAAAGCATGGCCTCCAACCATGACTCCACAACATGTGGTCCTCTAACCCCTGAAAAAGTGGGAGGATGCTGCTATTGGAACACCCTTGTTAACTCTACCATAGTTGGGGTAGGATGTGGTGCTCCTTGAAATGTCGGAAAAATCCTCATAAAGCCTTCACAAAACTATGCATCAACACTTGCATCTGGTATAACAGCTGGTTCCAAGAAGATCATGATGGGAAGATCTACTGGTAATCCTTGATCTACCATTTTCGGTGTCTAATCATCACCCTATACCTAGAGTAAAACCAGAGGACATCTTGGTGTCATGAATCTCCAAGGTCAATTGCACACCTCAGTTCAAGATTATCAAGGACTGCAACTTAGAATTTAAAGAATGGAATAGGAGAAGGAAAACATTCAAGTTTTTCAAAAGAGGGTTACACAGAATGTAGAACCACTACATGATGTTTTCTCTTAATCCTTAATATGGGCGTGTACCCCTACCAACCTAGTCATGTAACACCCCATACACATGACGTGTTACTCTAGAGACACAACATGTACTTTAATTTTCCATCCTTCCTAATTTATTCTACATGGATAAAACTACATGATTCTGATGGTGTAACACTACACGACGTACACACTCTAGACACAACATGTACTCAAAAGTTATATCCACCCTTGTTGTTAGTCACACGACTTGATACACAGTCGACTATAGAACAACATGTACTCCCAGAACACAGTGTGTTCTACCAAGAGTTTATAAACCCTATGTCTATACTCACACAGTCAGTCACATGGTCAATAACTACATGGTGTGTACATAAGGTACACGACATGTACTTAAGAAAATTCAATTCTTCCAGAACAAAAGAACACATGGCGTGTGTTCATAACATCACACATCATGTTTTCTGAGTTTTTTGGACATTAAGCCTATGAAACCTCTCTAGAACCCCCAAATATTAAAATTTGGTGAATTCATGCCAATTTATGATCTGTGAGAGCCCATACTCCCCCGGAATCAATGTTTGGAATCCTTATTCATATCATATATTAACTGAATTCAATTAAAGTTCAAACATGATTTTCTAAATTCTAATCCAAGAGGGCCCATAACACATCAAAGACCAAAGCTTGGTGTCTATCCAAATGAAACATTACATATACCAATATGCTATCAAAATAGTAGGTATTTATATAATGACATCTATCACAAAAACATTCATATCTTGCACAACATATATCACAACATCATGCAATCAATAATGCACCCTAAATGACATGATAAAATGCATGACATGTGATCTCTAGAAAGTGAATATATGATGCATGAGATGGAATACCCTCATCTTATCAGGTTTCAATAAAAATATAACCATAATGATATCAATCATAGAAATACAAAATAAGTGAATCATCTAATGGTGAAATCAAATCAACAATAACAATTTGAAAAACCAGAAAAATTACAATATTCAAGGTAAATTGGATTTTCCTTGTACATAGTTTAGCTAATCCTGGGCACAGCTTATTATAGACTACCTATTTCTTCCTATCCCAGTCTATTGGCTCTAAATAGTAAGTCAAAGTAAAAAAGAAAACTACCTTGATACCACTTTGTAATGTCCCAAATCAGGGTGCTGTCCAATGGTGCCTCGTACCTAGTTGGACACATGGAATCAAGCACATCTACCCATATGTCATAGGCTTCCGACTAGAAGTGATGAAATAGGGTGTGATATTGGGGAAACTATTCCCTTATTGGAAAAGTAAAAAAAGTGGAAAATAAATAGTAATAATAGCAGAAGCAATAATACCATACAACAAAAGTAAATAACAGAAGACTGGTAGTAATAAAAAAACTAAAACCATATCATATATATAATGATGCATGTTGTATGTGTCTAGAAAAGAATCCAAAACATGTCACAATTCTGAAAATACAATACAATACAAAACAAGGAAAAAGTAAGTAAAATCCAACAACATCACAAGCCTTAGCTTGGTACCATGCTCTCCAGCTCCAACATACAGTAATCAAGTAACTGATGAAGAATTTAACTTTCCCTTATCTATAACTGCATTCATATAATATTTTTGGGGTCCAAAACATGTCCCAAACAGGGTGTGAGATTAATCCCAATTGGAAACCACCAAAATATCTGTGCTTAACTGTCAGTGAATATATATAACAAATAATATGTTGAAAAGAAGAAATAAACTAGGAAGTAATCAAAAGTAAATAATCCTAAAGTTGTAAATTACATTAATTTACATTTATTATTCAGTCTGTTGAATCATGTAAACATTGGGATCAAGCTTAAGCTCTATATCCTATGTGTAAGTAACAAAATAGATGTCTTACAAGACCATCTAAACAATCAAGTAAGACTGAATACAATCTTGTGATTTGGCTTGGAATGCTCATCACAATCATTCAATTATTCACAAAAAACCCTCTAGGAAAGATCTCACAGTCTACCCCCTTGTTCCCACATAGCATCAATTCAATAAATAATGAACCTCAGAGAAATCTCTCATGGTCTAACCCCATTGGTCAATCATCTACACCAAGGATCTCATGAACCTATATAAATAATCTAAAAGTCCCCTCAGTCTCCCTGGTACAAGGATCCCATAGACCATTGTAAAAATCTAGTAGCGCACATATCATATCAAAGAAAATAATCTATAAGTCCTCTCAATCCTACAGGTCTAAGGCTCTCACGGTCCATTGGAAAAATAATGCGCATATTATATCAAAGTAGCTCATGTAATATGAAACTAATACATGGATAAACATTAAAAATTCATATCATAAGAAATTCATATAACCAATCAAACTCCATCCAAATCAAAAAAGTCATAGAAAACAAGGTACGCCTCATAAGCAACATGGACCAAAAGACCATAAACAATCAATCAAGGGGAAACACACTCATGGGGTGTCCCTTAGACAAGGTATCTAACCTTACACATAATCAACAACCATTTACCAATCAATCAAACCATGTCAGGTAATAACAGGGTTAAATTAAAAATCAAGAAATATCCGAAACGTGGGAATGGGGAACGTTTAGCATAAATAATCCAAATACAACCAAAGAAATGGAAAAACCACCTACCTCTATGTCGTACGATCGATATACTTGAACATCAGCCCTTGAATAGGCCTAGATCATCATAGATCTACAAAAAAGTGAAAAAATCCAACATTGAATAACTCCTAAGAGAGGATGAATTAGGAAGAAGGGATCAAGAGGGTTTGAGGACTCATCGGTGGGATTCCAACGCAGCTAATGGTGTCTCGATTGGAGCTCAGATAGAGAATTGAGGTTTCAATCTTCATTTTTCATTCTAGAGTTCTCCTATACAAAACACAACAAGAAGAATCTATTTTCGTACATGAAATGTGACCCCACTCTAATATATCAATTTAAAATAAAATTACACAACATGTTCTTTAAAAATCCATGCCATGTAGTAGCCTTAACCTTCCCTCAACTTAAGTGGTCAAATAAGTCACCACACAACTTTGTATATGGATGTTACATGGCCAACACGCAACTATACGTGGAAATCTAGGAACACAACGTGTACTCAGAAGTACACAGCGTGTACAAAGAAAAAACCTCTTTTATTCCTTTTTCCTAAAACAACCCAAAAAAATATCCATACCTGAAATGAATATCTAGGTTATTACATGATGAAAGGAGGTATGAATTTTGATAGTATGAAGCATCATTATGATAATGTTTTCCAGATAAGTAGAAAGAAAAGTGGGAAGACAGAGGGGTAAGTTATGAAGGACCTTGATCGAGTGATTTGTCACCAGTGTGGTTGGTCGGGACACTTCCATAGATATTTACCCAAACCACCAATAAAGTTATATTCTTTCAGTATTATGGGACATCTATAGAGGTTATGTGGGGCCCTTGACAGATGGGTAGCAATGGATGAGTTAGACAGAGCTAGAGTGTAGTAAGGGGATATTCTACACCATATCAGGTAGGAATTTTGAGTTCTACTGGCCATGGAATCAGGGGATGTGGATGTGGATATTTGGGGAAAGAGAACCCATATCAGCATATTTATATAGATCAAGGAACTTAGGAAATATCATAAGGAAAATGGCCAGGATAGTTTCATGCCATTTATCATAAACTTTTCAATAGCGTGGATGGACCATCAACTGTGAGAGGTAATATTCTTGTAGCTTATACATTATCTTGTGTGTTTTTTTATTGGTATCACTCATTCCTTTACTTCTACTCAACTTATAAATGGTTTGAGACTCGAGGTAGATTTCATGAGTGGGATTTAATAATACATACACAACTGGGAGTACGATCGAGAGTTATATACTTGTGCAATTGGTGTTCTCTCGAGGTTGGGGAGTATCATTTTATGTGAGATATTTATATCCTAGAAATTTCAGGATATGAACCAATTCTGGCTACAGAATGGTTAGTATCATACCAATACCACATAGATTATTACCACAAGAGAGTGAGTTTTTTATCTCCTAAGGGTGAAAATTATGTTCACCATGGAGAATGAGATATCCAGGAGGGACAATCTGGTCCAATTACATAAAAACTGGGAGATCTCACAACTGAGGTTTCTAGTTTGATACTAGATTATGGTGGTTTAAAGCATGATTTCTTTCCTCCAGTAGTGGAAAAGTTTTGGGATGTGTTTTCTAAATACTTATCGGATTTCCACATAAGAGATATGTGGAATTTACAATTGAGATCATGCAAGGGGATGAGCTAGTTTCAATTCCACCATACAAAATAAAATCTTCAAAGCTTTAATGGATCAAGAATCAACTATATGATTTGCAGGATAATGGATTTATCTATCCGAGTATGCCACCTTGGGGTTATTCAGTTTTTTTTCTTCTAAGAAGCCTGATGGGACTCTATGATTTTGTGTTGATTACTGGTTGTTGAACCAGATGACTATGAAGAACAAGTATCTTCTTCCATGCATTGAAGACGTATCTGAATAGTTGTGGGTATCTTGTTCTTTCTAAAATATTGAATTGATATCGAGTTATCATTAGTTTAGTGTTTGAACTTCTGATATACCGAGGAATGTTTTTAGAAGAAGGTATAGCCTTTATGAGTTCATCGTAATGCTGTTTGGGTTAACAAACACACCGTCAATGTTTATGGCCTTGATGAAAATAACCATTCATCGATTCATTGACTAGTTTGTGGTTGAATTTTTGGATGAAATCATGGTGTACTCCAAGACTCATGATGATCATTCCCAACATCTTGATATAATCCTGAGTATACGAAGAGAGAATCATCTATACACTAAGCTATCTAACTATCAGTTTTTAATTGATCAGGTAGACTTATTGGGTCACATTATCTCAGAAGAAGGTGTTTTTATAGACCTAGAGAAGGTTTACGAAATTATTTATTGGGAGAAGCCCAAGAATTGTTTCGATATCCATAGATTTATGAGGTTAGAAGGACATTATTAGAGGTTCATCTAGGAATTTTTCCATTTGAATTCACTACTTTTGTCCTTGACAAACAAGGGATTAAAGTTTGAATGGTTTTGAGAATACTACAATTCCTTCTAGGTGTTGAAGAATCATTTGAAATTGGAACCAATATTGATCCTACCTAATCTAGGACAGGAGTATATAGTGTTTTGTGATTCTTATGGGATCAGTATTACAGAATTGTTGATGCAGGTAGATTAGGTTGTGGAATATGGGTCTTAGCAGTTGAGTACACATGAAAACAATTACCCTACACATGACCTTGAGTTAGATGCAGTGGTTTATGATTTGAAGTGTTGGAAGAATTATCGGTTCAGAGAAACATTTACTGTGTATAAGCATCACATGATCTAGAAGTATATCATTTAATAGCGATATTTGAATCTCTGATAGGGGAGGTGGGTTGAGTATATGTAGTCTTTTTCTAGATGATAAGAATGTTATGGCTCAGGAAGGTCAAGATTAGATGAATCTCGTATCAGTTTTAGTAGGTACACACTCTGAGAAGGAACAAATATAGATAGTATGAAGATATTTAATATTTTACCTTGATGGAAAGCCTTGAAGGTGGGGGGACACCATCTGATTGGACCATAGAGGAGGATGAGATCATCTATATCTGGAATCAGGTTATTGTACCTATGAGAATATGATAAGATTTTATGTGGGAATTTAATGCCTTAAAGTTGGTGGTGCATCCATGTGTGACCAAAATATACCATGACCTACGATGAAAATTTTGGTGGTCAAGCATAAAAAAGGAGATAGTAGGGTTCATGACATGATGCTACACCTTTAAAAATGTGATGGCTAAGCAAAAATGACCTGATTGTTTTCTACAACCATTTCCCATTCTAGAATGGAAGTGGGATGAAATGATTATGGATTTTTTGGTGAGTTTCCTAAGGATTTCTTGGAAGAATGATTTTATTTTCATGATTGTGGAGCATTTGAAAAAGGCAGTTCATTTCTTAGTTGTGAAAGAAACTTTCTCAATGTATTATATGGGAGAGATATATGTTAGGGAGATAATCCATATGCATGGTGTGCCATGGAATATAGTTTTAGACTGTGATTAACACTTTACTTCATGCTTCTGGTAAGGTTTATAGAAGGTGATTGGTATAAAAGTTTTGTTGAGTATGGATTTACACTGGAAGAGAGATGAGAATTCGGAGCTTACTATACAGGTACTTGCGGATATGATTCAAGCATGTGTTATTGACTTTTTTGGTCCTTAGGAGAATCATATAGAATTTTTTTAGTTCACATATAACAACATTTATCAGGAAACAATTATGATGGAACCATATGAGGCACTTTATAATAGGCCCTGGAGATCACATCTATGCTGGATAGAGGTAGTTGAGTCAGATTTTTTGGGACCAAGAATCTTATTGGAGATGTCAGAGCTGGTATAATTGATTAAATAAATGTATGGATACAGATCATAGTAGAAAGAAGTCATTTGGCGATCAATGTTGATGAACCCTAGAGTTTATGGAGGGTGATCATGTATTCCTTCAGGTGTTTCCTAGATTGGGTCACTAAAGGATATAGATATAGGAAAAGATGGTACATGGGTTCATTAGATCCTTTGAGATTGTGGAGAGAATCAGGCCGTTGGTGTACCTATTGTATCTTCCACAGAGATACAATGATCTGTATGAAATTATCCCTATCTCACAAAATCAGTGGTATCACACTAACCCTTATCATGTGATCAACATGAATAATGTTGAGATTGATATAGAATCATCCTTTGAGGATCATCTGATTCATGTATAGGATTTTAGTTAGAGAGTGTTTTGGGGAAAGACTGTGTTGATAGTTCGAGTATTATGGAAAGATGGGTGTATCAGGAGGGCACATGGGCCTCATCCTGGTTGGTCAGGAATATTAAGTGCATCCAGGTGACCCGAGATCAAATCCAGGCAGAGGAACAATTTTTGGGACTATAGCAGTACTATAACAGGCACTTTAGCAGTACTGTAGCGGGCACTGTAGTGGGAACCGTGCAGTACTATAGTAGGTACTGTAGTAGGAACTATATCAGGCACTATTTGGCGCTATAGAAGCCAGGTATTTGCCCTTGTTTAGGCCTTTGGGCCACCAATTTGGTCCCCGAGTACTTTAAGTTCTTCGAGCCACCCAAGCCTTCGGGCTAGTAAGGCCTTCGGGCCACCTCAAGGCCTTCGAGTCACTTTAAGTGAAGATGCAAACCATATAACCTACAAGGAACCAGCTCTATAAGAGGATGAGCAAGGAGCTTTCACCACAGTAGAAGCTACACAGATTTCAAGAATGAGAGGGTATGACACCTACCATCAGTACAAGCCTATTCATGCACGAGATAGCCTAGATTAACAGCCATGCGAAGGTGGAGATCTGATTTCACGATGAAGATGCTGGGGAGGAGCAGTTCCAAGTAGTTAGTCTAGGTTGTATGTAATGTTTGAAGCCTACGAGCAACGAATTCCTCTAAGTCCTATGGGCCATGTAATAATTACACCTACGGTACTTGTAAAGGTTCAACCTCACCCCTTGAAAGGTGGATTATCACAATAAATAAAAAATTAAGGCCTTCAGGCCATTGGATGGATGGGTGTGTCAGGAGGAAACATGGGAGAGACTAGTGGATATGCGGGATCAGTGTCCTAATCTTTCTAACTCAAGATATTAGAGATACTTGAGAGTATAGCTCGAGGATGAGTTGTTATATGGTGGGAGATACTGCAAGATCCTTTTTTTCTAGTAATGTCTCAATCTCCATTTTTCGTTTATCATTTCATTTGGTTTTTTTCATCATATAAGTCTTTCGTTTGAATTAACAGACTCTAGGTAAAAATGGGTTAAGTTTTTATGGGTTCTTGGTGATATGAGAAACATTAAAATAGGTTAATATTTTTTAAAAATGAAAATGGGATGAAAAATCAACAGTAGAAAATTTACACCCCATGTAAAGGGATTACACATCATTTAATTATTCTAGGTTTTTAATAAAATAAATCTGAGATGATGGGTTTTTTTGGTGTATCTCATTTAAAATATTTACATGATGTGTAATCACATTACCATGTAAATGACTAAAAAAATATTTAAAATATGTTATATAAATGAATTATCATTTGTTTTAGCAGCAGTTTTCCTCTTATCAAACCTAGGGCTTTCTCCAGGTGATTTTGGGGGTGCCAACTTTCCTTCTGAACATCCTGTTTGTGTAAACGATCCCTGATAATTCTTTTTGGTTACATTTCATCCTTCTTCTCCAACTATTTCAGAAAAATATTATGACCTATTGTGTTGTTGGTTTTGATCCTGATCAATTTTGATATCGGAACCTCTTTGAAATCATCTACACCTTTTTCCTCATGGATGTTGGCCATTAGAAGCATTGTTGGATCATAGGTTATAGGTACGTGGTCTATTATTCAAATTCCATGGCCATGATTTAAATTATGTGTATGTAATTGTAGAATTAAGGTTTATTTAGAAATTGGGTTTTCTAATTGAATTAATTAATTTGGAGAGTTACTTAACTAAAGGTTTGTGATTCATGAATAATTAGTTGATTAATTAATTATTGGAATATTGAAATTGTTGGATTTTAGGAATACTTAATTATTGAATTAATTATGGGAGATTGAGGTTGTTGAATTTTATTAATTAATTATTGAATTAATTAATGGGAATTGTGGAATTTGGATAATTAATTATTGAGATATTGTGATTATGAAATACGAATAATTAATTGTTGAATTAATTATTATAATTTTTGAATTGTGAATTGGATTAATTAATTGGTGAATTAATTAATGGAAATTGTGTTGGTGAAATGTGGAAAGAGGATAAATGTTGGATAATCCTGATTGATATCATATTATGATATATGTGATATATTGATACATGTGAATTTTTGATTCATGTGATTATTTGATATTTGTGTGTTGGACAAGGCTTGCTGCATCAAAATCCCAGAGTGATGAAAATTTATATTTTTTTTTGGGACAAGGCCTACTGTGTCAATAGACCATAGTTATAAATTGATATTCATGTGTGGGACAAGATCCGCTACATCAAACTCTTATGAGGTCCTAGGGATGGAGACTTAGACCCAAAATGTTTTCATTAGACCATGGATCCAATTAGCTATATTATGAATTGAATTGAAATGTATAATGAACTCCCATGAGTTATAATGAAATTTTGAATTGACTATGTGATATGGTTCAGAATCTAGCATAGTCCTAAGTAGTTAATGTGGATTGGGTGTCCCTAGGATCTTGGGGGTTTATGTAGTTAAATAAAGGACAAATGAATAGATATAAAATATTTACTTTATTATTTCTATTTAATTCTTTATCAAACTGCATACAGTATTTTGAATTGATTTTTTAGACACCATTGGTGGTGGCCTATAGAGTTGTAGTTACACCCTACTCAGGATGCCTAATTAGTACCCAAATAGACATCATATTTGCATGATAGGATAAGAGAAATGTCCCCATGTAAGATGGATGATTTGTGATGGAAGATGGATGATGGAACTAGATGTGGTTTAGGACCCGCTTGGGAGTTTTATGTATCTCTACTTTTGGGTTTCCTTTTGACACATGGAACATACTTTTGTATGGAATGTCTACTATTCGGTTTTCATATTGTATTTCTAGTTTCGTCATCTTGTGATACTGGAATTTTCTTGGTTATGCTATATCTATTGGTTATTATTATTTATTTATGCTATTGAGCTACATTGATAAAAAGGGTATAGTCTCCCCACTATTGACATTGGAACCTTGATACTAGCTAGAAGCCTCAAGAGTATGGTTAGGCATGCATGAGGTCATGTGGAGAACCGTCTCGGGGCATCGGTGTGTGGAACTCAGGTTAGGATGTTACATACAGAATGATAAAGTGATAGCCTACACCTCAAGAAAGTTGAAGATTCATGATAATAACTACCTAACACATGATCTAGAGTTAGTATTTGTGATATTCTCTCTACATATTTATTGGAACTATCTCTATGGAAAGAAGTGTGAAATATATACTGATAACAAGAGCCTAAATTATATATTCACACAAAAGGAGTTCAACATGAATCAAAGGAGATGGTTAGATCTAATCAAGGACTACTATTTCTTTATTAACTATCATCATGGGAAGGAAAACATGGTAGTTGATGCTCTTAGTAGAAAATAACTGGCTACTCCATCCATGTTGTGGATTGAGAAAGACCCTATCTTTATGGATATTCAAAGGATGGATTTGGAAATCATAATAGTAGGGAATACATCCTAACTTTCCTGAATGATTTCCCAACCATCTATCCAAGAGAATATTAAGGAGGTACAAAATACTGATCTAGAGTTACAAAAGAAGGTGAATGTTGTAAAGTAAGGAAAGATGAAATATTCTCATATCTATGATGATTGTGTTATTCAGTTTGGAATGAGGATGTGCATGAATTCATAATTAGAGATAAAGGAGATATTGTATATTTCACATAACTCACCTTTCTCCATCCATCCTGAAAGTACCATGATGTATTGTGATATTCGAGAAAACTTATGGTGGGAAAACATGAAGAAGAAGACTGTAGATTATATCTCAAGGTGTTTATTATATAATTAAGTTAAAGAAGAGTGACATAAGTCCAATGGGATGATATAAACATTTATTATACCCTTGTGCAAGTGGTAGAATGTCACTATGGACTTTTTCATTGGTCTCCTGAATAAATCCAAAATTAAATAATGCAATATGGGTTGTGGTTGATCGAATCACCAATACTGCCTACTTCATCGCTATTCGGAAAGATCTCTCACTCGGAAAAATTTCCATGATATATGTGAATGAAGTGGTGAGGCTACATGGGGTTCCACATTAAATCATCTCTGATCACGATCCAAGGTTCACATCTAAATTCTAGAAAATTATTCAACATTATTTTTGTACTGAATTGATTTTCATCACGACTTATCAACCCCAAACCGATGGAAAATCCGGAAGGACTATTCATATTCTTGAAGATATTCTAATAGACTTTTCAATGAAATTCAAAGGTGTATGGGATAAGAATATCCCATTTGTTGAGTTATCATACAATAAAAATTAAATCCAGTATTTAAATAGCTCTATATAAAGCTTCATATGGGAAGTGATGTATAACTCCAACCTACTAGGATGGAGTTGGCCAACAGAAGCTACTTGGACCTAATCTTGTGAAAGAGATGATAGAGAATGTTTAGGCCATCCATAAACATATAAAATCTTTTCAAAGTTAAAAAAATATCTATGTTGATAATTTTAAAAGGGAATTAGAGTTTGATATTTAAGACAAATTATTCCTTCAAATATCACCATGGAAAAGAGTCATGTGGGTTGGAAAGAAAGAGAAGCTTAGCCAAAGTTACATTATCCCCTTTGAGATCCTTGATGTCATAGGAGAAGTGGACTATTGTAATTCATTTACACCAAATATGGATCATGTTCATGACATGTTCCATGTATCTCTCCTGAAAAAGTTCATACTTGACCCCTCACATGTATTGAATCCGGAGGTCATACCACTGGAGAAGACATCTCGTATAAAGATAATCTGATAAAGATATTGGACCAAAGAGACAAAGTAATTCTTAAAAAGATAAATCACCTTGTACAAGTGTTACAGAGGAATAATTAGTATGAAGAAGTGAAATGGGAACCAGGGGAAGAAATGAAGGAGATTTACCCTCACCTGTTTTCACCTTACATTGTAAAACGAAAATTTGAGGGTAAAATTTCAAAGGGGGAGGGGGAATGTAATGACTCAAACTTTTATCAATGAAATTCCATTTATTATATTTTTTAAAATATTACATCAAAGACAGAGCCCAATGAAAACACTATTCTCATAAATGAAAAATGTAAAAAATTAATATTTATAGAAATTAAGGAACATATACTGATGAAATAGTAACCTGACTACTGGAATAGTAACATGACCATTAAGAATAATAATCCAGCCTACAGAATAGTAACCTCACCTATGAAATTATAAATAAAATTTATGTATCTTATAAATAAAAATATGATTTAATTATATCATAGTGTAAGTAAATCAATGTTTTATAAATGATAAATTAAGTGTTGGTATTTTTGTGAAATGTAAATGTTTATTTACAATTATATAATTAATATAATTAATTAAAATAAAATTAATTTTCATAAAATATATTCATAAATTAAAATTTTGTTTTATTATAATTATAATATTATTTTATGAGGCCTGAATTCAATTTTCATAATTTTATAAAATCAGTTCTAATATGAAAATCAGTATTTTTTAAATAAATTATAATTTTAATTAAAAATTAATATTCTCATATTTATAAAATTATTTTCAAAAAATGGAATTCATTTTTGAATTCTATTACTGAATAGTGGTTATAGTGTGTAAGAACTCAGATCTTCTTTTTAGGTATGTATTACTTTTCTGGTTGTTTTTAAGAAAAAGATGAATTTCTGGAAATTTCTAGAGTACATGCCATGTACTTTAAGTACACACCATGTACCTGGTTTCCCTTGGTGACCATGTTCTGGCCGTGTAATGGCTGAGCACATGGTCGTGTGTGGTGACCTAGACACCACCTAAAGTGGAGGCCGAAAAATGCAAGTACACGCCATGTACTTTTAGAGAACACACAATGTACTTTCTTTTTGTTCATTAAATGGACCAGGGTCACGTCTAATTGAAAGAACGCTCTTCTTCTTCACCCATCTTGTCCAACAGCGCCTGTACAGCCACAGATCCTCTTCCAGCCCCTTACTCACTGTCCGTTCTCCAAATTGACTACCGTCGATTGTGTTGGAATCACATCGGCGAGTTCTTCTTTCTTCTTGAACATCATCTCTTGATTTCTCCTCTCTCACAAGTTATCACCGGTTGAATGTTTTTAAAGTTTTTGTAGACCTACGGTGTTCTAGGGCGATTAAAGGCCTGAAGTTCATGTATATCGATCTCACGACATCGAGGTAGGTGGTTTGTGCCTTTCTATAGTTAGTATTTGAGTTATAGGGGAAAAAGTGCCTAATACCCTTGTTCGGGGTATTGCATGTTTATGATTTTAGACCTTCTATTTTCCTGTTATGACTTGTTTGATTGGATAGTGGTTAATTGTTTGAGAATAGAGTTATCTTTTCCAAGATATGGATGTTTCTCCCATGTTTTCTTGTTTTTGACCGTTTGGTCTAGCTTTTCCTGTCAGGCTACTGCTATGTTTTCCACACCTAGTATTGTTAGGATTGAGTGATTATTATCTCTCATTCTATGATATGTTGTAGATTGTTTAGACAAGAAGTTCTTGAGGTTTACTTTGGATGACATGTATCGTTTTGCACGATTTAATTACACAGGGCCATGAGAACCTGGTGTAGTAAACCATAGTGAGAATGGATATTGTGGGCTTCTCTAGAGTTTCTGTTTTATTGTTATGATGTGAGACCATAGGGCGGTTGGATCGTGTGCTACCTCAGAGTGTCTGTATTTTCCTCGATGCAAGACATAGGGGAGAATTGGATGTTGAGTGATTCCTCAGATTGCCTGTTAGTTTTCGATATGAGAATATAGGGGGAATTAATGGTGAGTTATTCCTCAGAGTGTATTTGCTAAATCTAAACCAGATGGGTTAGACTATGTGTACTTCCCAGAGGGTTGCTTATGTTTTCTTGGATGAACCAGAGGGGTTAGGCAATGAGTACTTCCAAGAGGGTTAAATGCTTTTGATTATATCCTTACTTGATATATGAAAATGAATGCAATTGAATTGTAGGATTTTTACTATGTGTACTTACTTGTTTACTGGTTCATTTTGTTTATTGATTGCTATATATATTCACTAACTATTAGGCACATATATTTTGGTGGTTTCCTACTAGGATTTGTCTCACACCTTGTTTGGGTCATGATTTTGGGCCCAAAAAGATTATATTGTTGTAGTTCTAGATAAGTTCAATAACCATTCTACATCAGGTACATGATTGTCATGGAACTGGGGAGCATGGGACCATGCTTAGGCTTGCGATGCTATGGAGCAGTTTACTTGATTTTCTTTTTTTACTTTGGTTTAGTAATGTATTCTAACATTTTGATTTGTTTGGATGATTTCCTATACATATGTATTATGCATCACACACACACACACAGATATATATATATATATATATATATATAAATATATCTCTGTGTGTGTGTGTGTTCTCAATCGTTATTACTTCTAGTTTTCTGCTGTTTACTATTCCATAGTATTATTACTACTTCCGCTATTACTATCTGTTTTAATTCTGTTGTGTTACTCTAACTATGAGGGAATAGTTTCCCCAATATCATACCCAAGGACCTAACTGCTAGTAAGTAGCCTCTGGCATTCGGAGAAATGCACTTGAGGCCATGTGACCAACTGGGCACGGGGCGCCTCTGGGAGGCTTCTGGAACCGGGACGTTACAAAGTGGTATCAGAGGGATTCTTTTCTTCTTGACTTACTGTTTGAATCCTATAGCCAGGTATTGGAAGGAATAGGTACTTGGTAATAAGCTGTGCCTGAGAGTAGCTGAACCGTGTATAGGGAAAATCCAATCTACCTCGTTATTGAAATTTTTCTAGTTTTGCAATTTTACAGTGGATTTGATTTCACCATTGGGTGATTCACATGCTTTGTGCTGTTATCATTGATATTATTAAGGTTCTATTTTTTTTTCAACCCGATGAGATGAGGGTATTCCATCTCATGCATCATATAGGCACTTGTTAGAAATCACATGTCATGCATTCTTACCATTCCATTTAGGGTGTATTAGTGATTGTATGTTATTGTGATAGATGTTATTCTATATATGCATGCTGTTATGATAGATTCCTTTATAGAATACTTTCTTTTTGATAAGGTGTTGGTTTGTGTAAGGTTTGGTTTGAATGGACACCAAAATTTGGTTCTTTAGGTGTTATGGGCCCTCATGGATTGGAATTTGGTGGATCATTGTATTTGTTTCCATGAATATGACTTGTATAAGATGTCAAGCTCTGATTCGCGGGGAGTATGGGCCCTCATGGATCTAAATTTGGTACTATAATGTTTGTTTTAGTATTTTTATGGACTTTCAGAGTAGTTTTTAGGCTTACTCTCTAGAAAAAACCAGAATACACAACGTGTAATGATGAATACAATCCATGTGTCCTTCTATTTTGTATGGAACTGTTTTTCCTAAGTACACAATGTGTACTATATGTACATGTCGTGTAGTATCTAACTGTGTCACTGGATGTGTGGGAAGAGACACAAGGTTGGGAAATCTTCGGTGGAACACGCTGTGTACCAATTGTACACGCCGTGTTGTGTAGACCATGTGTCCACCTGTGCAACTAATGAAATAGATGGATAAAACTAAAGTTATAAACACTGTGTCAAGCTTGAACACAATGTGTAGTGTAACCCATTTATCTGGCCATGTAGCAAACACACATGTCGGTGAAATATTTCTAGTACATTCCATGTCTGGTACAAACATGCTGTGTAGAGTCAGCTGTGTAACCAACTATATAACTAACAACACAGGTCAGTGAAGTTCATCTAGTACACATCGTGTCTGGAACTAACATACCATGTATTCTTTTTCTAGGGAAACCGTGTGGCCTAGCTATGTAGAAGAACTTAGGCAGGGAAAGAGGATTCATGTACACACCATGTGTTCGGAAAACATGCCGTGTGTATGGGGTGTTACACGACTTGGGTTGAAAAAAGTACATGCCCATGTGAAGGCTTAAGGGAACACGCCATGTAGGAATTATACACGCCATGTATTCATGTTTTGAAAAACATGAATTCTTTCTTTCTCTTGTTTCCTTCTTACACTCCTAAGTTTCAGTCCCTATTAATCTTGACTTAAGGTGTGCGCTTGACCTTGCAGAGTCATGACACTGAGACGTCCTCTGGTTGTCCTCCAGTTATAAGGCAGTGATCAGACACCCGATATGGCTGAACAGGGACTACCAGCAGATCCTCCAGTTGTGCCAATCTTATTACCAACCATTATTCCAGACACAGGTGCTAACACATAGTTCTGATAGATCTTTATGAGGTTTATCTAGACCTTCTGAGGAGTACCGCATCCTGCCCAGTCTATGGCAGAGTTGACGTAGGTTTCCCAAAAGTATCATCCTCTCACCTTCACAGGTGATGGAGGACCTTAGGATACAGAGTCATCATTAGAAGCCATGCTATCTATCTTCGAGCATCTGGAGACACCTCCAAGTAGGAGGGTAAAGATTGCTATGTATATGCTTCGGGAATCCTTCAAGAGATGGTGGAATGTGATCTCCCAGGCGAGACTCCATCAGGTTATGATGTGGTCTGAGTTCCAACATGCCTTTTATGACTACTTCTACCGAAAGACTTTGAGGGCCAATCGAGCCTAAGAGTTCATGAGTCTGTAGCAGGGTACTCTTTCTGTTATGGAGTATTCTTATCACTTCACAGAGCTGCAACACTTCACACCTATTCCAAGAGGTGATGAGTTATTTCTGGAAAGGAAGTTTGAGGATGTTCTTAGGCCTGCCATTTGATCTCAGGTGAACATCTTCAGGTTAACTTCCATCACTTATATAGACAACCAGACACTGATCATGGAGTGCAATATGAGGTATTCTGGAGTGTTGAGCTAGGGTAGTTTGACATATGGAGTTTGTATCCCTCCTACTGATAGCAGGAAGCGCCACAGGGAGTCTACGTGTGGAGATCATAGTAGGTGAGGGACATCTTCTGGTATCCAGGTGGTGAGCTACCAGTGCGGGAAGAGAGGGCATACAAGACCACATTGCTTGAGAGACCCAGTGGAGTGCCGATCATGTGTCAAGATGGTCCATCTTCAGCGCTTCTGTCAATTCTTCTCACCAGCATCTAGTGACAAGAGTTCTTCTATGACTCCTTGTTTAGGAGTACCACCACTAGTTTTTCATCTGTCAGGAAACTGGAGTTATTCTGGCTGTTCAGGCCAATGTAGAGATCATGTCCATGGTATCCAGTTTCCATGATTTCAGCAACCATAGGGTGGATCATCTTAGATTGGTCAGGAAGGGTCACAGGACCATGGTGTAGGTCAGACTTTTGCAGTGGAGAAGACCCAGTAGGAGCAGGATCCCAAACCCTCTATAGTTCATGGTACGATCCTAGTTGCCTCATTTTTAGCTTCTGCACTTTTTGATATAGGGTCTTCCCATAGATTTATATCTGTCACTTTTGTGGAGAACCTTGGGATCTGTATCTTTTCTTCTTATGAGGTCTTGATGCTGGACCCTCCATTGGGGAGAAGAACTGCTAGTATACGTCAGTGCAAGGACTTCCCTCTCAAGGTTGGTGGGTGTCACTCCCTATGGGAACTTTATGTCATAGAGATGATAGGAAATGATGTCATTCTCAAAATGGACTGGTTAGTTCCCTTCTAGGATATTGTTGATTACTATCATCTGTGGGTGAGTTTCACATCACCAGAGGGCAGATCCTTTCTTCATAAGGTTGAGTGGGATGTCTAGGCTAGCATAGAAGGACCTAAGCAACATGGGTTGGGAGGAGTTACAACCCATATTTCTAGTCTATATATGGATGGTCGGGGGACTTTACAGATGTAATTTCCTCCAGTGATGGATCGTTTCAAGGATGTATTGCCAGAGTACTTTTCAAGTTTACCTCCGGAGTGAGAGGTGGAATTTTCTTTTCAGCTCGTGCCAGGAGTGACACATGTGTCCATTCATCCTTATAGGATGACTACACCAGAGATACAGGAGCTCAAGAAGCAGTTGGAGGAGTTTAAGGCAAACAGTTTCATCCAAACCAGTACTTATCCTTAGGTTTTTCATGCCCTGTTTGTGAAGAAGGTGGACGATACCCTTAGACTTTTTGTGGATTATCAAAAGTTGAACTGGTTGATGATCAAGAATCGATATCCCTTACCAAGGATTGATGATCTATTTGATCAGCTATGAGGATCCTGAGTGTTATCGAAGATATAATTGAGGTCCATATACCATCAGTTTCACATTAGACCATCTGATAAACCTCTTATAGCCTTTCAGAGTAGGTATGGTCTATACGAGTATGTGGTTATGCCATTCGGTCTCACCAACATGCTTACAGTTTTCAGGGCACTGATGAACCGAGTGTTCCATCCATACTTGGATTCTTTTTTGGTTGTCTTCATGGATGACATCTTGGTGTACTCTCATACTCGACATGACCATAATACCAATCTTGAGATTTTTTTTGAGTACACTGAGAGAGCATTAGTTATATGATAAGCTCTCAAAATGTCACTTTTGGATGGGCCAAATTCACTTCTTGGGTCATGTTATCTCAGAGACAGGAGTATCAGTAGACCCAAAGAAAGTGATAACAGTAGTTTCCTAGGAGCACCTGAAGAATGTCTTTGAGGTACGGAGTTTTCTAGGACTGGATGATTACTATAGGTGTTTTATAGTTGACTTTTCACGCTTAGCAGTGCCACTGACGGGCCTGACTAAGAAGGGTGAGAAGTACTTGTGGTCAGATTCTGGCGAGTCATCCTTTCAAGAGTTGAAAGGGAGTTTTACTTTAGCACCAATAATAGTTTTTATAGAGCTAGGAAGGATCTATAATGTGGACTGTGATGCATCAGGTATCGGGCTGGGAGTAGTGCTTATACAGGGAGAAGGAGTCGCTGCGTACGAGTCTCAGCAGTTGAGTCCACATGAGAGGAACTTCCCGATGCACAATCTCGAGCTGGTTGAAATTTTTCTTGATTTATGCTATTGGAGACATTATCTTATGGGAGAGAATTTTGTGGTTTTCACTAACTATAAGAGTCTCAAGTATATCTTTACTCAATACGATCTGAATTTGAGAGAGCGAAGGTGGGTTGAGTACTTTCAGTCCTTTGACTTTGAGCTTACCTATATGCCTGAAAAAGGTAATGTTGTGGCTGATGCGTTGAGAAGGAGGACTCAGATACAAGCGGTTCAAGAGGTCAACATTGAGTGGAAGCTTATGGCTCTGTTCTCTGAGATGCATTTGAGGTGCATGATAGTCAGTGGCAGAATTTTGTTTCTTCTACGGCTGTTACCTCTACTATACTTGATCGAGTGCGAATGAGGAAGCTATCTGATTCTTAAGGCCTAGTCCCATGGCAGAGTATTTCAGGAGAGGACCCTATTACTAGATTGAAAGTAGGAAAGGATGAGATCTTTCATTTTCATGGACGCGTGTGGGTTCCAAAAGACATATGCGTGGAGTTGATGTGAAACTTTCATTCCTCGGTTTGGGAAGTTCATCCTAGTGTCACCAAGATGTTTCGAGATCTGAACCATCAGTATTGGTGGCCAAGTATAAAAGGGATATGTTTCTGGTTTTGTCATGTGGTGTTCTGCCTATCAGCAGGTGAAGGAGGAGCATCAGCAACCAGAAGGGATTTTAAATAAGTTACCCATTCCATAGTGGAAGTGGAATTATGTCACAATGGATTTTGTGACAGGTTTTCCAAGGTTGCCTCGAGGGAATGCTGCAGTATGTTTTTTCATTGATAGACTCATGAAGGTTTACAACTTCTTGCTGATTAAGGATACCTTCAGTATTGATGAGTTGGGAAGGTTGTGCATCTGAGAGATTATACGTTTACATGGAGTTCTGCACTCCATTGTTTCAAACAGGGATGCCCATTTTACATCTCAGGTCTAGAAAAGACTTCAGAGGGCATTGGGTACACATGTACTTCTGAGTACAACTTACCATCCCCAAATAGACGGCCAATATGAGCATAAAATTCAGGTGATTGAGGACATACTTTGAGCATTCGTCCTGGATTTTGGATGTTCTTGGGATAACCACATACCACTTGTGGAGTTTTCCTACAATAATAGTTTTCAAGCAACTATTCAGATGGAACCTTTTAAAGATTTGTATGGTAGGCCATGATGATCACCCTTATGTTGTTTGAAGGTAGGATAGGCAGTTATGCTGGGACCTTATCTTGTCTAGGAGACCACGAAGCAGATAGATTTAGATTCAGAAGAGGATGACTACTGCAAAGTCATGACAAAAGTATTATGCTGATCGACAGAGATAATGTCTGAAGTTTATGGTCAGAAATCAGGTTTTTCTATGTTTCACAACGAGGTTGTGACACAGGAGGATTATGAAGTAGTGTAAGATTTCACCGAGGTACGTCAGACCATTTGAGGTGTTGGAGAGAGTCAGGATAGTTGCCTATCAGTTTCATTTACCTCAAAGATACTGGGCTATGCATGATTTATTCCACATTTCTCAGCTCCGATGTTACTTCTCAGACCCATCTCATGTTTTCCAACCTGAGGAGGTTGAGCTCAAGTTGGATGCCTTGTTCAAGGAGCATCCTATCTAGATTTTTGATCTAAGTTCAAAGGTTCTCTATGTCCGGTCTATTCCTTTGGAATGAGTGCTATGGAAAAACAGGTGAGTACAGGACGAGACCTAGGAGAGGGAGGCCGATGTACGATTATAGTGGCCAGAGCTATTTGAAGATTCTTCTTCTACACCATCTTGCTAGGGAAATTCAGGGAAAAATTTCTTGAAGGGGGGAAGTTTATACGAACCTAGATCTTCTTTTCATGTATGTTTTACTTTTCAGGTTATTTTTTAGAAAAGGAGGAGTTTATGGAAATTTTAGGAGTACACACCGTGTACCCAGTTGCTGCTAGTGACCATGTGTTGGTTGTGTAACGGTCGAGCACATGGCCTTGTGTGGTGACTTGGAGACCGTCTAAAGCGAAGGCCAGAAAAGGAAAGTACACTCCATGTACTTTTAAAGAACATGTCATGTACTTTTTTTTCATTAAACGGACCAAGGTCACATCTAATTGACAGAACGGTATTCTTATTCACCAGTCTCATCTAAGAGAGCCCATACATTTGATGATCTTTTCTGATCCCCCGACTCGCCATCCGTTCTCCGAATCGACTACAGTTGATTGCGTTGGAATGACATCAGAGAGTTCTCCTTTCTTCTTGAACATCAACTCTTGATTTCTATTCTCTCACAAGTTATCCTTGGTTGAATGTTTTTAACATTTTTATAGATCTACGACATTATAGGGAGATTAAATGCTTGAGGTTCACGTATATTGATCTCATGATGCTGAGGTAGGTGGTTTGTGACTTTCCATAGTTTGTCTTTGAGTTATATATGAAAACGTTCCCAATACCCTTGTTCGGGGTACTGTATGTTTATGGTTTTAACCCTTTTATTTTCCCGCTACACCTTGTTTGATTTGATAGAGGTTAATTTTTTGAGAATAGGGTTATGTTTTCTAAGATATGGATGTTCTTCCAATGTTTTATTGTTTTTGATTGTTTGGTCTAGCTTTTCCTGTTAGGATGCTGCTTTGCATTCCATGCCTAGTATTGTTAGGATGGGGTGATTATTATCTGCCATGCTGTGATATGATATAGATTGTTTAGCCAAGTATTTATTGAGGTTTACTTTGGCTTCCATGTATCATTTTTCATTATTGACTTATACAGGGCAATGAGAACCTAGTGTAGTAGACGATAGGGAGAATGTACGTTGAGGGATTATCTAGAGTGTTTGTTTTAATTTCACATTGCGATACCATAGGGGGGATGTACTTTGTGATCCCTCATAGTGTCTATAGTTTCCTCGATGCGGGCACAAGGGGAATTGGATGTTGAGTGCTTCCTCAGAGTTCCTATTAGTTACTGATATGAGACCACATGGGGAATTGATTACAAGTGCTTCCTCAGAGTCTCTATGCTAAAGCTGAACTAGAGGGGTTAGACTACGTGTACTTCCCAGAGGGTTGCTTGTGTTTTCTTGGATGAACCAGAGGGTTTAGGCTGTGAGTACTTCCCAGAGGGTTACATGTTATTGATTAGCTTCTTACATGATATATGAAAATGAATGAAAATGAATTGTAGGATTATTACTATGTATACTTCCTTGTTTACAACTTCATTTTTTTATTTCCTGTTATATATACTCACTGACTGTTAAGAACATATCTTTGGGTGGTTACCTACCGGGGTTTGTCTCACACCCTATTTGTGTCATGATTTTGGGCATAAAAAAATTATATTGTTGCAGGTCTATATAAGGACAATCACCCATCTACTTTAGGTACATGATTACTATGGAACTGGGGAGTATGGGACCAAGCTGAGGCCTGCGATGCAGTGGAGCTGTTTACTTGATTTTCTTTTATACTTTGGTTTAGTACTGTATTCCACCATTGTGATTTGTTTGGCTGATTTCCTAGAAATATTTATCATGAATCATATATATATGTTCTAAGTCATTATTAATTCTAGTCTTCCATTGTTTACGGTTGCATGGTATTATTACTACTTCCACAATTGCTATCTGTTTTACTTATGCTGTGTTACTCTGCCAATGAGAGCATAGTTTCCCCACTATCACACCCAAGGCCCTCGCTTCTAGTCAGTAGCCTCTTGAATTCGGGGAAATTCACTTGAGGCCATGTGACCAACTGGGCATTGGGAACCTCTGGTCGGATTCCAGAACCAAGACGTTACAGGGTGAAATTTTGAGATTTTTCAAAAATAGTTGAATTTTTGGTGAATAGTGAAATATGATAATTTATGATATAAGATAAATACATGAATTATTGATTTATGAATGATGTATATATATGATGTAATTATCCATTGGATATAAATATCCTGAACTCTTTACTATATTTAGTTACAATAATTAAGACTATTGATAGTATTGAGTCAAAAATAATAAATTAATTGAAAAAGTAAAAAAAACTCCCTTCTCCTCCACTATAAATAACACCCTCACCAAATATTATACTCACATCTTAAAATACTTAAATATTGTCTAAATTATTCCCAATTACCTTCCCAATCCTCTTCCCCATTTCCAAGATCTTCTGTTCTCAACAGAAAACCAAATCCAAAAGGAGGTTCTCAAGGAGAAGAAGCTCAAGAGGTAAAATCATCATTCATTATGTTTTGATTTCTTTTATTTTCTTATTATTTACTCACATCTCCTATTAAAAAGGAATGATAAATAAAATATAATATATATATACTATAATTTTATTATGTTAATGGATGATCCATCATTAAATCTCTTCTATCCTCCTTTTATTCATAGAATGAAAACATCACCTGTGATGTGTCGATTCATTGACTTCTTGGATGATGAGTTTTCTTCTTCCATTACCACCTCCAAGGATTATAAAAAAAATTATTATGG
This sequence comes from Viscum album, assembly GCA_963277665.1. Lineage (NCBI taxonomy): Eukaryota > Viridiplantae > Streptophyta > Magnoliopsida > Santalales > Viscaceae > Viscum > Viscum album. The sequence continues at coordinate 1,397,587,303 of OY728135.1, read as the reverse complement.
TTTAATAAGATTTTAATATATATATTATAACTTTTATCATGTACTATAACCAATATATAAGCATGATATTAAATAAAATGATATAGTTTGGTGATGGTTGTAAAAATCACCAAAATAAATTAAAACATTTTCATCAACATTTTATATAATGAATCATACTCACACAATATAATAAAATTATATATGAGGAAATTTTAACTAATTTAAGTTCTTTAATAACACATAATATTAATTTTATAGAATTATTCTCATTCTACATGAACTTCCATAATTATATAAAAGCAATCCAACCCTGGAACCATGAAAACGAACACTCCCTAAGTGCTAAAATTGAACTCTATAACTCATAAAAATGGCCATAAGTGAACTTAATAAAATTAAAATAAATAAAATAAATAAAATAAATATATAATAGTTTATTTATTTATTAAATATTTAATATAATTTTATTATCTAGGATATTGAAGTGAAGAAAGAATACAGACATATGGTAAGGGGATTCTCAAACCCATTTAATTATCTTTAGGTTATTCCACTTTCTTGACAAATTTCAATGTGAATATTCTTTTAATATTCCTAAAATAAAATTCCATTTCCTTAAAGTTTTATTTCTAGTATATGCATTTTTCAAATCTAATTTTATGATAAATATAAATACTTTCCAAAATAACTCTTATTTCTAGAACACTTTTTTATTTCCCTTGAGGCTTTTATTCTTCATTAAAGTATAATAAATATTATACCAAATATGTTTTTCCATTTTAATTCAAGAACCCCCATTTTATTCATTATTTATGAAATCCTTATGAATACACATTCCTTTATATTCATGACTTTGATTGATATATGCTCTATGTGGAATTCATGATTATATAAATGTTATGATGTGATGGGTGTACTCGGAATTATATTATGCTTCAATGAATTGGGAAATGTTATGTATGTCATGAGATAATGTGAAATATGTGTTAATATGATTCTATATTTGTTTAAAATGGTGATTTTTTGATTATTCATATATTTTATGCACGAACATGATGCTAGATTTGTTCACTACTATGTGTGGTATTTAACCATTAAGACACGATGTTTCATTTTTATGAATTTCCGCATTCCATGAATTTATCTAATTATTAATATCATGATTATGATTATTATAATATGATAATTTTATGATGATGATGATTATTCCCATCCATGTTATATTGACTCATGCCCTTATTTAACTTCTTACTGGGCTTTTAGCTCACCCTTTTTTGATGTATAACCTTAGGTGACTACGTGTACTAAGAAGAATGTGAGATTTAGAAGGATAAAGATAAAGAATTTATATAATTTATTATTTTTTCATTTTCATAATTGATGTATTGTCCTAATTTTCCCAAGATACTAAACCTTTTGATCCTGACTTTGAAACACTATTATATTGTTTGTCTTAAAAATGATCTAATAGTCATGTAAAATAAATTGGGGGTTTCTATAGTGACAGTACTATTTTTCGAATACTTTAAGAACTCTTAAAATTAAATTTTCCAAACATTCTTGACTCCCTTTTGAGTTATATTGGATATAGGTTCTGAAAATCATGATAATTCACTCACAAATCGGCGATAGTACCCTGATAACCCAAGGAAGCTACAAATTTCTTTCAAAAATGTTGGCCTCATACATACCTCAATTGAATTTATATTTAAAGGGTCCAAATATATACCATTTCATTTAATAATATTCTCCAATAAGGTTTTTTTCTTCAATCATAACTCACATTTTCTATACATTTCATAACGATTCACCTTTCGTAAGGTTTTTAGAGCAGTTATTAGATGCTCCTCATTCTCCTCCTTTATTTTGAAGTATATAAGAATAACATCTATAAAGAATATCACAAATTTGTGTAGGTAATATCTAAATACTCTATTCCTCAATTATATGAAGATTTTTGGAGCATTAATTAGTTAATGTGGAATTACTATGAACTCATAGTACCCATACCATGTACAGAAAGCGATCTTGGGGATAACATCCTTCTTCAAAATTAATTTTTAATATCTTGACCAAAGATATACCATAGAGAAGTATTGTGCTCCAAAAATTTGATCAAAAAAGTCATAAATCTATGGTAAAGGATACTTGTTCTTTATCATGATCTTGTTGAGCACATGATAATAAATACAAAGGCACATTGAACCATACTTATTCTTGAAGAAGAGGGATAGTACATGATAATTTAAAGTACATGGGAATATAAACCCTTTATCAAAATTCTTATGTAGTTATTTATTCTAAACCAAAAGTTCTACAACATACATTCTATATAGAGTCTTGAATAATGGGACTGAACTAGGTATAATATCAATTCAAAAATTCTACCTCTTGTCTAGGAGGAAGAAAAATAAAATTTTCAAGAAACAAATAATCATATTCCCTAATAATGGGAATGTCTTTTTGGATGATCTTTTCTTTAGAATCAATCATTTGATCTAGATATGCTTTATAATAGGGAAATAATATCCATTCTTGAGATATTAGTTTTAAATAATATTCCCACCTACTTTCTCTTTTATAGATTCATGGGTAAATTCATGATACAATGAGTGATTTGTCCCATAAAATTTAATAAGGGAGGAGTTATATACTCAAGATGCAATAATTTTTCCATTTTTGTTTTCATCGACAGCTTCACACCCATGATTTTTGGTGTTGTTTTAATATTTCAACAATAATTGTGTGATTTGATGGAATGTGTAGAACCATAATAAAAAAGTTCATTCTATATTCTTGAATGAATAAATAAAATACCTATCTCCAATTATTTTTTAGGATCCACCTCAGTGGTTGTGATTGCATAAGATCACATTTTCTGTCTTGAAAATTGTTGGTTGTCTCCAAAAACCCTTAGCTTACTATATTGGTTTGAAAAGTTCTCTGGTTCCTTGTAGTTATAGAAATGAAAAATCACCGAGGGTTTACTGGAGCATTCCTTTCTTCCATAAAATTAGTGTGTTTTCCCATCATCAGTCACTAGCTAGGTTCCCTTTATTCTCACACTTAAAGCATTTCCTCATCTATCATAGGAAATTTTCGGGGTGCTTCTTTCTAAAATTTTGACAAGTGGTAAGTTCAAAGTTATTATCATTGCTAGATTTTTCCATCACACTACCATAATTAAACTCCAATTTATGCTTCTTATCTCCATTATACCATTTAGATTCTCTAATCTACAATTTGGCTTAGAGGGAACATCAGAAAATATTTTTAAATATATCAAACTCTCAGATCACTAGGAATTTTCATAGACTAGGTTTTAGCCTACCAAAGAAGCAGTCAACCATGAATTTTGGGGTAATGAAAAATATAGAGGAATATCATGGTAGTCTTGTGATGTTTTCATTATACCCTAATAGATTCTTCATCTTTTTTCTTGAGGGAAAGTAAATCCCTTTTCATTTTGAGCTAGGGAGTGTGAGGAAAATATTTTTCAAAAAATATTTTTTGGAATTCCTTCAACCCCATCACTTATATCTCTTCCACAGGATTCATATTCTCTATTAATGTACACCAATGATCATATTATCCCTCCATATGATAAAAAACCCATTCAAACTTATCTTTATCAGAATATTGAAGGATATAGAAAATCTTCTCAATGGAGTTGATCCATTGTTTCACGATTAAGGGATCAAATGATCCTTTTAAAGCAAGATCCTTTTATCTTATAAAGGTCTCAATTGAAGATTATTATTTATTATGGGTATTTGGATGATCCTTCTGATCTAGGTTTCTATTCATAACCTGAGTTAGTTGAGGGAGTATCATCACAAAGTTTTCAATTACTGCTTCCATCAGGATGGGCATCTCATTTGAGCAGTATTCATATTTCCCTTCACATTGGTTATTTACTCGGTTCCTCCTATTTCCGACAATTGGATAGAAAAAAGGAAAAATAGGGATAAATATTTTAAATTATTAAATGAACAAACATGAATCCAATGAAATTAAAGTGATAAATTATAAATGAAATATATTTCTTTAATGTATGGATTTCAAGGCTCCAATCTATGTTAGCCATGATCTATTTCCTAAAATATACTCTTATGGTTGTTTTTTTATTCCCTTAATAATGGTTCATAATGATATTGTGAATTTTTTGAAGAATACCCCCTAGTATTGTAAAACCAGGTGTGCAGAAAGGCTCATTGTTGTGCACCAATTCTTGGTTGAGCCTCGTTCAATGTGGTGTTTTTAGGTTTTACCCCTATGTATATCTATTCCAAAGATACCTCCACTTATAGTATCTAGAAAGGGAATAATTTTCTAGATAAACCAATTAATCTATAATTTAAAAAAATTTAGGGTTGTTTTATTATATTAAGTTTTTTACCAAGGATTTCTCTATAGTTTTATAATCTTAATATAAAAAACAACTAAACTTTTCTTTGATACCAACTATAACAAACTTGTTATTTACTAGACATTAATTCATGATTTAATATATAATATTAAACGTAATACAACCTAAAATATTGATAATTATAGTGTATTTGGGAATTTGGTACATGTAATAAAATCTTTAACATGGGATACAACAACATTATTTAAAACTACCTTAACATGCTTCTTAAATTCCATAGATTTTTAAAACTGCACAGGATAACCTAGGGACATACATAAGAAAGGGGTGAAAAATAAATCCTAGTAAGGGAATAAACATGGAATAACATGAAGAAATTATTAATTATTATAGAATATTCATATCAATGATACATAAAAAGGGTGATAATTATAAACATGAATAATGAGGCATGATATAATATGATAACATAAAGGCAATATGGGGAATGTGACAACAACTTAAATCCTGACATCATAAACAAAGGTTAAGGATAAAGTCCAAGAAATAATTATGGAAAACATACCATGATGAATTTTTTTTTCACTCCCAAGTTCCTTTAATTAATTCTCATGTGAATAAAACATTACCCAATGCATTTGGGTCCTATATAATTTTGGGCGCACTTGTCACTTTCATTTCATTCACATGCATAAGTGTTCCACATAGATCATACAACATGGATTTGTTTATCATAATATTTTATTCCAAGATAAAGGAGTGTGGAATAAATACATTTAATTATAAAATAAAATAAGTATAGGCCAAAAAAGGTGAACACCCTTGATAGGAAATGAGTTTTTGTATTCATTACACATTTTTTTGGAATGAAAAAATCGCAGTGAAATTTTGTCAGCATAGTGGGGGAATATAAATGTTCTATGAAGGGATTAATGAGAGTGAAAGGGTTTTATAATCATTTATAAATTAAATGGATTGTAAATCAGATATGTAAGAACATACCCCCAAAATTACTAATTCGAGATAAAATGCACAAGATAATGAAGATACTTGAATAAAGAGGAGAATAAGAAGATCTTTTACCTTGAGAGGAGGTTATTGAGAGATTGGGAAAAATTAGTATGAATATAGAGAGTGTAGGGAAGAGTAATGATGTGATCCATGGGTTTTTAGTGAAGAGAAATGGTATCTTTGGGGTGTTTATATAGGAAATGAGTGGGTAATTCTTTATTATTTCTCAAACGTTGGTTTTAAACTCTATATAATAATGTAATAAAAATCAAAAACCTTCATATGGTTTTTGTAAATGGTGTATAAAAAATGGTATTGGTTTTAATTATTTTATTAGGTGAATGTACTAACTTATTAAAATATTAATATTGTAAATGTGTAAGTGAGTCAAGTCATTAAAGAAATGATTTTAAAACCTTAAAATATATTATAGGTTTTGAAGGATTAATACAGCCTTTATAAAATTAATCAAATAAACTTAAAATCACATTATTTTAAAGGGTAAAAATATATTTGGTCATATATAACCTTTATAGAATTTATCACATCATTTATGGGTCATTATGATGCCATAATACACACCATATATTTATACCATATTTAATTTTTTACCCGAAGATTCAATTGTCTCTGAAAATTATGAAAAAATTAACCATTGAATAATTTCAAATTTATGATTAAAAAATAATATTCATTTTGTCAAAATTATTTTTTCTAAATATCTGAATTTTTAATTTTAAAATAACAATCTACATTTATTGATAAACACAAGTTTTTTTTGATAATAATAGTTTTCGAACCCTTATAAAAATTATATTTGAATTCAAAAAATCATATGATTATTTATATTTAATAATAATTATTAAATAATAATATATATTTTAAAATATTATTTATTTCATAAATAAATTAATTAATCAAAATAAAATTTCATAAATGAAATTGAATGCTAATTAAAAATATAATTATGTATTATTATTTAAAAATAAATATCATTTATAAAGTAACATTAATGGAATTAAAATATATTCATTATTATATAAAATATAAATATTCATATTGTTAGGGTATAGATAGATATCCACTTATTACATCAGAAAATGACCTAAGGGTAAGGTGCACAATTTTGAGACATTCATGGGGTGGTTTGACGACATGGTTTGGGTCATGATCTTAATAATCTTGAACTTCTCCCATAAAAAGTGTTTCTCATGCTTAAGTTGTAGGATATCATCTTTTTATTGGTCAAGAGAAACCCCCATGGATGTTATCTCCCTTGGAAGCTCTAATAAATGGGCTTCATAGGGTAAGATCCTACTGGTTGAGGCCATCACTTCCATTATCTGTGTTAATTGGATTTGTCAAAACCCTATATTTGTACTAATATTATGACCACTATTCAATTGATATATTATCAACGGTTATGATGATTAATGGTATTTTAAATTTTATATAATAATACCACACAAGTGCATGTTTTTTCATATAATAAGACATTTAATTCAACCACAAATAAAATTTTATTTATAACAGTATGGGTCTTTATAAACAATAATAAATATGAAGATATTTGTGGGAAACATTGAATATGTTTCATCAAATAAAATGATTTTTTATATATATTTTTGAAGACACTAATCCTTTCTAGTCCTTGGGTGTGTATGTGTGAAATATATTGAATATTACCTAAAAAATATAATATTTTTTATATGAAAATATTGGGTTGATATTGCTGGTATCATTGGAGGGTTTAGTCAGTATTTAGATATTAGGGTTAAAAAAACTGGTGAAAACCCTAATGGAACGTCTATGTATAGGATAACATTCTAAAGTTTTGTTAAATAGTAGATTATATGTTTTTCCTAGTAATAAATCTCTATTTGGATACTATAAGTGGATGTGGTTTTGGAACAAATTAATTTAGGTGTTATAATACTGAAAAGGGTTGGTCCAGTATATCTCAACTATTGTTTTGGTGCACTGTGAGTGTTACCTTACCACACAACTGGTTTGAAACTCCCATGATATATTCTGGGGTTAATTCAAATCTTATTGAAAAACCATTATGAATAATTTGAATAATGATGAACACTAATAACCTATAGTAAACATAATGTTTCATTGTATGAAAAGAAGGTGTCATGATTTATAAATACTATATTTGTTTCATGATTATATGGTTTCCCATTATGATTATTATTTATCACAATTTCGTTTTTGGTTTTAGTAAATGGATGTAACCAGAAGAAATCCTGGTAACAAAAAACATGATGAAAAATGTAATGTTTTTACACCTGAGAAACTAAATGATGTGAGAGATGAAATGAATAATTTTGTTTCCAAGATCAAGAATCTTTCTCATGAAATTAATTATTACAATCTTACAAATGATCAAAGGAGGGAACAATGTATTACTGAGTATCTTATGAGAAAACATCCAACTTATTTTAGTGGGTCTTCTGACCCCCTAGTAGATGAGTGATGGATCGACACCATTGAGAAGATATTTTCTATTATCTAGTTATTGTAATATGAAAAGGTTTTCCTAGCCATTTATTATTCTAATGGTGATGTAGATTAATGGAGGAACCTTATTAAGAATACAAGTCAAGAGAAATAAATTGACAATATGGAATGCGATGAGTTTAAGAGGATATTTTTCAATAAGTACTTACCTCATCTTCTATATCCAAGTATGGATAAATAATTCCTTGAGATTAATAAAAATGAGGACAAATCCATTGGTACTTATGAGGAAAATTTTACAAGACTTTCAAGCTATGATTTTGGTTTAATCACTATCCATAAAAGAAAAACTGATTGATTATTTGGTTGCTTAAAACCATTTTTATAAAATGTGTTATATAAAAGAGACTTTAGTATCAATAAAGAAATTGTTCAAAGTGCACTCAAGGTATAAAAAGAAATTATATATTTACACCATTACCATTATTTTGATATGAAAAGGAAGATCGAGGCTCATGAAAACTCAAATAAATCACATGGTGAAAAGAAATTTGAGCCATATAGATGATCTAAATGTGGGAGGAAACATCAAGGTAATTGGTTGAATAGAACTCTATTGTGATTTAAATGTTGAATGTTAGGTCATAAACCCCATGAATGTATAATTAAAATGAATGGGATGGTTAATGTAATGGAAGATAAAAAGATGCCAACTAATGCACCACCCACAATCTAGTGCTTCAAATAAAAATAGTATGGTAATTATTATAACTAGTGAAAAATACAAAAGTTTATAATGATGATAGAAATTATTAAATTCTTAAGATCAAATATATATGTAAATATCTTGATATTATAGTTTCCAAAAGTGGTTAATGAGAATGTCATGGGGAAATGTACACTTATTATCCACTATAGAACAACTAGTATATTATTTGATAATGGATATACCCACTATTTTATATATAAGTAATTTAAAACGGGTATTAAATTACTATATCAACAATTATATATTAAGTTAGTGGTAAAAACTCTTAATGGTATGATGGTCGCATCTCATGTTTATAGTTTCTCTATGACTTAAGTTTGTAGAAAGGTGCTTCTTGAAAATATTTTGATTCTCTCTTTAGTTGAATTTGATGTAATTCTAGGCATGTATTTAATTTATTTATATATATCCCATATCAATTTATTATTAAGGGAATTCAAATTTTATATTGTAAAGAAAACCATGCTCATTTATCAATACAAGGATGAATACAAACTACCAATGGAAATTACTTCTATCTTATGGGTCTTAACTGCTATCCATAAATGATATTTATCTCAGATGTTTGGGGAGAAACTCAACATGTAAAATATTCCAATTTTTGGGAGTTTTTTAATGTCTTTCTAGAAGAATTTACCAGTATTACAATAAGTGATGAAGTTGTGTTTATAATAGAGCTCATACCTAGTTCTAAACTTATTTCAAAGAATCCTTATAGAATAGACCCAATTGAGTTGAATTAATTGATAAAGAAACTCCAGGATAATATTAATAAGATATTTATTCAACCACATGCCTATCCTTGGGGTGCATTAGTTTTTATTAGGAATAAACATGGATCAATGAGACTCTACATTGATTATTGAGAACTTAACTAGATAAATATCAAGAACAAGTATCATCTACCCCGTATCAATTTTTTTTTGATCAATTATGAGGAGAAAAATAATTTTACAATATTGATCTTTGATTTTCTAACTATTAGTGTAGGTTTAAAAGTGAATTAATACACAATATGACATTCCGTATGAGGCATAGACATTATGAATTTATAGTGATTTCTTGTGGTCTTACAAATTCCCCTATTATGTTCATGGATTTAATGAATGGAGTCTTAATAGATTACATTTATAGGTTTCTGATAGTATTTATAGATGATATTATTATATATTAATAGAGAAAGGAAGATCATAAATATCACATGAGAATTGTACTTAATATCTTGAGGAAAGATACGTTGTATGAAATAATTTCTAAGTGTGAATTTTTTCCTTTTAAAGTTTCACAATTAGGTCATATAATTTCATGTGAGGGTATTTCAGGGGATGCTTCAAAGATTAAAGTTATTTAGAAATAGACCAGACCAACCACAATTACTAAGTACCGTAGTTTTCTTGGTTTGGATGGACATTATCACTATTTTTTAGAATTTATCAAATATTTATAGTCCACTCCCATGTTAACTCAGAAGGGGTCCAAGTTACTTTAGACAGATGAATGTGAGGAAAATATCAAGGAACTGAAGAGAAGGTTAGTCAGCACACCTTTTCATATATTACCTTATAGAGGAGAAGTTTTTTAAATCAATAGTGATGCATAAAATAAGGTATTGTGATGAATTATCATGTAGAATGATATGGTTAAAACTTATAACTCATGAAAATTGAAGGTTAATGATAAAAATTACCCAACTTATGATTTTGAGTAATTTTCATCATTTTTTTGATGAAATATATGGATGCATTATATATATAGAGAAATATGTGACATATATATTGATCATAAGAGATTAAATTTTATATTCACTAAAAAATAGAAGAATATACACCATAAAATATGGTTGGATTTTATTGAAGATTATAACTAATCAATAAATTACCACCCTAGGAAAAATAATAATGTGGTTGATGGTTTGAGTCAAAAGAATCATGCTAGATTAACTATAAATAGGATTACAAAAGATCATTTTTTTATTTTAAAAGGCTGGATATGGAAATTTTGAAGAAGGGGAGAAATATTATCTTTCTCAAATGTGTGTTCAACTATATCTTCTTGTGAGGATTAAAGAGGCACATAAGGAAGATGTGGCACTATTGAAGAAGGTCAGAAATATTGTAGAGTTAAACATTGATTGTGGTGGAATGATAAGTTTCAATAACCACATATGTTTTCGATCTATACAAGATTTAAAGAAGGTTCTATTAAATGAATCTCATAATTCATTATTCTATATTCATCCTAAAAGTATGAGGATGTATATATATATGAAAGAGTATTTCTAGTGGAAAAAATCAAAAGGGATATTGTAGAATATGTATCTTAGTGCTTCACATGTTAGTAAGTTCAGGATGATAGATGAAAATTTAAGGGGTTTTTAGAACCATTACCTATACTGTAATGAAAATTTTAAAACATCACCATTTATTTTGTCTTCAGACTCCTCAAAACATCTAAATTCCATAATTCTATTTTGGTTTTAGTCAATTACCTCATGAAGTCAGCACACATAATTTTTGTTAGAGAAGAATTATTTTCTTGATTAGTTTTATAGAATATAAATTAAATAAGTGGTAAGGTTTCATGGGGTACCACATTATATTGTATCTGATTTGGATCTTGAGGTGTACCTTGATGTTCTAGAGAAGTCTTCAACATGCTATGGATATATAGTTAAGTTTAAACACTACTTATCATCCTCATAAATATGGTCAGTCTTATAGAACCATTCAAAATCTAGAGGATATGTAGAGATATTATTCTATGGAATTAATAGGTGTTTGGGATAAACACCTCCCTCTAGTCAAGTTTTATTACAACAATATCTTTCAATCAAGAATTTAAATGGATCCTTTTAAATCTATCAATATAAATAAGTGTAAACCTCCAATATAATGGAATGAAGTTGGAGAAAGAAATATATTAGGACATAATCTATCCAAATAAATATAAGATAATTTTATATCCATTAGGAAACACATAAGGTCAGTACAAAGTTGATAGAAAAGTTATACTGACCATCATCAAAGAGAAATGGAGTTCAAATTTTGTGACAAAGTGTTTTCTTTTAATTTCTCCATGGAATAAGGTTGTTAAATTTGGGAAAAAATGAAATCTAAGACATATTGGAACCTTTTATATTCTTGATCAAGTTAAAATGATAACTTATTATTATATTCTTCCATCAAACCACTCTCAAGTTCACAGTGTATTCCATGTATCTCTCCCGAGGAAATATATACCTGAATATTCATATATATTGAAATCAGAGTTCATAACACTAGATAAATATATCTATTTTGAGGAATAATTGGTGTATAGTATTTATTGTAGAGGTAAAGTTACATGAAATAAGACCAATCACCTAGTTAATTTTTTCTGGTAAAACCACCAGTTTGAAGAAGCTACATGGGAACCTGAGTATATGATGATGCAGAAGAATCATAGGTTGTTTGTATTAGAGTAATGTAATTTCGAGTATGAAATTATATTTAAGAGAGTGGAATGTAACACCTAAATATTTTAGGATATTTTTTCAAATAAATTTAATTTGTTTAATATTTTGTGTCTCACACGACACTGAGTTTAAACGATCCATGATATACTATTAAAATATTCTTATTTAATGTGACAGTTATCACTTAGATATTAGACTTGATGATATGAATATAATTAACTAAAATATGAAAATATTTTGGCTTAAATATGTATAAAATGATTTCTTTAGTTATCAATTACTTCAAAAGGAAGATAAAAATCAATTGAAAATAAAGGAGATGTTTTTTTTCTGAAATACTGTTTTTATGCGCATGTGTTTATCTTAATAAATTAAATTGATCTCTATTGGAGAATGATTTTATTGAAATTTATATATTATATATTAAATAATTTTTTTTAAATTTCATTTAATATTTTTTCTAGGCATGGTATAAAAATAAATCTAGTGTTATACTTAAAAATGTATTTTTCCAAAAAAATGGGTTTATCTCATTTGATGCACTTATTTTAAAATTAATTTTTTTATATTTTAGAAAATTAATTTAAAAAATGATACTTAATTTTTAAATTAACATTATATAATTATCTTACATTTACTTTTTCATAAATTTCTAAAAAGATTAATTTTTTGATGGATAGTTAAAAATACTAGTATTTATTAAAAAATTACTTTCGTCTAAGGAATTTAAAAAGTTCCATGTAGTTTTAACATTGGTACTAAAGTAAATTTCATTAAATTAAATTATTATTATTCTAATTTAGGTTATTTAAATCAATTTAATACTGAACTTTGATATAAAACCTTTTTATACTTAAGAAACGATTTTTCATTGGAAAACCACTTTTTATCATGTTTCTGAGTTTAATTTTAGGTCAAATTATTCTAATTGTGTTAATTAAATTTTATAAAATGGATTAAATATTTTAAATCACAATAATTAATATTAGGTAATAATTTTAAATTAATTTTTTTTCATAATTAATAGTAAAAATAATAAAAATATTTTTTTATGGTTAATGTCAAAACAGGTTTACAGAGTGGGGGGCGGGGGTAATCTAAAAATATAAGGGTAAAAATGACATAAAAACTTGGTGAAACCACATAGGATGGTTGGATTGAAAATTTAATCATATCACCTCAATATAATTTTCATTTTAGAACCATTTTCCCAAGAAAATGGCATGACATTATTTTAAAACATTGAAAAATTACAAGTGTGCCCTTGACCTCAATTATAAAAGAGAACCAACTCTCCTCACTTATTCACACCTATTGAGCCATTTAGAAAAACAGAAAATTGCGAAAATCTCTCCCAAAAATAATTATCCACTTATTAGAGATTATTATTTTCCCAAAAGATCAACCCTAGGGTTCTTAATAGAAGATCCAAAGGAGGGTTTTCGAATTGAATGTTATCACCTTCACCCAACTCTTTCTTTTTTTACCTATTCTTATAACTAATTAAAATATTATAAAAATGATTAAATAAAAAAAAATTATCTTAAATATATTTATATATTATTATGTTAATTTAATAACATATATCAATCTTATCTTCCATTAAATTGGAAACAAAATCATTGATCTTGCGTACGACGGACTACCGCCTCTAGAACAGATGTAATTCATTTTGAAAAACCACCTCTCAAAAATCAATAAAATGATGTATTTAATGTGTATATATATATATATATATTATATTTATGAAATAATTATAATTATGGAATTATAATGTTACATATAACTTCTTACCTTTCAATCCTTTGGAAATTTATAACGTTTCTCATGCTTACATGTAGATTACCACTTCCACGAAGTGATGAGATTCGTTTTTCACTTTGATTTTTTGTGGATAGTAATAAGGTTGTATTTTATGAATATATATGATTTATATGACATAATAATTATTTTCTAATAGTTAATTATTATTTACCTTTAATTCATTCCATCCGTCAAAAAATGAAAACAATGTTCATGTGTATATACGACCCACCAGCTCTATGATTGATGTACTTCATCTTTCTATCTATAAATTTTGTGGATGAATCTAAATATGCATAAAATATATTTATATTATATTTATATAATTATTAAAATTATATATATTATGTAACCATGATCAACGTATAAGGACCAAAACTACCAAACTAAAACATATATGAAAAAAGAAGCAATTATCACATGAAACAGTGATTTTAAATAAGAATTTTTAATAAACGGGTGAAAAAAGTTCATAAGTGTAACAAAAATGGTAATTATTGAAAAAATAATTTTCATTTTTATTAATATTTATGAATTATATTTTTATATTCATTATAAAAATATTAAGAAATCTTTAAATTAAAAATATTTTTTTAATTAAACTATTTTCTTATAAGGTTTTTATTAAAAAGTTTAATTTATAAATTATTATTTTTTTAAAATGAATTTAATTTTTTAAATCATAATATAAAAATTTACTAAGCATAAAATTTTGATATTTTAAGAAAATATTGATTTTTTAGTGAATAATGAAAAATACTGATTTTTATAAAATTTAATTTCTTTTTAATAAAATAATTAATTTAAAAGTACGATTAATTTTGGAATAAGAATTAAATAAACATAAATATTAATTTTTTATATTTAATATGAATAATTACTTTTTAATCAAATCTATATTTTATATTTTTATAAGTTTATTTTTGGGTTTAAAAACATGTTTTTTCTAAGGACTATTAAAGTGTATAATGTATCTCCATTTTATTTCAATAAAAAACTCATAATAAATAATTATTTAAAGTAAAATAATATATTAAATTTTTATAAATATTAATTTAAATTCAAATAATGTTTGTTACTAGTCATAGAGTTTGAATAAAGTCATCATTTTTTTGAAAAATACATTTCTTGAAAACCCACTTTTTATTGGGCCTCAGGGTTTAATTTTAAATTAAATTATTCCAATTATGTAAATTGAATTTATTAAAATTTATTTAAAAATTATAATGAAAATAATTTATATTTTTTTCCAAAATGAATAGTGAAAACAATAAAAATCTGTTACTGTGGTTAAGGTAAAAACAGATTTATCTTGGGGTTAAACTAAAAAGATATGGGTTAAAATGATATAAAAACTTAAATAAAATATATTTTATGGAAATATTTAGACCTTATCTTGTATAATACACAATAATGATTATTTTGGAACCTTTTAAAATGTGAAAAATATGGGTATAACTTTTTTTTAGAAATTATAAGTGTGCCACTCACCTCACATGAAAAGAGCACCCCCTATCATCTCCTATTCATAGAATAAAATCCATTTTGATAAAAAAATACACACCCAAATAACTTCCTCACTTACCTCCCCACAACATAGATCCCCTGGTTTGATCATAAATCCATCCTAAAAAGGTGGTTAGTGTTTACCTAAATAGGATGTTCGAAGAAGAGGTATCGTACGTAACCAATAATTTTTATTTTATTTCTTATTTCATATCATTAAAATTTTATAAAATTACGGTGATATAAAAAAATGGTATATCTCATAGACTTATTTGTTATTATGTAAATTTAATTGCCTAAATCCATATCTTATTCCATCAAATGGTAAATAAAATCATCATTTTTGTGTCTACAAACTACCGCCCTACGAACCGAGGTCATTTATTTTTTATCATCATCTCATGACTTTTTATAATGATATATTTAAATTATATATATATATATATATTTTATTTTTAACATAATTATTCTTATTTAAATATTATATCACATATAACTTTTTTACTTTCCATTACGTGGGGGACACAATAACATTGATCGTGTGTACAATGGACTACCACCTTGCGAAGTGACATGATGCGTTTTTAACCAATTATTTATATAGAAGGTAATAAGGATAATGATATTAAATATATGAAATTTAAATGAAATAATTATGATATTAATGACATATATATCATTCATAAAATATAATATACCATTTTCTTTCTTACCTTTTCAGTTATTGAAAAACAACAACATCATTCATGCGTACATCAACCTCCACTAAGTGATGTGATTATCTTTTCATCACCGAATCAAATGTATTATTTATATAAGAATATTTAAATAAAAAATTTTATTTATGATATTTTTATAATTATTAAAGATAAAATATTTCATAACTTATTTCCATAACGGTCATTGAAAAATGGAAATGTTACTCATGCGCACGTACAACTTACTATCTCCATGACTGTAAGGTACTTAATTTTTCCTAAAAATATTACAAGATTGGTTTTAAAAGTATAATTTATTTATAGAGAATATAAATATTTAGGATTATTATTTTGGATATGTTGAAATAATGACCTTTTTGACCATAGTCAACCCACTAAAGTTATTTTTGACACATAATACGAATATCATCAGAATATCTGATGTAAAATTAATTGAATAAGTAATCATATATAACACTGAAATAAGTGAAATAAAAGGGAATGATAAATATAAATTTTTTTATTAAGAAATTAAATTATTATCATATTGTTATTATTTAGGAGGATAAATAATGTACGCGACAAGTCACACTGAAGGTAAAAGACTTCATCTCATTTTCCTTTCATTGAGGCATATTTTGATG
Source organism: Viscum album (assembly GCA_963277665.1). NCBI lineage: Eukaryota > Viridiplantae > Streptophyta > Magnoliopsida > Santalales > Viscaceae > Viscum > Viscum album. The sequence goes on along the minus strand of OY728135.1, from coordinate 1,397,570,601 downwards.
CTATGAACCTATATTATTTTATGATTTGTATATAAAACCCATTTTATATGTTATATAATTAATTAATATATTCTCATGATGTATAAAGTTTTATTTAATGTTATTATTTCATGGTTCTGATGATTCAAATGTTTTTGAAGTGATAAGTGACATTTCTAAAACAAAATCTCTTTTAATGTTTTCCTTAAAATTGTTTTCCTTCCAAGTCCATGTTTTTAAAATTATTAATAAAATTTACTTATTTGGAAATGATTTTTTTATAAATTAAATCAATCTTTTACTCAATATTTTATTTTCTTTATAAAAGAAAAAAGTAATTATCTATTTTATCATATGCGATGACAAATTTTTTTATCCTGCCCTAAATGTTATTTGAAGTTTGGATTAATTTAAAATATTTCATGAATTATTCAAATAAAAACCCTATTTCTGGGTATTTTGGTATTAAAAATGGGTTTTTAAAATAAAAGTGTATTTTTATATTTTAAGGTGGTTTTAATATAGGTTAAAAGGAGTTTTTAAAGGGTTTTATGATGAATAGTTGCAAGATTAAAATATTTTATTCATGATATAGTACATGGATGTTTTTTAGAAAGGGTTGAGTTCTCATATAGTTCATGGGTAAGCCCAATATATCATATATTATGGGTGTTACTTGATAGTTTTGGGTGAGCCTGTTATAGCTTATACGATGGGTGTGCCCTGATAGTACTCTAATGATTTGGGTAATGATTATGTTATATAGAGAATTATATTAGAAGTTAGTCATATTATTATTCAAATTTTTAAGGGTTCTATGAGGGTTCTATTATGGTGATTTCCCTTGGAACCTATATGAATTTTCTGTACTTTACAATGAATCTTCATGGAAATCATTTTATTTAAAAAGGTAAGATAATGATCATTTTAAAGGAATAAATGATGACATTTCTAGGTAAAATTTTTTATTTTTAATAAAACAAATTTCACGGGTTTTCATGTTTTTCACTAGGATAATAGAAATTTTCCTTTTATGTCCCTTAACTAACTTTTTTTGAACATCCCATGTTTTAAAATGTTTTACCTAGGCTTTAAAGATGGGAAATGGAAATAAATAAGTTAAGTAGAATGTTGTGAATAATTATTATGAAAATAAATCATGTTTTATTTTAAATGTTTTATATTGTGGAAAAAATTGATACTAGTTAGATGTATACACTTTGTATATATATGGATTTTTTATATAAGAGTTATGAACTAACTCTTTAAAAATATAAACCTAAAAGTTTTTTGGGAATGTAATAAAGTGAATTATAGTTTAAAGTCACTAGAATATGTAATGTTTAAGGACAAGTCCTTATAATTAGAATTAGATAAAGGATTATATAATTTTAGAGTTTAGGATAATGATATTAACATGCCCTTAAAATATTTTAACTTATTGTTAAGTTGAAATAATATTGTATTTTAATATTACCATGTTACTTCATCAAAAATATCTATCTTTGATATGGTTTTCTGCATAGGAAACATAGAAGATATAGTATAAAGGCACCAAGAGAAAGATATCCTTCCATATAAGTTTCCTAAAATGGTTATAATTGGAACATGACTATTTTTTATAGTGATAACCCAATTTATTGATGTTATAAATAGTGGAGACATCCATGTTAGAGAGAAAATATATTTTACAGAGAGAAAAATATCAATATTTGCGTACTTCTTGAGGCATAACCCTCCATCTTTTAGTGGATATTTTTATCTAGTGGTAGCTGAAGGATAGATCAATGCACCGGAGAAAATATTTTATGTGACATGGTGTTATAAATGTCAAATGGTAAAACATACTATTTACTTTTTTGAAAGTTATGTTGATTAATGGTGGTATTTGGTTAATAATACCAAAGAAAATTATGGTCTTAAATCCATGTAATGGGAAACATTTAAGTATTTTTTTCTTGAGAAATATTTCCATAATGTTTTTCAATTTTGTATGGAAAAAATTCCTTGAATTTGGGAAAAAATATGAAGATTATGTTGCCACATATGAAGCCAAGTTTACAAGACTATCAATAAACATACTAATTTTTTATATGGAATTAATATTAAAATTAATATATTTTACTCAAGACTAAAACCAATTATACTAAGATCTTTGTATTCATGATAATTTAAAATATATGAGGTATTTTTTCATTGTGATAATTAAGTTGAGATGTAGTTTTCCAAAACTTATGTTCCTCAAGGTGGAAAGAGTAAGAAAAGTTCTCGAAGGTAAAAAATGGTTAAGAATTCATCAAATATATATGGAGGTAAGAAAATAATATTCCCATCTTATGATAATTGTAGTAAAAATAATATTATATAATTTACTATAAAATATTTGGACATATGGCTCGTGACTACAAGGAAAATGGGAAGAAGAATAATGAAAAGCCAATGGTAAGTTGATTAAATTGAAATTAGTTGGGGAATTATGTTAATGTGTGTTTGAAGTTAGTTTCTCAAGGTAGAAATCATAATGATATAACAAAAAAGGTATAGGAAATTCATTTTATACTACTATGGTTGATTCAAGACCATAAAATGAAGTGGTGATAAACATGTTACTTGTGTATTTGAATTATGCTAATACCCAATTTGACTTTGGATCTTCATATTATTTCATTTATAAGAAAATTTAAAGTAAATTCAGAATATAATATCATAGAATTAATATATAAATTTTGGAAAAAACTCTGGGTGGAAGTATTAAAGCTACCATGATTTAAGGAATATTCTTGTTGTCATTAGTAGAATGATCTTTTTTGAAAATATATTTGAAAAATCTATAGTGGAGTTTGATATAATTTTTGTTATGGATTGGATTTCAGTTTATCATGATACAATAGATTTTAGATACTATAAAGTTTTATGAAATGATTACATACCTTTGATAACATACCAAGAGATTAGAAATTTATTAGACATGGAAGTGAAAGTTATCTTTCTCATGTTGTTTAAAATAAAGAAACTATTCATATTAGTGATGTCTCAGTAGTGAATGAATTTATTAATGTATTTCATAATTATTTTCAAGTTTTTATTCCTAATCTAGAGTATGAATTTATTGTTGACTTAGTTCATGATGTTAATACTATTTCAAAAAAACTAATCGAATAGCTCAATTATAACTTTTAGAATTGAAAATTAAATTACAGGAGTTGTTAGATAAAGGTTTCATTTGACCTAGAACTTCACTATGGGGTTATCTTATTTTTTTCCTAAAAATAAATATAGTTCAATGAGACTTTGTATTGATTATAGTGCCTTGAATAACAATACTTCCAAGAAAAAGTATCATTTTCCTCATAATAATGATTTGTTTGATCAGATCTAGGGAGCTCAGTATTTTTAAATATTGACTTGAGGTCTAGGTTTAATCAAATGAAGGTAAATAATGATGAAATTGAAAATAAAATATTTTTAACTAGATATGAGAATAATGAGTTTTTAGTTATTACCTTTGGGTTGTCTAATGCACTTACTGTATTTATAGAACTTATGAATAGAGTTTTCTATGAGTTTTTGGATAAGTTTATGGTTGTGTTTATTGATAATATTTTGGTATATTCTAAAATCTAGGAGGAACAAGAAATACACCTAAGGATTGTTTTTAAAACCTCGAATGAAAATAAACTATATTGAAAATCATGTAAGTGTGAATTTTGGCAGTAATAAATTTCATTACATGGAAATATTGTTTCTAAATAAAACATAACAATTTAAACTTACAAAAAAGTCATTGAACAGTTTCCAAGACAATAAAATTTCATAGATTTTTGTTTTTTCTTGGTTTAGTGGGTTACTAATGGTGGTTTGTTGAAAACGTTTATCATTTTTCTAGCCCACTAACCAAGATAACTCAAAAAGGAGTTATATTCGTCTGTATAAATAAATGTGATGATTTTTTAGGAAGTAAAAATAATATTGTTGAATTATAAATTTATGGTCTTTACCTCTAGAGATAATTAATTTTTCATATATAGTGACACTTCTTTGAACAGACATTGTTTTTTACTAATGTAGAATAACCGGGTAATTTTTTTGTACTCTATAAAAATAGATACCTCTTGAGTGAAATTATCATACACATGATCTAGAATTATTTGAAGTGGTTTTTGATTTAAAATTTGAAGAAATAATTTATATATAGTAAAATTATAAATATATAATGATCATAAAAGTTTAAAGTATATATTTACATATAAATATTTGAAAATGATTCATAGAATGCTGATAGAACTGATCAAAGATTATGATTGCAAGATTAATTATCATATTGGAAAGGAAAAAAGTAGTTGATTCTTTGAGTTTGAAAAATAATGATACATTAACCATGTTATTTTTTAACATGAGCCTTTGGTTGATGATTTTATGAATTTATTACTTCAGGTTTTAGTGTAGTCAAATTTGTCAAAAATAATTAAGAAAGATTGGAAGGAGGATCATGTTATGTAGGAAAAGTTATGTTATGAAGGTTAAGTAACCCAAGTTTAATGTTAATAAAGAATGTGTTATTATATTTGGAAAAATATTATGTGTGAGTTGTGATTCCCAATTAATGAAAGAATTGTTGAATGAAGCTCATAGTTATTTGTTTTCCATTCATCAAGGTATCATTGAGATGTACATAGGCCTTCAGGAGTATTATTGGTGGGATGGAATGAAAAAAGATATTTATAATGTTAGCATGAAAATTTTCAATTGTTAACAGGTTAATGTAACGAGGCAATTACCAAAGGAAATTCTTCAATCAGTTCTAGTGTATAAGTGGAAATGGGAAGATATATCAACATATTTCATGGTGGGATTGTGAAATACATCTCTACATAAAAATGTGATTTGGGTTATTGTTGATCAAGGAACTAAATCTATGAATTTCTTACCATTCAAGATATTATGTATCTAGATCATATTTATTAATTATATATCAAAAAGATAGCCAGGATACATGGATTTCCTCTCTATTTTCTCTGACCGTGATCCTATATTTTCTTCTAATTTATGGAATGGACTTCAAAAATATTTGGGTACTAAATTAAATTTTAGTATGTCTTTTCATCCTCAATATTATGAAAAAGTTTGAGTAGATGATTCATAATATGGAATATATGACTCATTCTTGTTAAATAGATAACATGATAATTTGGGATCAATATCTTTCTTTGGTTTTGTTTTCTTATAATAACATTTTTATTCTAGTATATAGATGTAACTATTTAATACATTATATGGAAAGTGGTGTCAGACGCAATTTTTTTGGGATAATGTTGGAGCAATGATGATTATGGTACTATAGTTTGTTGAAGAAGTGGATGATAATGTACTATTTATTCAGTAACATATAGGGATGAATCAAGGTGGGCATAAATGTTATGCAGATTATTAGAGGAAAGATATTTCTTTCCAGGTAGGTGATCATGTTTTTATCAAAGTATTTTCATTAAAAAGTGTGACTCCTTTTGTTAAAAATGGAAAGTTAAGTCCAAAATTAATTGGACTATATGATATCCTAGAGAAATTTGTATTATTTTCCTATCGAGTATTATTGACTCCGAGTTTATACCAGGTACACAACATATTTAATGTTTCATGTTAAGAAAATATGTGCCAGATTCATCTCATGTTTTGAGCCTAGAAGTAGATTAGTTGGAAGGTAATATTTATTATGAGGAAAATCTTTTTCAGAATATTGTCTACAGAGAGAATTTTTTTTTGAATAAGGCAATCTATCAAGTTTAGGTTTTATGGAAAAACCATATAGTTGAAGAAGAAACATGAGAATTTAAAAATGCTATTATGGAAAGATATCTACACTTATTTAGAAAGTAAATTAAATTTTGAGGAGACAATTTACAAAGGGGTAAGAATTAATCAACCTAGGTAATGATAATTTAAATCATTTTTATGTTTATTAATATTTAAAAATTATAAAGTTAAATTCATTGTAAAAATATTAAGTAATTTCTAAATCCAAAAGAATTTTTTCTAATGAAACTGTTTTATTATAGAGTTTTTTTTAAATTTTAATTTCTAAATTTTAATTTTAAAAAATGAAATTACTTTTTTAAATAATAATATCAAAATTGAATGAGGGTAAAATTTGGGATTTTTCATAAAATATTGATTTTTCTTCGAAGAGCGAAAAAAACTGTGTTTTGTAAAAATGTCATTTATTTTCAATAAATTAAGTAATTTAAAAGTCCCATTATGTTTTGAATATGATTTAAATTAATTTAAATATTATTTAGTTATATTTAATCAAATAAATTATTTTTAATCAACTCTGAATTATATTTTAGTATTAGTTCATTTTTGCGTTTAAAAATGATATTTTTTTGAAAACTATTTTAAAGTGCATATCAGTTATCTATTTTAATTAATTAAAAAACCCCTAATGAGGAATGGTTTAAATTATATATATATATATATATATATATATATATTATATCTATAAATATTAATTTAAATTCATAGAATTATTATTACTAGTCATAGAGTTAAAATAAAATCATATTTTTCATAAAAAATACACTTCTTTAAAACCCGCTTTTTATTGTGCCTGTGGGTTTAATTTTAAATTAAATTATTCGACCTATATGAATTTAATTTGTTAAAATGGATCTCATATTTTTAATCAGAATAATTTATATTATCTAATTAGGTAAAGTTATTTTTTTACCATAATTATGAGTGAAAACAGTAAAAATATTTTACCATGGTTAAGGTAAAAACAGATTTAGCGGGGGTTAAAGAAAAAAGTTAATGGTTAAAATGACATAAAAACTTATCTAAAATACATTATATGAAACTATTTTCACCTTATAAAATATACGTATTTATACTGGTCTATTTGTTATCCTTTTGGAATGTGAAAAATGAGGTTACAATTTTTTTCTTTTCAATAATTACAACTGCACCACTCACGTCACTTATAAAAGGCCACCCCATCTTCTCTCCTTTTAAAACCATCAAATCCATTTTTATCATCCAATAACTATCCATATACATTAATTAATTCTATAAATGTATCTTATATACCATTTATTGATAAAAAATCCATCCTACGAAGGCTTTTAGTGGTTACTTAAGGAACTTGTTTTGTGAAGAGACAACATTCTTAACCGAGTGTATTATTTAATTGAATCTTACACCTACTTCAAATAATATTAAATTATGATGATATAATAACACTAGTATCTAATATATATATATATATATTATAATTTTAATGTAATAACCTAAATATATATCATATTCCATCAAATTGGAAACGAAATCATCATTCATGTGTACAATGAATTACCGTCCCACAAACCGACGTCATTCGTTTTTTATAACCACATACCAATTTTTTTTATAATGATGGATTTAAAGTATATATAAATTTATTATATTTTCAAAATAATTATACTTTGGAAATTATAATATCGTATATTCCTTCTTACTTTCCATTCCATGGGGGATACGATATTATCGATCGTGTGTACAACAGACAACCACATCATGAAGAGATGTGATGTGTTTTTCACTAATTCTTTACATAGAAGTTAATAAGAAAAAATTTAATAAATATATGTAGTATAGATGAAATAATTTTTATACTCATGAAATATTTAACATTCTAAAAAAATATAATATACCATTTTCTTTCTTACCTTTCTACTAATGAAAAAACGATAACGTCGTTCATGTGTATGTGTAGACTACCGCCTCTATAAAGAGATGAAATTATTTTTTAATCAAAAAATCACATGGATAATATATATAAGTATTTTTATGGGAATAATATGGTATTTAAGATATTATTATCATTCCATAAAGATATAATATTACATACCTTTATTCCATAACGATTGTTCAAAAATGGGAATGCTACTCATATGTATGCCCGACCTACTGTCTCCATGATTGCAATGTAGTTCATTTTTCATAACCATATTTCACAATTGTTTTTAAAATTATAATTTATGTATATATATGATGAATATTTCATGATTCTTATTCTGGATATGTCTTTAATAATAACCTCTTTTACCATAGTCAACCTACCAAATTAATTTTTGAGACATAAGTGAAATATCATCAAAACATATGATATAAATTTAATTGATTAATTAATCATATATAAAATTGTAGTTAGTGAAATAAAAGGGAATAATAAAATTTAAAAGGTTCTTAATAAATTAAATTATTAACATAATTTTATTATTTATGAAGATAAAGAACATATGTGATGAGTCAAACTCAAGGTAAGGGACTTTGTCTCAATTTCCTTTCATTGAGTCATATTTTGATGTCATGTACAAAATAAATGATCTATTTTAATGTATAAAATGACAATAACTTGTTATGACATTGTAACTGTAATTTTAAGTTGGGATCTATAATATTTCATGTTTTGTTCAAATAAAACCCCATTTCTTGGTATTTATTTTATTGAAAATGTATTTTTTTAAAGAAAATAATATTTTGATATCCGAAATTAATTTTCATATGGGTTAAAAGGAGTTTTAAAGGGGTTTATGATGAAATGTTGAAATATTAAAAAAATTTATTCAGGATATGTTATTTGGGAATTTTTTATGAAGGGTTTAGCCCCATTATAGTGTACAATTGAGCACTATATAACATATACAATGGGTGTACCCATATAGCACTGGGTAATACCATTATATCTTATATGATACGTTCACCCATATAATTATTTAATTCTTGGGGTAATAATTATGTTCTCTTGAGAATTATATTTAAATTCATCTATATGATTATTACAATTTGTAATGATTAAATAAGGGTTATTTAATGGTTTTATAATGATTATTTCCCAATGAACATACATGGGTTTTATATGCTTACAAATGAGTTTTATTGGAAATACTTTGATTTAAAAGGTAAGATAATGATATTTTAAAACAAAAAATAATCCTCTTTCTCTATAAAATGGTATGTTTTTAAGAAACTATTTTTTCCTGGGTTTTTATGTTTTTCAGTGGAATAACATAATTCTTCTTTTTATATCCCTTAACAAGATTCTAATTCTCATCACATGTTTTTTAAAAAAATTCACTTGGTTTAAGTATTTGTAAGGTAAAAGAAGAAGTCATGTTGAAGGTCATGCAAATTTTTCATAAAAGGAAATCAGGTTTTATTTTTAATGTTTTATATTTATTGTAAAATCTATAGTGATTAAAAGTGTTCACTTTTTATATATATGGGGTATTTAATTTAAGGGTTATTTAATAAATCTCTAAAACTCTAAACCTAAAATATCTTTGGGAATTTAGGAAAGTAAATTATAGTTTAAATTCACTAGAATATGTTACATTTAATGTTGATTATTTATATTATGTAAATCATATATGGTATGTTATATATGATAATATTTCTAAAATAAATATATGATAAATATATATTTATTATATTGGAGGTTCAAACACATATAATGGAAGTCAAACCTGAGGTAAGGGATTTATGTTTCAATCCAATTTTTAATCATTATTGTTTATTCTTGAATTTACATTGAGAAAATTATATTATCCTTATCTGATAAATACATTTAATTTTTATTTTACGTTTTTTATTTCTAGGGAATCCATTTTTTCCTTTAATTTTCATTAATTTAAGTACTCAAGAAATCAAAATAATATTTTTAAGGAAAAAATGTTGTATTTTACTATTCAGTCAAAAAATTTTCTCTTCCATGTTGATGTGTTATAAAAAAGTTTTCAAGATTTTGTATACTTTACAATTACTATTTAAATTAATTTTTACCCATTTTAATTTTTAAAAAATTGTTTAAAATGAATCTACTGGTTGTTTTCTGAATAAGAAACGTCTGGATTTTTATAAAAAAGTGAATGAAAAGTTTTCTTTTATCTTATACAACATGAAAAAAATTTCCCATACTCATGACTAGTCAATGATTTGAAGATTATTTGAAAGATGCTTTCGTGGGTGCCCTTAAATGATTAGTGGTTTTTGGGTACTTGGGTGCATCAGAGTGGCTGACCAAGTTCATCTCTCAAAGGAGGAAGTAAATTAAAAAAACTTCATAATTGTATTAAAAAAATAAAATAGAATAGAATTAAAACACTAATTGAAAGGATTGGGTTTTTTTATCTTTTATAAAACATTAATAAGTTTGTTGGAACAAGATTTCATTTTTTTTGTTTTTAATTTTTAAATGAAGTTTTATTAAAAAGACGCAACAAGAAGATATTTTTTAGAAAAATATTTTAAAAGGCATAATAGATATAACTCTACCTCTTCATTTAATTATTAGTCATTATCATTTAAATCAGTATCCACTTAATTATGATCCCCTAATTTTTTAACCCTCAAACACTACAAGAGTTAACTTAACCACAAAGATGAAATTACTTAAACCCTAGGCTAGCTTCAGAACATAGAATCACAGAACGCTGCTTTGATTGTTTTTATATGGTTAGATTATGGTAAGTGGTTAATTATAGAACATATACATTCTGGAAATGAGGATGAATTGTGTTTAGGGATTATATTTTAACTCTACAAATTTATCCCATGTGGTCTTGTATTACCGATTAAGATCGCACTCTCACAATTTACACAAAATCTCGACCCCACATGTTTTTGTGTTAATTGTTCAATTGCTTGATTAGTTAATTATAATTTAAACACACAATTCATGGATCATATTGATTTAATTATAGTAGATCAATGATTCAAAATAATCAAATGAAGAGGGTATAAGATAGATCAATCACTAAGAAAACTACTCTTCCATGGGCGATGTGGTCGTTGTGGAGACGTTTTACATTAGCAAAGATTGAAAGGGTAGAACCCAATATAGTCTCTACTCTTGATTAAAAACTAATTAGTAAGATTAATAGAAAAAGAAAAGGGAAGAACACAGAAGATTAATTGAAGAAAAATTCAAGATAAAAATAAGAAAGAAAATAAATACAAAGAGGAGGTGGAAGAGGAGAGACTTTTTTGAAGATATGTTTTCACAAATACTTAATTATTCAAAGCTTTTTGAGGGGCTCCAAATATAAAAACTTTAGTCCAAACCTTCCCAAAGCCTCTACCATCCCTCCAAAAGAGTTAAAACCCCCTTTAAATAGAGTTAGTGAGGGATAAGGTTACATAAACTTTTTAAGTGTGAAATGAAAACTCATCCAAAAATTTTATTCCATGTTTCACCGCATAGTTGACCTAAAAAAACGTGAATTGGTAGGAATTTTAGAAGGATTATTTGTTCCTAATTATGTTTCATAGCTTCCATCCAAATTTGGGTTCAATCCAAGTCTAGATGAATAAGATACTGCACAAATTGTGATGTGGTGTCCAATCTGGATGGTTCTGTCCAACTTTGTCTTTATGGACCATTTACTCCACACAAATGCATGATCCATCTCCCATGTCCTAAATATAATTTATATCCCATTAATTCAGAAACATAGCTACAAAATTTTATATCAAAATATTTTACATGACAATATTTATGCCCGAAATACTACAGTGAATTTTAAAAGGGTAAAACTGGATTTTTCATCAAATTTTAACATGAATGATATAATCCCAAATATTTCATAATTGATCATATTTATCATAATATGAGGAAATTATATCATTTATTATCAATAAAATATTCAATAAAATTGTGTTTTATCAACTCCCCCACACTAACCCTTTTTCACTCCTGGAAAAAACCTCATATCAAGTAAACATCAATATCAAATCAAAAAAAAAATTAAAACACATATCCTTGAAATCCCACAATTCCACACAAAGAAAAAAAGATATAACGACTCATAAAAAAACATTATTTCACGTTTTCTATTTATATCATTTAATATATTTCAACTTTATTTATCCTCCCATGCACAAAACACTTACCTCAATTGATTTTTTTCTTATCCCACAAATGTCAATTTTTAATAACGTCTTTCTCATCAAAAATAATACAAGGGTCACCATAGGATTAATAAATTCCTAAATTTCCACCCAATGTCAGCCAAGGAAATATTTTTATTATGAGTAATTTTCAGGTTTTTTCTATGGCTTTTAGTTGGTAGGATTAAGATGTGAAAAATTCTGAGGCAGAATGAGGAGGGATTGACTCTTTTTGAAGAAAAATTGTATTAATCTAATTTTCACTTTAATATAGTCTCCTCCTAAATCCCCATAGAATAGATTCATGTTCATCATAATGAAAAATAAAGGGATGTGCACACCATTCACCATTTCAGTAGTAAAAATTGCAATCTTCTCAAACATTATTTTTTTGAAAGCTCCAGATAAGAACAACTTTCTATGTCTATTAGAAGCTCTTGAAAGGCACAAATTAACTTATCATGAAAGCTCCAGAAAAGGAACAAATTTCAATATGAAGATTTTTTTCAGCAACAAACACATATCTTCAGAATTTAATTTTCCACCCAAATTATCACATAATGTGGTAGCACAACACAAGACAACATCCCCCACACTTAATTTCAACTAGATTATGATATTTCACTTGAAGAGTTGATTGGATAGGAAAAAATGGATTGTAATGTGGCTACTCTAAAAGGATGTTTATGGATTTAAGGGATACAAAGATTAAATGTTCAAGGTAGTCCATTATAAAAATAGGATTATTTTAAATAGGGGTTAAATACCAAACTAATGCCTCAATCATTTAAACACAACTACCAAAAACCCTCAAGTTTTGACAGGAATAAATCAAATTATGGTTAAATCAAGCATGGTTTGGTTCTCTCAAGAAGTGAGGTAAATGTCAATAATATGAAATTAATGGTTCAGAATCCCCACAGGAAAGTGATTTCAAATATAAAGACAGTGAGATGTGTCATGGGATTCAAAATTCAGTGTACTTTTCATGAAATTACTAAATATTTGAACTTGAAACAAAGTTATTTTCAGCATTCATTTCAGCCTAGTTTCAAGTGATAAATTCATTCATTTATTGATATGGATTTCACAAATGGTTATGAGAATCATTTCAGCTCAAAATATTCAAAAACTCACAAAAATTTGAAAAATAAACACAGAAAATTTGAAAAAAACACAATTTTTTTGTTTTATTTTTTTAAAATAGGAAAAAATTGAAATTACTAAACTAAAATGATACCTCCCCCACACTTAAAATATTGAATTTTCCTCAATGTGAATCTGTGAGATGATATATACACATGAAATTTATAATTTTAAATAGGACAAAGAATAAAAAAGTTAAATGGTTAGAAATGGCCTGATATGCTCAAGTAATTATGGGGTCATGCAATGTGATAAAATCCACTGCATCAGTAGGAGGTCCCTCAATGTATCTCTTCAAACATTTCCCATTGATAGTAAAGGTCCATCCTATGTCCTCTTGTGTGTTCTTCACTACACCATAAGGAAAAACATTAGTCACAAAATAAGGACCTAATCACCTGGAATGCAAATTTCTAGGCATCAGCTTCAGTCGTGAACTATAGAGAAGGAATTTATCTCCAACATAAAACTCCATTTGTTGGATCATTTTGTCATGAGATGATTTGGATCTTTCCTTATAGAGCCTTGAGTTCTCATATAATGAAAATAAAATCTCCTCAAGCTCTTGAATTTGCAGCTTCCTTTGGATTCCATCTTGGTCCAAATCCATGATGCATTTATTTATAGCCTAATAAGACCGATGCTCAACTTCCACAGGGAGAGGACACGCTTTCTCAAAAACAATCCGAAATGGGGAAATACTGATGGATGTTTTGTATGTTATCTTATATGACCATAACACATCATCCAAGAGCTTTCTCCAATCCTTCCTATTTGGCTGCACATTTTTCTCCAAAATCTGTTTCAACTCATGATCTGAAACCTCAGCCTGGCTATTTGTGTGGGGGTGGTATGGTGTTGATGTTTTGTGTATCACCCCATACTTCCAAAGGAGGGAAGGAAAATTCTTATTGTAGAAGTGTGTCCCTTGGTCACATATTATGGCCTTCGGTACTCCAAACCTTCAAAAAAATCTAATCTTTGAAAAAGTCCACAACAACATGAGAATCATTAGTCCTGGTGGCCTTAGCCCCCACCCATTTACTCACATAATAAATGGAAAAGAATATATAGGAAACCAAATGAACTAGAAAAAGGACCCATAAAATCGATGCCCCCATACATAAAAAATTTCACTGAATAATATGGGTTTTTAGGGCATGTCGTGTCTCCTGTAAATGTTTCCCGTGTGTTGGCAACGCGAGCAAAACTTAGAATACATATTAGTATCATGTAATATGCTAGGAAAATATAATATAGAGTCTACAACTTTCCTAGATTCTCTTTGAGGTCCAAAGTTTCCACCACAAGCAAGTGTATAACAGAATTGTAGAACAAACTAAAACTCATGATGAGGAACACACCTCCTAATAACTTGGTCACTAAACATACGCCATAAGTATGGATCATACCAAACATAAAATCTTGACTCACCCTTTAATTTTTGAACTTGATGTTTATTTAAATTTGCAGGGATTTCAGATGCAACAAGGTAGTTAACTAAATCTACAAACCCAGGATGTATACCTGAGATGGAATAAAGATGCTCATCGAGGAAAGTGTCCTGAAGTGGTACCTGGTCCAAGGTGTCATCCTCTAGTATGTGAGTAAGCCTACTCATGTGGTCCATCCCCATGTTTTCTGACCCCTTCTTTTCCTTTATCTTAATGTCAAATTTCTGAAGAAGGAGCATCCATCGGATTAGCCTGGTCTTTACGTCTAGCTTCTTCAAGAGGTACCTCAGAGCTGCATGGTCAGAAAGAAACTACTTTAGTGCCCAATAAATATGAATGAAATTTATCTAAAGTGAATATAACAGCAATAAAATCATTTTTCATGGTTTTTTAGTTTTATTGGGCTGAATCCAGTGTCCTCGATGCATAGTAAATCACATGTGAACATCCCTCCACCCTCTGAGATAAGACAACTCCAACCGTGAAGTCGGAGGCGTCACACATAAGCTCAAAAGAAATCTCCCACCTTGGGGGTTGTATGATCAGTAGAATGGTCAGACACTTCTTTATCTCATCAAATAAATTCCTATAAGAATCATCAAATACAAAATTAGAATCCTTTTAAAGTAATCATGACATGGGAAGAACAGTCTTTCTAAAATCTTTGATGAAGCACCAATAAAATATTGCATGCCATAGGAAAGATCTAACACCATGCACACGTGAAGAATATAGTAAGGATGAAATAATATCTACCTTAGATCTATCATCCTTTATCCCATGTTTTGACACTACAAGCTCTAAGACAATTCCATGCTCTACTATGAAATGACAATTTTCAATGTTCGAGACCAGATTCTTCTCAATACAATGATTCAACACCTTTCCCAAACTACTTAGACATTCATAAAATTAAGACCCATACATTGTAAAATCATCCATGAATACCTCTATGTAGGTCTTAATAAAAAAAAAATACTTACCATGCATCTCTGGAAGGTACCTGGGGCATTGCAAAGTCAAAATGGAATCCTTCGATAGGCAAACGTGCCAAAGGGACGGGTGAATGTAGTCTTATTCTGATCCTCCGAAGCTATAGGAACCTGAAAATATCCAGAAAATCCATTCAAGAAACAATAGTGTGTCTTCCCAGCTAGTCTCTCAAGCATTTGATCAATAAATGGGAGGTGTAAATGGTCTTTGCAAGTAGACTGGTTTAGTTTCCTATAATAAATACACACACACCAACTGTTTTGTACCCTAATCAGATCTAACTCCTCTTTATCATTTTTTACAACTGTAACACCACTTTTCTTAGGCACAACCTGAATAGGACTCACCCAATGGGAATCTGAAATTGGATAGATTATACCTACCTCAAACAAATTTTCAACCTCTTTTTTAATAACCTCCAAAAGCGTTGGATTGAGTCTCATTTGTGGATACCTAACCGGTTTATCCCCATCCTCCAAAATAATCCTATGCATGAAAATGGAGGGGATAATACCTGATATGTCAGCCAAGGTCCACCCAATTGCCCTGATGTTATCCCTCATAATATTCAAAAGTTTTTCTTTATGTTTAAAACTGAGATTATTAGCAATGATAACAGGTAATTTCTCACCACCTAACAAGTATGGGTATTTGAGATTTCATGGAAATGAATTAATTTCTAGTGTATGGGGTGGTGTATGGATGAAGACATAAAATAACTAAAATATGTGCACAAAGAGAATCAGTATCAGAATATACATCATCAAAATCAGTGAATAAAGCATCAAATCCATCAGCATACTCAACAGATATGTCATAATTAGAGTTTAAATGATCAAAATAAGAATATGATTCCATTTCAAAATCAAATCTAAGAGAGTATTGTACATTAGAAATAGGTGTGGTAGTACTCTTAGACATCAAACTAGAACCAATACTCATAATATCCCTAAGAATAGAGCAATCAAATTCCATGGGGTTTTTATTTGGTGGTTCAAAATGGGAGATAAAAAATGCAGAATGATCCTATTAGGGGTATTTCATGGAATCTATAACTTTAAATATCACAACTTTATCCCCAAATTCCATGGAAAGTGTACCCTCATTGACATTTATGATATATTCTTCAGTTATGAGGAAGGGTCTACCTAAGATAATGGGAGCATGAGAACTTACCTGATCATCCTCCATGTTAAGAATGTAGAAATATGCTGGAAAGATCATGTATCTTACTCAGACAAGTACACCCTCAAGGACTCCTATTGGATATGCTATAGCTCTATTTTCCAACTGTACCACTACTCTCGTCGGTTTCTGCTCACCAACCTATAAAGAAGAAAATATAGAGTGAGGCATCACATTTATGGAATCTCCCAAATCACAAAGTGCATTAGAACAGTGCAACTCCCCTATGGTGCATGGGATGGTGAATGTCCATGGATCCTTGCGCTTTTTCAGTATTTCTAGAGTTGGTGTAATGAGTGCTGACACATTCCTTCCAAGATTTATCCTCTTATTTTTCTTGTTCCCTCTTCAATTAGTACAAAGTTATTTTAAGAATTTCTCATAACTTAGTATTTTGTTGATGGCTTCAAGTAAAGGGATGTTGATCTCCACACGCTTGAATATATTCAAAAACTCTTTTTTTCATCACCTCTTCAGCCATATTCTTGGTGAGTACTACTCTATTTGGAAATGGAAGGGGTTTTAGAGGAACACCATCAATCTTTTCTTACCTTTATCTTTCTCCTTGGATTTCTCATTAGTTGGTATGGAATGTGGCTTCACCAAATTTGAGGTGAATTCAAGTGGAATAATAGGTGAAGATGTATTAGTTGTTTTCATCCCACTTCTCAATGTGATGGCATTGAAATTCTTGTTGGGATTTAGAGTAGGTTGGGATGGTAGATTTTCAGAATTATTACATAACAATTCATGGAGGTTAGTGGAAATATGGCTCATTTGAGTCCTCAACTCCCTCAGCTCTGAACTTTAACTCTTCAGCTCATTCTGTTGATTAAAAAAAAATTTCTTCAAAAGTTCATCAGTGCTAGAATCTACCTTGGGTGGCGGATTCCCTTGTTGCTTACTTGTTGATTATTGGGCTTCAAATCTTCTTTGGGGTTGTTGGAAACCCTGCTGGTAAGGCGGAGGCTGCTGGATGTTTTGTAGAAAAGGGGGCCTTTGTTGTTTTCCAGAGCCATATCGCATGTCTGATTGATCCTTCCAACCTTGGTTGTATGTAGGAACAAATGAATCAAACTTCTTTTGGGTGTATGTCTGTTGTTGCTGTTGATATAGTCTCCCTAGGAATACTACTGCGCAATCCTCTGTCTCTTGTAGTTGTGGGTAATAGTCAGTTGGGTGGATTATCTCAGTGTAAATGTCACAAGGCCTTGAAGGAGGGGGTTGGGATGTCTTTTGTGCAAAAGAAATCTTCCTCACCATAGTTGTCAATTATTCTAACTTGGTATCAATAAAATTACTCTCAAGAGAATAAGGACTTACCTGATGTGCTCCCCCGACATGTGGTGTGTCTCGATCATCAAATTGTTGGGAGTTTTGGGCCATTTTGTCGATAAACGCATGTGCAACTACTGGTGTCTTGTCCACCAATTCTCCTCCATCCACGACATCCACTATTATCCTCACCATAGGTGTGAGTCCTTCATTGAAGTAAAGTATGAGGAGTTGCTCAATGATTTGGTGATGTGGGAAGCTTGCACACAACTTCTTGAATCGCTCCCAGTACTCATACATTGACTCCCCTTGGGATTTATTAATACCCAGTATCTCCTTATTATTGTAAGTGGTCCTTGATGATGGAAAAAATTTCTAGAAGAAAAGACGTTTCAAATAATTCCAACAAGTTACATCTTCAGGTTGTAAATAATACATCCAGTCTTTCACAGATCCATCAAGTGTGAATGAGAATGCTCTTAGTTTGATTTGATCTTTAGAAACATTTCTGGGATTAAGGGTTTATCAAACTACATTAAATTATTTCAAATGTTTGTTTGGATCCTTACTAGATAATCCATGAAACTTTGGAAGAAGATTAATTAACCAAGTTTTCAGTTCAAAGACCGATTTGAGATTCAGGTATGTAATAGAATATGGTTGATAGTAAATATCCAGTGCATACAATTATAGAATATTTCTATTAATTTCTTTTCCATTATTTTAATCCATTGGATCCTATTTTATGTTGTAATTATAAGTTTTTCCAATGTCAATGTTCTTGGAGTGGATAAATTCTCCAACTGTTTGAATGTTGAAAATTCCTATAGATAGAGAATGTCTGATTCGAGCCCTAAGGTTGCATTCAATATCAGGGTCAAGATCTAAGAGATATTTGGGATTAGTTCGTGTCATTAATCAATGAATGGTAAAAAGGAAATGAATAAAAGTTGACCATAAAAAAAGAAAAGAAGTTTGAGTTGGTCCGATAAAAATAAAAGAAGATAGTAATAGAAAAAAACTTGAGAAATGGGAAAGAAGAAATAAAGATGAGAAGAAAATAATTAAATGGAAAATAAAATAAATACCTCTAATTGGTTGAAAAAATTAATTGATTCCCTAGAAAAGACTCCAATTTGAAAGGCATTGTCGTGGGCACCCTCAAATGAATAGTGGTTTTTGGGTACTTAGGTGCAGTAGAGTGGATGACCAAGGTCATCTCTCAAAGGAGGAAGTAAATTAAAACAACTTATTAAAGGTATTTTAAAAATAAAATAGAATATAATTAAAACACTAATTTAAAGTATTGGGGGGTTTTTTATCTTTTATAAAACTTGAAGAATTTTTCTGGTAGAAGATTGCATTTTTTTGTTTTTAATTTTGAAATGAAGTTTTATTAAAAAGATGCAAAAAGAAGATGTTTTTTTAGAAAAAAATTTAAAAGGTGTAATCGATCTAACTCTAACACTTCATTTACTTATTAATAATTATCATTTAAATCAATATCCACTAAATTATGATCCTCTAATTTGTTAACCTTCGAACCCTATGAGAGTTAACTCAACCACAAAGATGAAATTACCTAAACCCAAGGCTAGATTCGGAACACCTAATCGCAACACCCTGATTTGATTGTTGTTCTGAAGTTATATTATGTTCAGTGTTTAATTAGAGAACATATACATTTTGGAAATTAGGATGAATTGAGTTTAGGGATTATATTTGACTCTACAAATTTATCATGTGTGGTCTTGTATTACCGATTATGATCGCGCTCTCACAATTTACACAAAATCTCAACCTCACGTGTTTTTATGTTAATTGTTCAATTGCTTACTCAGTTTCTTATAATTTAAAAACACAATTCATGGATCATATTAAGTGAATTAAAGTATCTCAATGATTCAAAATAATTAAATTAAGGGGGTAGAAGATAGATCAATCACTAAGATAACTACTCTTCCATGGGCAGTGTGGTCATCGTTGAGACATTTTTCATTATCAAGGATTGAAAGGGTAGAACCAAATATCTTCTCCAATATTGATTCCAACCAAATTAGAAAGATTAATAGAAGAATAAAAGGGAAGAAAACAGAAGAATAATTTAGGAAAAATTCAAGATACAAACATGAATGAAAAGAAATACAAAGAGAAGGTGGGAGAGGAGAGACTTTTTGGAAGAGATGTCTGCACAATGAATTAATTCTTCCAAGAGTTGTGAGGGGATAACAATTGAAAAACTTTCTGAAACACATTTCCAAAGCCTCTACCAGCCCTACCAAAGAGTTAAAACCCCATTTAAATAGAGTTTTTGAGGGCTAGGGTTACGTAACGTTTTTAAGTGTGAAATGAAAACTCCGCAAAATATTATATTCCACGTTTCACCGCACAGTTGACCTCCAAAACGCGTGACATGGACGTCCTTATAGAAGGATTATTTGTTCCTAATTATGTACCCTAGATTCCCTCCAAATGTGGGCTTAATCGAAGTCCGTATAAAGATGATATGGCCCAAATAGTGAAGTGGTGTCCAATCTG
This sequence comes from Viscum album, assembly GCA_963277665.1. Lineage (NCBI taxonomy): Eukaryota > Viridiplantae > Streptophyta > Magnoliopsida > Santalales > Viscaceae > Viscum > Viscum album. Next base: position 1,397,550,109 of record OY728135.1, on the reverse strand, counting down.
GATGGTTCTGTACAACTTTGTTTTCATGGACCATTTAATCCACGAAAATGCACGATACAACTCCAATTTTCTAAATATAATTTTTATCCCATTAAGTCAGGAACACTTATACAAAATTTTAATTCAAAATATTCTACATAAAAATATTTATTCCCAAAATACTACAGTGTATTTTTAAAGGGTAAAACATGATTTTTCATCAAATTTGCAAATGAATGATCTAATCCCAAATATTTCATAATTGATCATATTTAGCATAATTTTAGTAAATTATATCATTTATTATCAATAAAATTTTCAGTAAAAGTGTGTTTTATCCTTCATTAACAATTTTACATAGTTATTTTAAAGGATTTTTTTGCATAATATTTTAGTAATCATTATATTTAAATAATTAATTTCAAAATGGAAAGGAAATTTTCCTCAATAATATTTTAATGATATTTTAATGGAAATTCGATTTATCAACAAAAAAACTTTGGCGTTTGTTATATTTTACTGGGGATATGATCCAATGGTATAATAATTATTCTTTCTATGTATAGTTTATGATTATTATGAGAAATATTTATGAACCCCATTTTTTTCCATGGGTTATGCTATGATGGATCGATGAAATGTTTATGAAACCTTTTATCTTTCCAAGGGTTATAATATGATGATATGATGAATGTTTAATGATATTATGATAGAAATATATATGGGTTTTATTATGTTATGGGTGAGGATGGAATTATATATACCTTTAATGCATTAGGTCTAGATTTATATCTCATGATATAATTATGTGATACAATTTGATGTTCTCAATCCACTACAAGAAACAAGTAGATTTGCTTGATCCACTATGATAAACAATTCAATGCGATCTATCCACTATGGGATGAAGGTGGTAATTTATGATCCGTTATAATATGGGAAACAAGTATGTATGCCTAATTCAATTTGATTTTATGGCCTTGGTAGTTAAAATTAACATATGAAAGGGTTTCTATACCTATAATGGTGCCACATTTTTATGATATCAACTTATGGTTAATGATTTATTTATGATGATTTATCACTATTATGGATCATGAATTTTGAAATGATAAATATTTATTCCATGCCTTATGTTTATGGTCTTTGATATATTTGGTGTGAACTTTGTAAGATATGGTTATGATCTCATACCCTTATACTAATCTTATACATTTACATGATTATCGATTGATATCTCTAATGTTTACCCATACTGAGTAGCTGAACTCAACCGTTATTATTTTTATTTTTCCTAGGTTATAAAGAATGTTTTTATATATGGTATATATATGAAAATTACGAAATGTTAATATATTTTTGAGATATATTGAAGATATTTAATTTAATAAAAAGATTGTGTATCTAGTCTCCAAAGACACTAATCCGTTTTGGTCCTCAGGTGAGTATTAATGAAATGTATTGAATATTAATTTGAAAATCTGTAATAATTTTGTACAAAAATATTGGGTCACTATAATTTGTGGGTCCAAAGGGAATCACTATGAACTCATAGTGTCGATACCTTGTTCAAAATAATGTTTTTGGAATATATTGCTTCTTTACCTTTAATAAGTGATATCCCGATTGAAGGTCCACATTCGATAAATACTAGGCCCCATATAGTTAATCAAAAATTTATTAATACATGTCATGGGATAACTGTTCTTTATCCTGATTTCTTTTGTGTTCATTATAATCAATGATAAGTAGAATTTATTCATCCTTATTCATAATAAAGGGGACCAACACACCGCATTGTGAATCACTTAGTCATAGAAAACCCTTGTTCAAATTCTCTTGTAACTAATTTTCCTATTATTATAACACAATAGTTCTTATTTTATAAGTATTACTAGACATTAGAAGATATCTTGGTATATATTCAATTGAAAACATTACCTCTCAGTTAACAGGAAGATTAGAAAGCTTTTCGGGGAATAAATCAGTATAATCCCTCCCAAAGGGAATGTCTTCGTGCACGATTCTATCCTTGGTATAAATAATTTGAGATAGATATAATTTATTATAAATAAATAACATCCAAAATTGATAAGAATATTCAAAATTTGATTCACTATCTCCCTTAAACTTTTACATAATCAGAGTATGACTCAAGATCTGAAGAGTGATCTCCCTCTCCAACAGTTGATGTTGTCTTTATATATGGATAGATGATCCCTAAAAAATACAGAATAAATCCCCCTAAAGTAAGTATAATACTATTTTTAATAAGTAAATTCACAAATATTTTACATATAATACAATAATCATAGAATTTCCCCCCAGAAAAATAAAATCATTTTAGGCTGTGGCTTGATGATCTTGGAAATTATCCCATATATACATGACATGAACAAATTTAAATAAAACAATATGTATATAACTCCATAGTAGTGGATAAATATATTTTTTATTATTATGATCCATATCAATAATATTTATAGTTTAGTACCTTCCTAGTTTCCTTGTATTATAGATATTTGGTGTTTAACATCCTCATTAGCCCATGGATTAGGGCATTGACTTAGATAGTGACCATGTTCCCCAAATCTAAAACATTGAACTATTAGCATCGCCTTATGTCAAACTTTATTTCCACACATCTTTTTAACCTGACTCTTAATTTTTCTTTATAAATTGGATTTTCTATTCCCTCCTTTTCCACACATAAACAATCTTCCAATACCTTTAATACATTTACCTTGGTGAATAATCCCCCATTTTTGACACTTAGAAAATTGAATCTTCTTTTCTTTATCAACTTTATTTGACAAACTTCTATGAGACACCATCTTTATCTTATTAATGTATTTTGAAACCCAACTATGTTACAATTTTTAGTCATATTTCACAGTAATTGGTTTGGCATAATCATAAGATGCCTTACTGTGTCGCCCATCAGGTTAGGAATCTCATTATGGAAATCATCACATTTCCCATCACATTGGTTGTTGGAATGATTCCAAATATTTCCCACAAATAACTAAAATAAAAATGGATGATAATACTCAAACTAATAACCATAAAAAGGGTAAAATATTAATATGGGAGTAAATTATAAATGAAATATATACAATAATAAATGAGTTACTAGGTTTCAATATAGGTAATGCTTGATAACTTTTACAATTAGGTTTTAGGACATACTAATATATAAAATTACTTCAT